>CM032451.1:42236139-42243639 GCA_019049505.1 Pachyrhynchus sulphureomaculatus | reverse complement strand
CGTCTATAAATCCATCTTTTTTATGAACTCCTTTGATTACCACAACTGGAGGGGAGAAAATTACCCACTGTATTACAGCAAGCTACGACTGTCAATGTTTCACCTTTTTCACTCGAAGTTATAGAATGAACGGATCTCTTTCCTTTAGTAGCTAGAACTTTACCTACTTTGTCGTTCATTTGAACACCAGTCTCGTCCATGTTGAAAATTCGATCTGGTTTATCCAAAAGGTCATTTTCTTCCAGAACTTTTGTAAGTAAGTCATAGAAGCCATTAATTCTTCCCTGCTTAGAGCCAATGGACGTGAGACTGAGAGACCTTGGGCCTATCTAATGGATAAAATAGGATTCCTTTCTAAAAAGCTCTGAAGCCAATCAGTTCCAGCCATTTTCTCTCTGTGTTAAATTATGTTTTATTTTCAACTTTTCTGCAAATTGATAAGCTAAGGCACGAACAGTTTTTCTGTCAGGAGGAAACCTGAATCGTTCTAGCTTCTGAATATGAGTGACCAGCCGACGTTCATTTTCGAATCCAAGAGTTGGATGTTTTCCTAAAAAAAATTATAGGTATTAGTTAGGTAAAATAAAAAAAAATACTACCTGCCCATAATTATACGAGGGTAAGTAAGTATTCTCAATCCGAAGCAATATTATTATGGTATAGATGCGAAAGTGCAATCATAAAAGTAGGTACCTACCTAATGGTATTATTTTCTTATTTTGTGTAGCAAACCGGCGACGTAACGTCCTAGATGGTATTCCGTGTCTTTTATCTTGCATTTCTGCTATAGCTGCAGCAATGTGTTCTCGGTCCAAGTAATGACACGCGGTTGGTCGCCGGCTTTTACGATTGTATTTATGGGGCATTTCCAATCTGAAAACATATAACATACACTTAAGTACGGCAAGGAATAGATGCCCTTAAAGCCAGCATGCATTAAAGTGAAGTAGGGATAGATGCTCTTAGGGGCGACTATCCCAAAACATAACGGTGCATATATCCCTTTTCACAGGGATAGATGCCATCGAAAAAAGAATGGTAAATAGGTTTATTTTATTCTAAAAATGTAATTAATAATAATCTACATACCCTACTTCTTATTCAGAAGTAAAAGTAAAATATAACTTACATGTTAACTCCAAAGTTATAGAGGGCCGAAAAATCATCCACAAAGTAAAATCTCGACTGTTTGGCTCGTCACTGACATTAGCGCTCCTACGCACAACCGCAGGCTCCAACGCTTTGTGGCAGATTGAAGTGAGGGAGGGGCACGTTCGTATTATAAGGTATTGTTTTGTTTATGCATCTTACATTTCACACAAATGTACTAAGGCGTCTATCCCGCTGGGGCGTATATCCGGGACTTACCCTGTTGCGTTATTCGTGCATTTCAGGATGCATCGACTTGACTTTGAAAAGTGTTATTTTTTTTTAATATGTTTAATTGTTCGAACATGCAAGGGTTAAGAAGAAAGACGAGGGCTTTATATATATTATATAATCTTTTTCATGGTCCCTGAAGTGAAATAATCTAAAAAAAATCGGGTGTGACAGACAGACGGACAGACAGACACCGAAGTGATCTTATAAGTGTTCCGTACGGAACACTAAAAATTGTGTGTGTTTTTTTTTAATTTTCAATCGGTCTAATATGCAATATGAGGTGCGGGAGGTTTTAGACCGTTTCCTTATTATATATCGTGTTGTAAGCCCTTTTTAAAGTTTTTTCAGCTGAGGAATTTGAAAGTTGGGTTATTTTTAAATATTTTAAAGTTTAGAAGAAATCCTATGCAAAGGAAAATATCAGATTTCAGTTGTAAAGGTCTCTGAAACTTTTTCTGTTTCTAACTTTTTCCTCTCTTTCTTAAAAAAATGGTCATTTTTTAGTGTTCCGTGTGGAACATTTATAAGATCACTTCGGTGTCTGTCTGTTCGTCTGTCCGTCAGTGTCATCCGATTTTCTTAGAAACTATTTGACATAGAAAGTTGAAATTTGGCATTAATATAGGAATTGCTGGCCCCATTAGAGCTGTTAAGTTAAATTTTGACATAAGGGGTTGGTTTTGGGAAGTAAAATCGGAAGTGAAAAACATTTTTTTTTACCAGGTCATCGAGTCATCCAAGTTAGATGAAAACTTGTAAAAAACGAATTCAAAAATATACATAATGTTTACACTTGCCTTAATATTATTTTTTAAAAAAATGCGAAAAATCGCTACCACCCCTTATCTCGAAAAGTACTGATCAAAAAACTATTAAAAAGAAAAAATTCTGGAATATTCTCCACATGTGTAGATTGAACCTTTAATGTATAAAAAAACAAAAATTTCAAGGTCATCAGTTTTCAGTAAAGATTGGACAAAACCTTTTGCTGAAAAACTCATTTTGGGATGTGTTTTGTGAAGTCATTGATCACTTTATACCTCCGTAACAATTTTTTTTTAATTTTTAAAAGCAATCAACGTACGGGAAACTAATTGCGCAAGTCCGACTTGCACTTCGCTGGTTTTTCCTTATTCTTGTGCTGAGATAATAATCAAATTTTATGTTTGGTTACTTAGAGCGAAATTTGTCAGGGGTTAGAACGGGGGGGGGAAGAAGGCGGAGGTGTTGCTTCGTATATACCGTATTATAGGTCGTTTTCAGAGTTCTTGGAGAAACAAAATCTAAAAATTAATTTATTTTTTTCAATATTTTCAATTTTACCAGGGTAAAAGGATAGGGGTTGTTAAAGATTGTGTACTTCCAATAGTAGTACGAACATTTGTCCAAGTTTTTTTTATTAGAGAAATGGATTAATTTGAAGCATATATTTTATATTAAAATATATATGGGGTTGAAGGAGTTGAGGAGGAGAATAAAGGTGCTACTTAGTTTATATTGTATTTTATGTCCTATTCAAGGTTTTTGGAGTTAAGAAATTTAAAATTAATTATTTTCATTTCATCCATTTTTTTAAATAATATCTCATCATGAAGACGAATGTATTAAGTTATTTTAAAGTAGTTATATTCAGTGTTATTTTTATGAGCCTAGCATTCGTGCTGCAGGGAAATCCTTAAAGCGCTACAGGACCGACACGTGTGCAGAAAAAAGCGATTCACATTGGTCTTCAATCCTTGTAGATTGTACTTGGTCCGAAAAACACAGTCCTGGGCAAATTATTCCAAAGGGATGGAGTACTCCATATAAAAGTCTGCTTGAAAAGGGTTGTACGGGGTCGTAACGAGCTGAACCTTATAACGGATGTGAAGTGTATTTGTATTTCTAGCATGTACTGCTCTGGGAGTAATTAAGCGGGCTACATCCATCGAACGCTTTCTATGAAACTTCATGTAGAATAGACTCAAGTCGTCAACTATTCTTCGATGTTCCAACGAATCAAGATTGCTTGTTCCGCGTCTCCAATCAGGCGAACAGCTCTCTTCTGAATAGAATCCAACAAATGTAGTGTATGTTTGGGAGCAGAACCCCAAACATGGGAGCAGTATTCCATCGTTAGTCGAATTTGAGCTTTGTATGTACAGAGTTAACAGTTGTTTTGGAGTGTAAAGCTTTCTAGTTCAAAATAATATTCTCAGCTTTTGCGAAGGTCTCGTTGCGATGTTTGCAATATGTTCATGCCAAGACATATTTGCTCGCAAATACCCCGATATAACTATGTCGGGTTCAGGAACGTTAACTTCTTTTAGCAAAAAACTGCCGTTTGGGTTTTTTTTGTAGCGTTAAATTCTACTTGGTTACTATCACCCCAAGATAGAATTCTTCTAAGTCTTTGTTAAGTTGAACAACCTCCTGCTGTCTGCGGATATTTGCATGAGTAGCCGTACTGTCATCTGCAAAGCTGTAGGTTGGATTCCCGGTCTTGTCCAGCAGAGCGTTGATGTAAGTGAGAAAGAAAGTAGGAGACAGTATGGAGCCTTGGGGCACACCGGCGTTGATATTGAAGCTGTTAGAAAGAAACCCGTCGATTGCCACCCGTAGAGAACGCTCCTTGAGGAAACTTGAGAGTCATAAACAGAGCTTCTTAGACATACCAGAAGAGTGTAGCTTAGCAAACAATCCATCGTGCCAAACACGGTCGAATGCCTTGGATATATTAAGGGCAACCGCTCGAGATTCTCCACAGTGTTAAATTGCGTTGTTCCAAACGTGTGTTACATAAGTTAGAAGATCTTCTGTTGATCTATGTTTACGAAAGCCGTATTGATGATCATTAATAATATTGAATCCCTCAAGATATTTTAGAAGATGCTGATTAATATCCTTTTCCATGACTATCGAGATTATTGAAAGCAGTGCGACTGGTCGGTAGTTGTTTGGCAAGGTCTTCTTGCCTTTTTTGGGTATCGACTGAACTGTGGCGTATTTCCAGCAGGAAGAAAATATTCCCTTTCTGTAGGATGGGTTAAGAAGTCTACAGAAAATTTGTGTGAGTTCCCTCGCGCAGTTTGTGAGTACCATGGCAGGTATTCTGTCAGCGCCAGAAGCTTCTTTGGTGTCTAGTTTCATTAAAATACGTTTTATGATACGGTGTCTGAAGAAAATATTCTTGACTATACTATGGGAATAGTAGGTGGTGTTTTCCTTGGAAATCAAGAGTAGAATGTGAAATAGAGTTCAGCCAACAAATTCGCTTTCTCTACAGGTGTTGTTGCAATAGAATTATCTGGTCGTGTAAGTGGTGGCACAGGGGTTTTAGTGAAATTTGACTAACTGCCTGAGCGCCTAACTAAAAGGACCTAGAATTTTTGGGGCAAGTAAGAAGTTTGTTTCTAATTCGTTGATTGTGTTCCTCCTTGTTTTGGACGATAATTTCTTTGCATCTGTTATGGGCAAGCAACAGCTTTCTTTTCATTTTTCGTTAAACTAAGGCTTGCCGTTGAAAGGGCATTTTTTCGAAAAAAAGGATGTAAGTGTCCATATCAGTCAAAATAACATCGGAAACCTCCTTAGAGCAGACAGATGGGTCGTCAGATCGAAAACAAACTTATAACCAAGGGAAAGTTCGAAGATATTCAATGAATTCTTCCCATTTAGCAGATTTGTAGTGCCAAATCTAGCGCGGTTTAGGCCCGCTCTGTCACTAATTGGTAGGATACTCGATATTGAAAGCAGTTTATGGTCGGAAGAATCTAACGGCGGATTTACGGTGACAGTGTAAATCTCTGGATTGGTGGTTTAAAAACAGATCAAAAAGAATGGCGAACTCTGCGTATCAATCAGGGATTCGTGTTGGCTCGTCAATAAGCTGAGTTAAGCCATAACTGATTGAGACGACCTTGTTCATCGGTAATATTTGAATACCTATGCCAATTGATGTTGTGGACATTAAAGTCGCCCAGGATAGCAATTTCGGCATTTGGATATTTAATCTATTTATTGAAGAGCTACATGCTCGCAAAGAAAATATTGAATATATCACCTTACAATTTTTTTAAATTATATATTATACAAATATAGCTTGACATAAGAGAACAAGAACCTAAGTGGAGTGTAACTATCCTATTCTTGATTTACTAGACAAATTTGATTCCCGAGCTAATAGCATTTTGTTTCTGTAGGTTCTTTAATCTAGTTCATTTCGTTTGATGTTACCTTATAGATGATTTGTTTACCTTACCAAGGTGCTTCCTTATTCTTTTATAGACTTTGTAACATAAAGCATAAAAAATAAATTCATGATTAACATATATGATCAAATTTTGCAACTAAATACAACAAAATATTTTATAAGGATTATACACCACCACACGGTTAAGGCCCATTTTTACAGCTGCACCTCTGGAAGACTGTTTTATTTCTAAACTGATGAATTACAAACGTGTATTTACAAAAACATAAAATAAAGATTTTCTGAATAAAGTAATCGTAAAGTTCTGCCAATAATTCAATGAAACATGTTGTATGTAAGTAAACTTAATCTAAATAATCTCGACATGTTTGTGACTTAACGAGAGATTAATTGATTCCAAATTAAAATCCAGTTAAGTTATTTTAGATATAATTTTCATTGTTATTTGTTTTTGAAAGTCGTTTTAACGATATATTTATGTTTAGAGTATGTTTATTGGGAAAAGATAATGTTTTACTTTTTGATCAAACATTTTACCATGAGAAATATTAACGTTTATGAGAGTGATAATATTTTTATTCTTTCCAAAACTTATATCTGGTTAATGTTAGGAAGTACATCATGATTCATAACGTTTTATTACTCGTAAATCTAATTTAAAATTTATAAATATCGGCAGAAATTAAAGCAATTTGTTATTGTGGGTTGCATAATGGTTAAAAATAATGATACATGCTGAGAAAGATGTAAATTGGGATATTATGTTAATTCAATTTTAAAGCATAGAGAGCTCAGCATTTCAAGTATTCTAAGAATGTATATTTTAAAAAATCAAATGAATGCTTGTTGTTTAGCATAGATACTTACAGTTTAAGATTAATTAAATTAAAATTATTAAAGAGAGATCATCAGCAAAATTCAGCTGTATCGAGAGGATTTTTTTAAAGTACAAAAATATTAAATAGTATATTAAACAATCCTTAACGTCGTTTGAAAAATTATATTAAAGTGAGTATATAAAATGATTTTTGTATTATAAAAAGATACCATAAAAAAATATAAACCGATAAAAATGTCTAAAAAAATTACTATATTTGTTGATTTTTTAGAATTCTCGTTATCACTTTAGCGCATTCTCAAATAAAAAACCGACCCAGTGCAAATCGGGCTTGCTCAATTAGTGTTCCGTACGGTGATTGCTTTTAGATAAAATTCTTTGTTACAAAGGTATAAAATGAGCAATAACTTCACATAACACACCCAAATGATGAAATAAAAAAACCGGCCAAGTGCATTTTGGACTTGTTTCAATTAGCGTTCTATACGGTGATTGCCTTTAAATAAAATTTTTTATTACGGAGGTATAAAATAAGTAATGACTTCACAAAACACACCCCAAATGAGTTTTCAACAAACTTTGTTTCCGATCTTTGTTGAAAAGATGACCTTAAAATTTTTGTTCAATCTATACCTTATGAAGAATACTCCAAAATTGTTTCAGAATTTTTTGATCAGTTTCTTTCTAAGGGAGGGTGGGTGGACAGGGCTTTTTCACCATTTTTTAAAAATAATACAAAGAAAAGTGTGAGCAAGTATTACATCATATATATTTTTAAACTTGTGTTTTCACAAGCTTTTAATTTGACACCCTACTCGATGACTTGGTAAAGGACCTCGCACATAATATATGGAAAAGTGATCTCGGCAAATATTTTGATATTTTCCTTTAAATTCAGTTATTACCACCATAGTTTTGTTCCATCACGGTCGTTGCCAGACATCGATAACGAGTAATTCAGTAAGGCGTGGGCGCACGTGCATGTGCGTGTGCGTTTGTGTATGTGTGTGTGTGTGTTTAAAACATGTCTGACAGGTAAAAATGACGGCTTCAAAGCCCAATATCTCGGATTCTATTGATTTTCGCG
>CM032451.1:42227827-42236039 GCA_019049505.1 Pachyrhynchus sulphureomaculatus | reverse complement strand
TTTATTAAAGAAATTTATTTCATGGTAATTCTCTTAAATTTTTATATCGTGCAGCTTGATTAGGAGCTTCAACAGAAGTAACAACAACCAAACAATAAAAAAGTATGTATGAAAGCTGCTCGTATTATTAAAACTTCAGGCTAAACAGAAAAACAAAAAGAAAGTAGCAGTGAAAAGCTTTCCCTACAAATAGATCAATCCTAATGAACTAACAGTTTTCAAACTTTTATACTCCCAATGGACATCGACTTCTATCCGACCGAAGACTAAAACAAAAAATATACAAAACTGATTGTAGAATTTAAAATAAAATATCTTATTGGTAATTCGTAAGTGATATGTAACCATTAATATAAAAAATACTTTGGAAAATAAATATGTTCTTTCTTTAAAACAAAGGATTGGTTAACGCTTTTAGCAATTATAGCGCCTACCTTAGCTGTCCCTAGAAACGTTTTAGCTGTTTCTTTACCTATTACACCAGTTTCTTTACATTCCTACATTTGTTTTAGCTGTTTTCTTGCCTGTTTTAGTTGTACCTATGTATATTATAACGGTTTTCTTACTTGTTTCCTTAGCGGATTTAACAATTATGGGTTTAAAATTTTCCATAGCATACGAGTCCTGTGACAAAAGATGTATGCCAATAAGACACGTGATGATATAGACTCAATTATCACATTAATCAATGTCAATCATTTACGTAAAACCACGTCTGTTACGTGTCAAGTAATTTCGTCTTTTGTACACGTATCCAAAGGTGCGTAATATCTAAATACGAAAGGGTTTTTTAGTGTTATCTATCCAGCTTCTATTTCTTTTTCTTTCCCTTATAAAACAAGGTCTTGGTTCGTCTATTTTTAAGCCTCTAGTGACGTAGCTTTCGTGCCATCCTTTTAGTGGTCGACCGGGAGGTCTCCTTGTTTCTGGTTTCTCATCTTTTACACATCTTGGCCATCGTACTTACGTGATCCCTCCAATATCAACGTCTTGATCTGGCGAAACGGACGATGTCTTGAATCTTGAGTTCTTCTCGTATAGTTGTACTTCGTACCTGGTTTCTCAAGGTTATTACTTTGATAATGCGCAGTGTTTTCATTTCTGTAGGTCTCATGAGGCTTCTTACCACTGTTCTATATATACGCACTTTGGTTTCTGAAGATATGTAGGCATTTTTCCATATTAAGTCCCTCAACCAGATAATCTGAATGCTTTATTTTTCTGATTAAGATTTTTTTAGTTCTATAGCTGTACTCCCAGATATGTGCAGTGCATGTTCTGTGCTACTGTTTTGTTGTAGACAGCTAATTTACATCTAACGGCTAATTAGCTATAACCATTGACTTTGTTTTTTCCACTGGTATTCTCATGTTGTAAGTTTCTGTTGTAGTTTGGAAACGATGTATTAGTCACTATAAGCCATCTTCATTTTCTACTGTTAATATTCAGCAAGGCACAATATTTTTAGAGTGTTTTGTTCCATTTTGGATCCGCTGTTGATCTCATTGACACTATTTATTATTTTGTTCATTATTGAATTAAAAAGTATTGGACTCGTGCTACCACCTTGTCGAATTCCAGATGATACTCGTACTTCATCAGTTAGTCCTTGCTGTGTTTTTATACGTGTCTTATTGTTTTTATTGAACTTTTCTATCACTTTAATGTAGTTGTTGGTGAAGTCATGATCTCGTAAAATTGTAACACGTCTCTTAACCATATCCAATGCTTTTTTTAGATCAACTAAGTACAGAAATAGAAGTTTATTGAATTCTTAAACTTTTTCGTCGAATTGTAAATATGACATCCACTATAGATCTATTTTCTCTCTAAAATCTTGCTGTTCCTAGGTTATTTTGATATTTTGTGTTAGTTTTGCAGTAATGATTTTGGTTAGTAATTTACTAGTGCTATTTAGCAGGTTAATGGTTCTATAATTGTCGGGGTCATTTTTATTTTCTTTTTAGTGTTCCTTACGGAACACTTATAAGATGACTTCGGTGTCTGTCTGTCTGTCACACCCGATTTTCTCCGAAACTGTTTGTCATAGAAAGTTAAAATTTGTAATAATATAGAAATTGATGGCCTCATCAGAGCCATGTAGTTTTGAAAATTAAATTTTGACTTAAGGGGTTAGTTTTAGGGGTTGAAATTGGAAGTAAAAAAAAATTTTTTTTACTAGATCATCGAGTGTGGTGTCAAATGAAAGCTTGTAAAAACACCAGTAAAAAATGTATATATAATGTAATACTTGCGCACACTTTTCTTTGTATTATTTTTAAAAAATCGCGAAAAATCGCTGTCCCCCCCTTATCTCGAAAAGTACTGATCAAAAAATTTTGAAAAAATTCTGGAATATTCTCCACGGAGTGTAGATTGAACGAAAATTATCACGAGTGCATTACCTTTAATAATTTATCTGGTATATAAAAAAAAAAAAAAAAAAATTCAAGGTCATCAGTTTACAGTAAACATTGGAAACAAACTAAGTTGGGAATGTGGAATCTTTGGCAAAATGATACTACTCAGTATATATCACCACTACACCAAACACTTTATTTTTGCACTCGACGCGCGTTTCGCTAACCATGTTAGCTTCATCAGGAGCGATGATTGACCGCAAAAATAAAGTGTTTGGTGTAGTGGTGATATATACTGAGTAGTATTGGAAACAAACTTTGTTTTCAGTAAAGATTGGAAACAAACTTTGATGAAAACTCATTTGGGGTGTGTTTTGTGAAGTCACGATTTTTTACCACCATAACAAAATTTTTATTTTAAAAGCAAACAACGTACGGAACACTAATTGCGCAAGTTCAACTTGTAGTTTTTTGAATATTGGAATGGTAATACTGTTCCTCCAGTCTTCAGGAATTTTCTAGTTTAAGATTATCTTTTGAAGTAAGGTTGTCAAGACTTTTTTTCTATTCTAATACCTCCATACTTGAGCATTTCAATGAGGATATCATCAGGCCCAGGAGCTTTTCTATTCTTAAGTTCTTTCGATGCTTCATGTACTTCCTCTTGAGATATATTTTCTTCTTCATCTACCAGCTCTTCTTCGTCATCTGGTTCCATCTGGTCGTCGTAAGTATTTTTTTGCTGATTACTGAATAGATTTTTCATATAGGTTTTCTATTTGTTAGTTGATGTAGCATTTACTTGTAGTTCTTCGTTGATGGCTCTTTTTCTACTCCTGAGTACATTCCAGATTTTCTTTTAATCTCCATAAGGGTCGTATTCCATCTTTGTAGAAAATTTCTCCCAATGTGTCTTCTTTATTTTTTTTATGCCTTCATTACCTCTGTTTCTAACCTGTTTGTACACTTCATATTTTTCTGCTGTTCTTATGTTTCTATACTTGATATACGCGTCTTTCTTTTGTTTCGCTAATATCTTTACTTCCTCGGCGAACCATGGCTTGTTGAAAGAAAAAGTCACAGAGCCTAAAAAAAAATATTTTCTAACATAACTTCTTTTTACATTAATATATTAAGTCTAGAGTATCTCGAATTATTACCTTCTATTCAAAAAATTATTTTTGTTACAGCTAATCAACGGAGGACAGTTTTCGATCTCCGAAATTTTATTTCCGATATATGAAAAAAAAGATGTCGTAGAACGGTTAATCAGGACTATAACGGAGATGCAGTAGTAGGTGAATCTATATCTCTAATACAGATTTTGGGTCATGGCTCATATTGTAAAAGCCTCGTAGATTCTGCAATTATCGTGCTAAAGCAAAGTGTTGTTCTCCGTAATTTCGAACGTTTTTCTTTTCAGGTTTTGGATTTTCTTTCCGTAAGCCTAAGTTATCCAAGCGCCGAAATTGACACCCTTGGCGATTTTAATATCCACAACATCAACTGACTTAAGTACCAACGAAAAAGGCCCTAAAGCCGAATCATTCTCGGTCAGTTGTGGCTTTACTCAGCTTATCAGTGAACGAACACCGATTTCTGATCATGGTGAAGAGTCCGCCAGTCTTCTTAACCTATTTCTAATCACTAATCCAGAGATTTACACCATCACGGTAAATTCTTCCGACCGTAAACTGCTTTCCACTTTTAGTATTCTCGCGATAAGTGACAGCGAGGCGCCTACGCTGCGCAAGATTTGGTACAGCAAATCTCTTAAATGGGAAGAACTTATTATGGAATAGTTTAGAAGTTTCTCTTGATTAGACGCTTGTTCTAGATCCAATGTTCAATCTAATTGCACAAAGGAAATTTCTTATGTTATTTTGGCTGGCGTGGAAGCTTACATTATTTTTAAAAAAATGTACTTCCCTTTGCAAATCTTGGTTTAATCGAAAATGCAAAGTGTTGTTTCTAAACATCTGGCCTACCGATCATAGAGGAAAAATTTAAATTCAATCAAGATTCCAAAAAATTATGGATGAAACCAAGGATTCACAAAATCAAAGAATTGAAAGCAAATATCTTACCTGCCCCAACCCCAGCCCCACCCCAGATACTATTGGTCGGTTTGCTAAGAACATTAGTAAAAATTTCAACACCTGTTGAGAAACCCAACTTGGTAACCGAACTCTTTGCTGCATATTTTACTATCGATTCTCAAGGAAAAGCACCACATTTGCAATACGCAGTCAGCGATGCCTGAGAGTGTTTTCAGAAGTATCATCAAACGTATTTTGTTGAAGCTAGATACCAAAGAAGCCTCTGACGCTGATGGAATACCTGCCATATTAATCAAAAAATACGTGAGCAAGCTAACACTAGTTGTCTGTAGACTTTTCAACTTATTTTGCAAAATCAGCATCTTCCAAAATATCTAAAAATATACAATATTATTAGCGACCTATGTCTTTCGTAAAATATATATATATATATATATATATATATATATATATATATATATATATATATATATATACTCGTATATATATATATATATATATATATATATATATATATATATATATATATATATATATTGTTAAAATTATACCAATACTCAAGAAGAATCAATAGTTGCAATATATCGAAATTTTAATTTAAAAATGCTGCTATAACAACGACGGAACCCAATATAAGAGTTAACGCAACGCTAAGATACACAATAGAACCGCTGTAATAAATAAAGCTGAGATAGTTAAAGGACATGCTAGAACATCTATATAACAATTAAAGCAGTTAAGCACAACAATAAAAAAAAAAACTAAAAACTAAACCACCCTAAGAAATCGCTATAGCAGACATGAGGACAGCTAAATTATTCAAAGAATTTGGTAAAATAGATTAAAGAACGACTGTAACAGGTAAGGGAACAACTAAAATAGATAAAAATAAAACTGCGAAAACAGGCCAGTGAATCGCTAGAAGAAGTAAAGAAAAAGCTAAAACAAGTAAAAAATTGCTACAATAGGTAGAGAAATCGCTAAATTCAGCTAAAATATTACAAGTGATAGCTAGAGTAACCACTATAACTGCTAAAGTAGTTAAGGAAACCTCTGTTTTAAAAAAAAAATTATTTTTTCAAAGTATTTTTCACATTAACGGTTACAAATCAGTTATGAATTAAATTAAAATTTCAATATATTTAGAATGGTGTTACTATTGATTTTCTTTGAGATACTGGTACAACTTCAACACTATACATACATATATATATATATATATATATATATATATATATATATATATATATATATATATATATATATAATATATATTAACCAAAATAAAAATTCTAAATTAGAAATCAACTACTATCAAAAATCAAAATTGGCACACAAAAATATGACTGAAGATAAGAAAAATGTTTCTGTATGTATTCGGATAAAGATGTGTTTCGGATTCCTCGAGGATTAAAATAAAATTATTTTAAATTCACAAGAAGAACTTATACTAATAACAAATAATGACATTAATGCCTTGTTTCGGCCGCTACCGAAGAAATACAAAATTTTCAAATAACAATCAACCTCATCTCACGGTAGTTATTATTTAAGATTTAGCACTTACTAAACCTATTGATAAAAATAGAGATATGCCAATTACTTTCCGATATTGGGAGTTAGTTGAATATCCAGAGTTATCAGAAACTACTGGACATAACTGGCCAATAAAAACTTCTACTAAAATCATGACGCCTTATAACTGCTTTCCAAAATAGATGTGAATATTCACAATCTGACATGAGTAAATCTGATGATTGTGAATTAAGAAATATAAATGTACTTTTAAATTCTGGCAGATATCCTTACAATGATCTTCAACTTAACTAAATAGTGATTTACCTAGTTCTTTCGTGATTAGAAACTCTAAAATGTAAAAAAACTTCCTTTGGGAAGAAAAATAAACAAATAAATTTGCTACCATGTGTTAAATATTTTCTAAAGTTCACTCAGTATATTAAGCTTACTCGTTAAAACAAATTTTAATCCAACAGAATTTAAAATTATTATTCTTATTGTCGACATGAATTATTCACATAAAACATATTTAGTGGAAACTGATCCAGTAACCATGAGGACTGAATTTAAAACAAATGAAAAAATACCGGCTAAATCAACAGCATATTTTCTTACAATTCATGTTAAAATATTTAGCAGCAATCCTCCAACAAAGATTGTAAAACAACTTTAATTTTAAACCCCCACTTCTAACTGGAAACCAACTTATTTTAAATATACCTTAAAATAATCTCAGTTCTAACCTTAGCTATAACATAATAAGATAATTTAATACATTTGGAAGACTTATAACAGAGAGTCTACGGTATTTTATTAAAAAACCTAGTGCACCTGAAAAAAAGTTATTGAAAAATATTCTTGGGAGCCACTGTGTTTAAGAAATTTACAATATCGCTATCAATATAACATTGAACCTTATTATGGAAGTATCAGGATTCACGGATGAAAATAATAAATGTATGTAAAGAATTAGCTGCGTATGATAGAAGATAAAATAAGTCAATAACTTTTTTTGCTTTCAATTTAGTTTCTCCAAAATTATACGAAGAAGCTATGGTTAATGAAACACTAGCACTGCCTCAATTGGAGTTTAGCATTCATGTCACTTTTGCTGATAAAATTAGAAGACCTACCGAGAATGTTCTCTTTGTTTATCTTAAAGGAAATGAAAAAGCAGATGACATCAGAATTTTTTTTTATCGTTCACCTCCTCACCTAAGTAGGGATTTTACTCTTTTCTATATCCTAAGGATATCGGTGAAGATGTCGTAATACCTACCAACGTTGTCCAAGTGCCGAGACATACTTTTGTGTATTACGCAGCACCTTTTAGAAAACGCGGTAGTGCTACCACGAACGTTACTGCATTTCTGCAAACAACTACTACCTATGTACGTGGCCAAGCCAAATAAACTTAAATAAATTAATAAATAAGTATTACAAACCTGCCGGGATTTGATTTGGAATCCTCTTCACCGTAAGCAAAATTGAAATTCAAATCTCAAAATCTCTTTGTTTTTACAACTATTCTTACAAGGTTCTCTTATAGCTAAACTTTGTACAAATACAATGTACTCATTGTAAGTACATTAATTTGTAATTTTTCTCTAGAGCTGGCTGATGTTCTGCATTGGGGCTAAACCTCGCGTTTGTTTTGTTTTTGTTTTTAGTCGTTTCCGACACCATAAGCAAGTACTACGCCACGGAGCCACGGACCGCCACACACATATTCAATCAAACCTGTAATTGACCCAAAAAAACAACCAGTTTTAATTTCATCAACAACAAAATACTGTATATACCAAACCAAACTAATACCACTGAAAATCACCGCGCATATGTGCCGAATCAGTAAAACACATCAAATTTTTCCCTTATTGTTTTAATATCATTATCTACTCTGTATATTGAATGTTTCTAACTAACAACATATTTTTATTTAATGATAATCGAAATAACAATTTTGCTAAATCTTCTGTTTCTAGACACTCTCTACTCGCTTGTGCACCTTTTTTACATAATAAAATATCGTCACATAATCTAAGATATTGTAAAAAATCTTGAGTTTCAGTATTAATATCGGCAATAGCATACTATTGAAAATATGCCTGGGATATAATAAAATCTTCATACATTTTAGTGACTAAGTTCTACCCTTTATCATTAAGCATCACACGACATCACAACATTGATTCCGCTTCTTCTGGCAATTCGATTTCTCTTAAGACAGTTGCATACTCTTTGAATTTTACATTTTCAAAAAAATATTTAAAT
>CM032451.1:42222827-42225327 GCA_019049505.1 Pachyrhynchus sulphureomaculatus | reverse complement strand
AATACCACGTTTGTCTGCTGTTGGTCTCCTTTGCGAATATCCAAAAATAGTTGAACAGATCACGATGAACTTTTGAATGACGATGAGCTAAATATATAGGAGGTTTATTTTCAAAACTGGAGTACTTACACTATCTTGAGTAATTCATATAAATTATATATATATATATATATATATATATATATATATATATATATATATATATATATATATATATATATATATATATATATATATATATATTTATATATATATATATATATATATATATATATATATATATATATATATATATATATATATATATATATATGTATGTATATATTTATATATATATATATATATATATATATATATATATATATATATATATATATATATATATATATATTTATATATATATATATATATATATATATATATATATATATATATATATATATATATATGTATATATTTATATATATATATATATATATATATATATATATATATATATATATATGTATATATTTATATATATATATATATATATATATATATATTTATATATATATATATATATATATATATATATATGTATATATTTATATATATATATATATATATATATATATATATATATATATATTTATATATATATATATATATATATATAAATATATATATATATATATATATATATATATATATAACATATATATTTATATATATAATAATAATAAGGTAGGGGGTTCTAAGGATGGTTGCATATGGTAATACACTTCTATTTCATTGTTCATCCTTTTTTTTTTTCCCTTATTTCTAGTTTTAACGGAGTTAGTATGCAAACGAGATTTAGTTCTGATTACAGAGTAAACTTAAAAAATATATTGAAATTTCGGATGGTTGTAGCTGCTACTTGATTAAAATTCATTATAAATTCTTCTTTCGAGTCAAAAACTTATTTCCAAGTGTTCTCCCAGACGAAACAATAATTTTAATAGAAAACCTATTAACAGAAAACAAAGTAAACGAAGTTATAAAAATGGACATAATTAATTTATTAAGAACTTGCCTAAGACGAAATTATTTTTCATTTAACAATAAATTTTACAATAGTAAGGAATGGTTAATTATGGGGAGTATATTAAGCTCATTACTTGCCGAAATTATCATGGAGAGTATTGAAATAATGATATTTAACAACCATAATAACAATAATAATAATTGTCTATACTGGTATGGATACCTAGACGATATAATTGTATGCTTTACAGGAACGGACAGACAATTAACTTACTTTTTACAGTACATTATTCCTTTACGTAAAAATATCAGTTTTACATTGGAAGAAGAAATCGAAGGGAAAATCAACTTCCTAGATTTAATAATCAGTAAAACCAGGTAGAAACATGAATTTGCAATATATCACAAACCCTGTCATAGAGATACCACAATTCACAATAGTTCTCACCACCCCAACCATCATAAACTCACGGCTTATCATAGCTTTTACAGACTAACTAATATCCCCTTATCACAATACAATTTTACTAAAGAATTGAACTACATAAAACAAGTAGCCGTTAGCAACGGTCATTCAGTTACCTTTAAAAAAGCTTAGAAACAAGGCAATCTCAAAAATATACCCATGTTTTAAGGACAGGAAAACCACATTTAAATGCTTAACCTATTTCGGCAAACCAACAGAAAAACTAGGAAAATATCAACATAGCTTACAAGACAAACAGCACTATGGGGAAATATCTGAAAAACTACAAACCACAAATCAATAAAGATAATAAATCAGAGGTATATCAATTAACATGTAGGTCATGTCCTAAAGCATACATAAAACAAACTGGACGTACATTTATACAAAGAATTACAGAGCACGAAAAAAGTTTCATCCATAGGAAGTCTAATTCAACCTATGCTAATGATCTTTTAACAGAGAATCACACGTTTAATAAGAATTTCAAAATTTTACATACCCAACAAAAAGGTTTAAAACTAAACCTTTTAGAGACAATGCAAATACATCGATTAAGGACTACAGGTACTTTGCTCAACGACCAGGTAGATTTAAATAATTCAGCATTATTGAATTTATTCTGCTAATACCATGTCTGTGTGGGTTTTCTAATACTATTAATATAATTTAAATAGGTGTAATATTATAATTAACAAATAATATAAAATTGTAAATATTAAAGCTAACTTGACAGTGTGATATGTAGATCCGAAGAAGCTGCATCGACAGCGAAACGCGTCATCACAATTATAAATAAACCAGTAGAAATTGACTAAAAACAGTCTTTTATTATATATTAAAAAAAATTGAGTTGAATTTAATACAAATTTTAGAAATACGAGTACAAACGGTTTAGTTGGCGACAATGTACTTATGACAGCAGGTTAATTATGGTATTTACTTCTCTTGCTAACAGGAAGTAGTGTATATTAGTTAGAAAATTATCGTCCGAAAGTATTGCTTTTCTTTACATCTCAGGCTTTT
>CM032451.1:42217827-42220327 GCA_019049505.1 Pachyrhynchus sulphureomaculatus | reverse complement strand
CCTTATATTCCTTCTGTACATCATTTCTATTAAAATTTAAGATAACAATTTTTGGATTCCTCGATTCAAAAAAACCTTGAAAAATACGTAATCCACGATATCTACAAAATAACCTTTCAAATCCCCTGCCCCATCTTATTAACCCCTGGTATGTTTGTGTATAAATAATTTAAAATAATAAAAAAAAATAACACAGTTTTTGGATTCATCGACTTCAAGAATCCTCTTAAAGACTTATAACAGGATATATAGAACCAAACCCTCTAACACCATGCGCCACCCCTTTAACACCTTAGACGCTTGACTGTAAAAAAATTATGTTTAAAACCAAGAAAAACTCTCACAATGATATAGAAAATGAATAAAATTTATCTACCTGCACTCATTTCACCCTCATTCTCTTTAGCCATATTGCCCAAAAACTATAAGTTCCATTCCTACTTTGAGTGTTATAGGTATACCAAATTTGAAAACAATATCTTATTTCGCTCGAGAGTTATCGTGACAAGAGGCAGACAAAAAAATCGACATAACATCGATAATGTGAGACTATGTTCTTAATGATCTGGAGATCCAAAAAAATAAGTAATGCAAAACCTTGTAGGGTACTTTTTAATGAATCCCATACGTTCCTTTAGCAAGTGAAGTAAAATACTGAAAATGGATGTATTTAACGAACTATCAAATGCATTTGTGTACGTGACTTTAGTGGACTCACGTGATTGGTGTCTTTCTAATTAAAATGTTAAAATTTTATATCATTTTCTTACAAGTTACATCAAAATATGTGCTTGAGATGATAGGCATTTCTTGCGATCCAGCACTTGAAAAAAAATGTATTATTTACACTAATATTACACTTAAATTTAACTAACCTCAGAGGATTATTTGTTATAACAGTCTGGTCATGCCGTCCCTACATCAAGCTTCTACCGAAAGATATGAGCTGACAGGAAAAAGAAACAACAAATTTTTAGTCGATTTTAAAGACCAAAATTATTCCAGTACATTGTCATTTCTTCTGGTAAATTCTAATCGTATTTATTAATTAAATTTAATGATATTTCTTAATTTGGATTCTATGTGGATGTGAGAGTGTGCGAAAGTTTTTTTTAGTGAAGTAAAGTAGTAACGAATATTCTTAATGACCGACGTCACCTTTTAGATGGTATTTGGGCAGTTCATATTTTCTATGAGAGTTTTTCTAAATAAAAATAAGTTTCGCACACTCTTGTGGTCCTCACGTTTCAAACTACCTTCAGAAAAATTAATATGTTGCTTTATTTTTGTTTATTTAAAAAACGCCCTAAAAGCTATCAAACTTTTTTGATCGGCCTCCCCACTAAAGAAAGTAGTATTTAAAATCGAAGTAGTTTAAAAACAAAAGTTTGCTGTTCATTATTGCTTTAATATTCACGTTCTAAGCCACCACATATTCTTATAACAATTTTAAATTATGATATAAAGCTGTATAACTATAATTGTTTAGTCAATATGTCATTTTATATCGGCCACCATTTTGTTGCTTTGACACGTTTTATTTATTTATCTAAGGTAAACTCAGTTCATACTATATTGTGAATTTTGACTAATTATGGACAGTGGTCAATTTGGATAGGAAAAAATTAAAACGCAGTTGAATTGATTAACTAACCAGTTTTTTTTTTAGAATTGTCTATACCAACTCAAACTTACGTTTTCCACTTCACTACCCTTGATTCTTAAAGTTAAATAAAAAGGAAATTTTGTAGGTATAAGGTATGACAACGCGCTTAATTGTGTCCTTTTCTGCCGACTGGACTAAAATTCGGATGATGTCAGTGTCACAACATCAAAAATATTTTTAACTAGTAAGTTCGGAACTGTATCTCTTCCGCAAGCATTTTTGCTTTAAATAACAATAAATTAGTCCTCCTACTTAGTTATTGTTAGGAGTTCCCCTTTTGTTTTTTGTTCCAGAAGTCACGATTTGCTAGGAATGCATCACTAACGTTGAGCCTTAAGACAAATTTAGCAAATTTTGGGTATCTATCTCTAAAGGGTACGTAAGCTAGTGCTAATGCTAGCAACGGTTTTGCATCGAATTACTTACTCTGCTCTCCGCCTACCCAACAACCTACGTGTGGCACAAACTATTGTGAAATAAATAAAAAAAAAAATATGCTCTTGCAACCCGTTTGACTGTTCTCATTAATTCATATTCATTGTATTCTGTTTCTGAAATTTGATGATAAGCGAACAATATTATTTAAATATACAATGAAATCTAGAAAAAAATGAAAGGAATCCGATCCAGAGCATATTTTAATTTTAACTTTATAGCGCCATCCGCATAAAAAAAATACAGTAGGAACTGTATCAGTACATTACTATTTTTTCACATAAGTGATTCAAGGTATATAGAAACCAAAACAACCATTTATAGACATTTTCGATTCATGTTCCAATATCACACAGGCTGAACTATGCTTAACGAAGTTTTATAAGGAAATAAAATAAA
>CM032451.1:42207827-42215327 GCA_019049505.1 Pachyrhynchus sulphureomaculatus | reverse complement strand
TATATATATATGCATATATCACTTAGCTTTTTGCCACCGACTGTCACACTCCCACTCTGGCCATCCAAAACAGGCCTCATTATATGTTCACTATATATGTTAAAAAGTAAGGGTGATAGAATACAGCCCTGTCTGACACCGGCTTCTACGTTAATGGCATCTGAAAAAGAATTATTCAATTTAATTCTGCCATTTGTTCTCATACAGGGATCGGATAAAAGGATATATAGGTATTCCCATGCTGATTAGAATGGACCAGAGTTTATTTCATTGTATACAGTCGAAAGCTTTAGAGTAGTCTATAAAACAGATATAGGTTGTTATTTGGAATTCCCTGACTTTTTCTGTTATCTGGCGTATGTTGAGAATTTGTTCCCTCTTCCTGGAATGCAGCCTGTTTGTTCGGTAGATATTTGCGACGGCAGAAAAGTTTTGAGTCTTTCAGAAACACCCTAGCAGCATGTGATACCGTAGCCTCTCCGATTGTTCTATAGTTGCCACAATCCAAAGAGGACCCTTTCTTTTACAAGGGTATAAATGCAACTTCACATCAATCTTCCAGTCTTCCATACGACATTACACAGTTGATGTAGTATAGTCACGGCGGTTTCTCCCATCATCTTTATTATTTCCACAGTTATCTTGTCAGTATCAGCTGCTTTTCTACTCTTCAACTGTTCAATAACCTTCCTGACTTCAGATTTAAGAATACATGGCAGTTGTTCTCCTGCGGCTTCTTTGTCGAAAATGCAATCACCCACGAGTTGAGCCCCAAAAAGTTCTTTACAGTAATTTTTCCAAACGTCAATGATTCCGGGCATATCGGTGACTTATTAAAGTCAAAAAATTAATATTAAAAAAAAAAAAAATTTACAGTGTCTGTAAGTTTTTCCTACTTGAAAGATTCGTTATAAGTGATATGGGATCTTTTTGAACAATAAAAATATAATAGAGCGGTACATTTTATAAAGAAAATGCATTACACGTAAGACAGAACTTGTCACCTCGAAAGATATTAAAAGACCTGTCTTGGAGTGTTTTCTGAGTGTTTACATTCGAACAGAAAGAAATTGCAAAGTTATTTCCTTTCTACATCAATTTACTTCAGATAGCAATCATGTTGAAGTGTAAAAGGAAAAATGATATTTGATTTTATTTTGTTACATTGTCAACATGCTACAGTAAATTGCCAAAAATAACAATAAAAAGTTGCCAGTGACAGGTTATTAGACTATATATATAGATCTTATTATATGTCTCATCGAGTGACTCAAAAAGAAAAGAGCCAATTTTTTTCTTATGAAATGCTTTTAGTCACTTTTAGAGATATTAAATTTTAGCTTTCAGTTGACAGTATCTTCATGACAACTAGCGTATATAATTTCTTATTCGAAAAAAATCTCAAAAGTTGTTATATCTAATCCCATACTATTTTACAGCAATTTATAGAATTTTGAATATGATGCAAGAATGATACAAAGTACATTATTTAAAAAGATACATGTATAGTGTAGCCTACGCCGTCGAATCACTGTTTATAATTCAAAACTATCCTATTATGTTAAACCCGTATCCATTGTAGCTTCAGGTTACATTCCGTATCAATTTTTAAACCGCTAAGAAGTGATATCCGGATATATACAAACACACAGAAAAAAATTAGCATTCTGAAATGTCATCACAATAAAAGAAATCACGCAATGAATATAGTAACATTTGGCAATTACAGAATATTCTTTCACTTATTATCTATTTGTATATTTGTTCCGACATTATTTTGAATCCAGTTATGGTCTACCCCACAAACCAAGCTGTTAGTTTAAGTTAGTTCAGGTTACGTGTTTCATCACTCTTTAATGAAGATAACATAGTCGCCATTGTGTAATCCCTTTATAATTATGATATTTTTAATTAAAAAAAATCAATATATTTGAAACTTCTGTAGTGTCAAGGACTAGTACTGGTAAAAAATAAAGAAGTTTGTTAGGTGGCAGGTTGATACAAGAATTGCAATAACAAAAGAAAAATCGCAACATATAAATGTTTAACTAGTTGATCTGGCATGGAATCAAATATATATATATATATATATATATATATATATATATATATATATATATATATATATATATATATATATATATATACAGTCGACACTGTTTATAGTGAAACTCTATATATGTGAAAAACTCTTTATAGTGCAATTTTTTCAAGACCTAGAATATTTTAATGAAATTTCATGTAAAAAGCCCTGCATATAGTGAATCTGTAAAATAGTAACACTCTATATATATATAAAATTTTTACTGGAATTTTATGTATAAATTTTTATGCATTTATTGAAATCTTGGCCATTTTGGGTTTCCCATTTTTATCTAACATTAACACGAATTCCATTTTTATGACGCATTCTTTTGAAAAGGTTCTTAACGCGTTTATAACGCCTAATGGTTGGCAATAAATCAGGTAGATTTCTGTGAGAAACCCATTTTTACAGAAACCCGGGGAAAAAACCCATTTTATAGTCCAGGCCTAGTAATTCGCAAATTCAGGTTCAGTTTCTTTTTGTTTAAGAATCAAGTAAGATCTCCAAGCGAGTGTAGTTTAGCAGAGAAAATTAAAGTTTTGAAGGAAGTTGATAAAGGCTGCAAAAAAATTGATATTGCTGCAAAATTTGGTGTTTCTCCAAGTTGCGTCTCTCTGATAATAAAAAGTCGCGACAGTATCATCAAGAAACCTAGTGTTCCAAGCAGTCGAAAACGAGTACGGGTGAGTACTTACGAGGATGTAAATGAAGCAGTTTTACGATGGTTTCAAGTGGCCCGTACGCATCAAAACGTACCAATATCGAGAAATTTAATAAAGCAAAAAGCTCTACAATTTGCTAAAGAATTTAACTGCGTTAATTTTCAAGCTAGTGAAGGGTGGTTGAGTGCCTGGAAGACTCGCAATTCAATTGTTTTCAAGACGGTGTCTGGCGAGAGTGCAAGCGTTAGTCAGGAGGACTGTGACATTTGGACTGAAACTATTTTAAAAAGTGCATTGAAAAAGTATAAGCCAAAAAACGTTTTCAATTGTGATGAAACCGGTTTGTTTTTTAAATGTTTGCCAAATGAAACTTTTGCTTTTAAAAGTGATAAATGTTTTGGTGTTAAAACAAGTAAAGAAGGGGTGACACTTATGGTTGGAGCAAACATGGATGGCTCAGAAAAACTGAAATTACTGCTCATAGGTAAAAGCAAAAATCCCCGTTGTTTAAAAGGAGTTAAATCTCTGGAGTTAGATTACGCCAATAATAAAAAGGCATGGATGACTTCTGAGATTTTCGAAAGATGGATCAAAGAACTGGACACGAAAATGAAAAGCCAAAAGCGAAAGATTGTGATGTCTATAGACAATTGTCCTGCACATCCAGTTACTGTAAGTAAAAAATTAAGGAATATTGAATTGATCTTTTTTCCACCAAACATGACCTCCAAATTGCAACCTATGGACCAGGGTATTATAAAAAACATAAAACATCATTACCGAAACAGAATTGTTAACAAAATTGTTAATGCGATTGATAACAACCTTCCAGTCCAAAAATTGATTACCCTTAAAGAGTGTATAACCGAAGTCGCTAAAGTATGGAGTGAAAATGTTTCTCAGAAAACTATCAAAAACTGCTTTTCTAAAGCAGGTTTTACTGAAAAAATTGACGAATGGGAAGAAGAAGACGAAATGGATCTCGCTACCTTAAAAAGGCAATGGGGTATTTCTACAAAAAACTGCTACCGTCGACGCAGATTTTTTACTTGAAGATTTCTTAGAAATCGACAATGATGTTGGCACGACAGATCTCCCAACTGACCAAGACATAATTAACGATATAAAAAGTATAGAAGATCATGAAGAAGAAACTGAAACCGGGGAATGTCCTGCTAAATTTAGTGAAAATGAAATAAGAAATGCATTTGACATTGTGCGAACTACTCTCAGGGACCAGAAAAGTGTACCTGATCAAATCTTTATGCATTTGAATAAATGCGAGAATTTTGTTGAGCAACAATTATTTTTCAAAAGTAATGTTCAAAAGAAAATAACTGATTATTTTTCCTAGTACGTATGTACGTAGTATGTACATATGTATTAACAGATTTTGTATTATTCTTTTTATTTCGTATATAGTACATACATACATAAAGTCCGTACGTTATATCTTTACACGTGCGTCATAGTTTTCAGGCGACTATTACATTTTTTGTCTCTTTTTACCAATACCTACGATTTATTGGTGAAAAGAGACAAATAATATAATAGTCTTCTGTTATATAGGCCTGAAAACTATGACGCACTGGTAAAGATATAACGTATGGACTTTATGTAAGTATTTAGTCCTGTACATGCTATGTACTATTTAAACTTTCAAATGTTTAATAAAATCTTTTCTAATAATTCAATTTTGCAATTTTTTTTGTTCCTTGTACCTTATAAAATACAAGTAAATGATTACCATATATAAAATACATACATAGCAATATATACAGATTTTTTCTTTATATAGTGAAAAACTTTCTATAGTGAGATTTCGGTCAACATTTTGGTCTTTCACTATATAGAGTGTCGACTGTATATATATATATATATATATATATATATATATATATATATATATATATATATATATATATATATATATATATATATATATATATATATATATACATACACTTGTTGATGTTGATATATATATATATATATATATATATATATATATATATATATATATATATCAACATCAACAAGTGTCAGACGCGCACGAATGATAGATTGTAAAAGTGTGTGCATAGTGTTGTGTTGCTGTGTTCAATATGTCGAAATTTATACCGAACAAAGAGTATTCGCGGACAGCATTAATTTTTTGTTTCCATTTGAAGAAAACTGCTGTTGAATCATACCGATTACTTCGAGAAGCTGATGGTGAACATGCTCCATCGCAAGATACGTGTGAACGATGGTTTTCGGCGTTTCAAAAGTGGCGACTTCGATGTTGCAGACAAGGAATGTGGAAAACTGCCAAAAAAAAATACGAAGATGTGGAACTGCAAGCATTGTTGGACGAAGATGAATCGCAAACACAAAAACAACTCGCCGAGCAATTGGGCGTTAGTCAACAAGCTGTTTCCAATCGGCTACAAGAGATGAGAAAGATTCAGAAGACCGGCGAATGGAAAAGGGCAAAAAAAAACACGTGTGAAAACGAAGTCGAAGTTACAGGGGATGGAAAATGGATTTATTTTGAGAATCCCAAGCGCAAAAAATCACGGGTAGACCCAGACAGATGGTGCATCTACATCGACCGCAAGACCGAATCGCTTTGGCAGAAAGATGATGCTCTGTGTTTGGTGGGACCAGAGGGGCGTGGTCTATTATGAGCTGTTAAAACCTGGGGAGATGGAACGGTTAATACTAAACGTTACCAACAACAATTGACCGATTTGAACCATTCGCTGCTTGAAAAAAGGCCAGAATACCCAGTCATTTTTCTTCATGACAATGCTCCATCACATACGGCAAAACGTTGGAAGCACTCAGCTGGGAAGTTCTACCAGGCTTGGCTCCTTCCGATTACCATTTGTTTGCATCGATGGGTCAGGCAATTGCTGAGCAGCGCTTTAGTTCGTACGAAGATGTGAAAAAATGGATCGATGAATGGTTCGCAGCAAAAGGGGAAGATTTTTACTGGCGTGGTATTCACAAATTGCCCGAAAGATGGGAAAAACAAACGATATACTTTGAATAAAGCACTTTTTATCATTCTTCCGGTTTTAACATGTTTTTTTAGAAAAAAATCCGCATTTCATACTTGTACACCATATATATATATATATATATATATATATATATATATATATATATATATATATATATATATATATATATATATATATATATATATATATATATATATATATATATATATATATATATATATATATATATATATATATATATATATATATATATATATATATATATATATATATATATATATATATATATACGTATATAAAAAGTAAGATTTCCCTTGGAAATCCAGGAGTAGCTGTTTTATAACTTTTATCCATAAACGAGCAGAAAAATATGTAGAATTAAAGAACATGAAAGAGCAATACGTCTTCGTAACATTTTTACTTCAGTACTTGCAGAGAGTTAGCATAAAACAAAACACCAGATTCTCTCTCACCAATCAAAGACCGCTGAAATAAATTCCATTTTCCACCCTAGGGAAATTAGGAAGTTCATCGAAATATCTGAACTTACCAAGAACCTTAATCGTGACACTGAGCTGGCGCACAGTGGGGAAAAACGAAAAATCGTGTTTCAAAATTGTCTAGAGCCTTCAATTTTGGTTCGATTTGGACGATTTTTTTTTTTAAATTGAAGCTTATTAAATTCCAAACAAAGTTGTCGGAGCCGATTTTGCAATTAAGCTTTTGTTTCAAAATGGCGGACGTCTTCAAAATGGCGGTTTCTGATTATATAGCGACTGAGATACAGAAAACGCTTACAGTTTCAAACCAAGTTGTGCTAAAATGCGTGTATGTATGTTTTTTTATGTCGCAGATAATATATCTAATATCACAGTTACAAGATTAATAATAATGAATCCAAAATGGCTGCCATGAACAATAAAAGTATTATAAAATATGAATAAACGTACCATTATAATTTTATATCCATAATTTCTTTTTCTTTAAGGTTGTTAATTATAAATATGTTTCAACAATTGACTTAAAATGACAAATCAAGTATGGCGGATGCCAAAATTGAATCAAGCAAGAAAGTTTCTCTGTGGCATTTAGATTGTGGCAGTCAGATCATTCAAGTTATTCAAGTTTAGTTGCGGGATTTAAATTTTCATACAGTTATTGCTAGAATATTGCTGCTGTAAATTTTAAGTATCATAGACAATTTTCTAGCAGATACAAAAACAGCGATACACGCACAAAAGGACAGCTCACACAGCTAGAAAATGGCTACAACAGCTAAAACGTTTTGTTAAAAATAGGGACAGCTAAATATTTTGCTGCACTAGCCACATTGTTTGCTGTTGTAGCAAAAAAAGTGGCTGCTATTGCTAAACAGTGGCACAACTTGGTTTGAAACTGTAAGCGTTTTCTGTGTCTCAGTCGCTATATAATTAAAAACCAACGTTCGCCATTTTGAAACAAAAGTTTAATTGAAAAATCGGCTCCGACATCTTTGTTCGGAATTTAATAGGCTTCAATTTAAAAAAAAAATCGTCCAAATCGAACCAAAATTGAAGGCTCTAGACAATTTTGAAACACAATTTTTCGTTTTTCCCCACTGTGTGGCGGTGCTTCATAGAAGATTCGTGAAGCACCGCCACCACCTCGGTCCGCTAATATAACAGGCGTGTGCATACGGAATTAAATCAGTTACGTTCCAGATTCTGAAGAAGTCAGTTCTCAGAAGAAACTCTGAAGAAACCCG
>CM032451.1:42182827-42202827 GCA_019049505.1 Pachyrhynchus sulphureomaculatus | reverse complement strand
ATCGCTCTTGAAGGAGACGATATTAATGAATAAAGTCAAATTTTGCAAAAAAAAAAAGTGTTTTAAGTAGCTAGACCAAAAACTTTTTTGCCTACGTGTTATTTTCAGTCGTTAGTTATCAAACCGAATTACTTACTTCCTATTTACCATATCAAAAAAATTTCTTTCGCTACTAAACTTAGTTTTTTCTGAGGAAACCTACTATGATAACAAGAAATTTGACACTTAACAAATTTGACAGATTACACAGTAAATTAGATGTTTTAAAATGCCATTCTCTACACATGATTTGAACAATGACAAATTTTTTGCGTGGCATCCTCACAAAAACACTAAGTTTGGATATAGGACGATAGTAAATTGAATAAGCCTCTTAATAGCTAAAGTCCCCTTGATTAACTCGAATGTTTTTTATACTGAAAATAAATATCAGTAATTTTATAAACAGACTGAAAAATGGTGTGCCCTTATATAGAGGGTGCAATTTAAAAAAATGCTAGTGCAGTTTGTAAACTGTCAAATTTGACAAGTGATAAATTTTGTATTATCATATTTGGCTTTTCCGCAAAAAACTAAGTTTAATAGTAACAGAACTTTTTAAATCCTTAAATAGGAAAATAGCACATCGGATGATCCGCTTAAAAGGTAAAATTTGAATATCCTGCATATCGGTAACGACAAAAAATAAATATCAAGTGGAAATGAGCTGAGAAATGCTATTTAATGGTGTGCTTATATGTAGTAGGTGACATTTAAAAAATCCTAGTTGGCTCTATAATCTGTCAACTTTAACAAGTGACAAATTTTTTGTTATCATATTTGGCTTTCTTACAAAAAACGAAGGTTACTAATGAAAAAATTTTTTTGATACCCCATATAAGAAAAGCGTAAATTGAGTAAGCCACTTAAAAGTTAAAATTTAGTTCAATAACTTGAATGCCCTGCCTACGGGTAACGACTGAAAATAACCATCCAACCAAGTGTTATATATTTTTACTAGCCGTGCCCGCGGCTCCGCTCGCGTGGAGTTGATTCACCTTTATCGTCACTGCTTATTTGTTATGTTTATATTATTATATAGCTCAAGAGGACTTAGAGGCCCATGGCTTGGTTGCATACTTGTCTCCACTTCTTTTTGTCTCCTGTTAGCTTTTCCCAGTGCGGGATTCCCATCAACTCTGGATCTTGCTTTACTGCCTTCTTCCAACCACTCCTCTTATTAGGGCTTGCTTTGCCTGTCTTTCTTCCTTTATCCTTACCCCGTGTCCCAACCATCCTAATCACTGGCTTATTATGATTTGGCTTATAAGGGGTTTCGTATATAGGCATTTTAATTCGAAGTTTGTTCTTCTTCTCCACAGTCCCTCTTCTTGCCTTCCTCCGTAGATTCTTCTCAAAGCTTTCCTTTCCCACACCTCCAACGTCTCCTTTTCTCTTGCATTCAGTTTCCACGTTTCGCATCTATATGTCACCGTGGGTCTGACAATTATCGTATATATTCTTTCTTTCGCTTTTTTTTTATACATTCTTTGATTTCAATATTGGATTCATTGCCCCCAAAACATCTCTGTTCTTTCGCTATTCTTTCTTGTAGCTCCGTCCTTTCTTGTCCACTCTCTGTTATTGTTACTCCAAGATAATTAAATTTGTCTACTTTTTCAAACATATATCTTTTCCCTAAGTTGTTTATGATATCTAAACTTTTGTTGTTTTTATTATCCTTCTTCTTTGTAATTTCCATGTATTTTGTTTTTTCCTCATTTATCTTTAGTCCTCTCATCCTTCCCCTTTCTTCTATCCTACTTATGGCTTTTTTGAGGTTCTCTTTTGCTCTTACAATCACTGCTACATCACCCGCATAGGCCAAGCATTGGCAGGTTTGTTGGTATATCGTTCCATTTGTTTTTATTTCTGACTCCCGGATTATCTTCTCTAGTACCAAATTAAATAGACATGTCGGCACTGGTCTTAATCCTCTCTTCACCTTAAACTTGTCTGATACTTTGCCCTCAACCAACACTCTATTTTCTGTGTCATTCAGGGTCATTCTCACTATGCGAATCAATTTACTTCGAATTTTTAGTTCTTCCATTATCTTGTAGAGTCCTTCTCTATTTACAGAGTCATGGGCTTCTCTGAAATCCACAAAGACCAAGTGTAGTGCCAAATTTTGTTCTAAGCTATTATCTTGGATTTGCTTAATCGAAAATATCTGGTCTGTAACCGATCTATTTTTCCTGAATCCACACTGGTACTCTCCCAGAATAGACTCGGCTTTCTCTGCTAGTCTGTTTTTGATAGTCAACACTACTATCTTGTACACGACATCCAGTAAGGATATTGGTATATAATTACAACATATAGTTTTTTCTTTTTTTTGTATATTGGACAAATGAGCGACTCTCTCCAGCTCACTGGCATCTTTTCTGTTTCCCATATTTCTTGCACCAACCGTCATATTTCATTTTCCAAATCTACTCCTTCAGCTTTTATCAGTTCTACAATTTCCACCCGGGGCCTTATTTTTTTTTGGGTTCTAAGTATTTCTCTTATTTCTTCTTTGCAGGGTTTATTTGTCGCTTCCTGCCCTTCAGTTAATTTTGCTTCCTGTTTCTCATTCAACTCGTTTTCATCTCCATTTAGTGTTTCTTTAAAGTATTCCTCCCATCTGTTCTCAGTCTTTCGCAGAAAGACTGAATAGATCACCTTTTTTCCTACATATTAGCATTTTGTCTCTGTTTATTCCCTTTGTATTTTATAAAAAAAAAAAACACGTAAATCGGGTAAGTGGTTCTTGAGTGCTAAGCGCATTAATGAATAGACAGACAGAGAGAGAGACGTTACGTTTTATATATCTTATAGATTTTTTGGACATATATTAAATTAAGAATTAAAAAAAAATCACGTAAATCGGATGAGTGGTTCTCGAATGATAAGCACACTAACGTACAGACAGACAGAGAGACGTTGCGTTTTATATATATTATATAGATTATTATTATTATTATATATAACCTGGTCAGAGAACATATGTATGAATTTAAAAAATCACGTAAATCGGATAAATGGTTCTCGAGGGATAAGCGCACTAACAGACAGACAGACAGACAGAGAGACGTTGCAGTTTACATATATTATAGATATAGATTATTATTATTACTATATAATATAGCTAAAGAATATAATGTATGAATTTAAAAAAAGCCACGTAAATCGGATAAGTGGTTCTCGCCTAATAAACGCACTAATGGACAGACAGACAGACAGAGAGACATTACATTTTATATATATTAAAGATTATAGATTATAGATATTCTTTGTTACATAATATTGTTCCAAATTTAATTGTTTAGGCTGTGTACTGCAAGGGAACGCGTTAGCGGCAAACTTTTTTCCAACTTTATTCACTATTATCGTCACTGCTCATTCCCTATGCTACCTATCGTAATAAAATATAGCCTATAACCTGGCCAGAGAACATATGTATGTTTTAAAAAAAAAAGTACGTAAATCGGATAAGTGGTTCTCCAGTAATAAGCGCACTAACGGACAGACAGACAGACAGACGTTGCATTTTATATATAACATATTATAGATAGACGGACTGAAAAATGCTATTTAACGATGTGATTATAGGTAATGCATGCCATTTCAAAAAAAAAATTTAGCTGTCCTAAATTGCTAAATTGGAAAGTGACAAATTTGATATTATTATATGTAACTTCCCCATAAAAGGTTTTTTTGATATCCCAAACAGGAAAAGAGTAAATCAAGTGAGCCATGTAAAAGTTAAAATTGAGTTCAATAACTTAAATTCTCTGTATGTTGGTAACGCTCTTATGGTATGTCTGAAAAGTTCTGTTTGTGGCTCTCATGTTTCCTCAGAGAGCGTTCTTTACGAGTGGCGGTAGGTGGATTTCTTTCTAACACCTTCACTATCAACGCCGGTGTGCCCCAAGGGTCCATACTGTCTCCTACTCTTTCTCATTTACATTAACGAACTGCTGGAATCCAATCTAGAGCTTTGCAGATGACAGTACGCTTATCTCTTCTTTCACTTTGAACGCTCGGACAGCGGCCACTCAGGCGAATACCGCAGACAGCAGGAGGTCGTTCAACTTAACAAAGACCTGAAAGAAATTCTATCTTGGGGTGACAGTAACCAAGTGGAATTTAACGCTACAAAAACCCAGGCGGCAGTTTTTTTTTCTAAAAAAGTTAACGTTGCTGAACCCGACATAGTTATGTCGGGGCACTCCATTCCCCTAGCATCGTCACTCAATTTGTTGGGCGTTAGCTTCGGAGCAAATATGTCCTGACATGAACATGTTGCAGCCATAGCAAGGAGAGCTTCTCAAAAGTTGGGAATATTATTTCGGACCAGAAAGCTTTACACTCCACAACAACTGTTAATTCTTTACAAAGCTCAAATTCGACCAACTGTGGAATACTGCTCTCATGTTTGGAGCTCCGCTCCCAAACATCCACTGCATTTGTTGAATTCTGTTCAGAGAAGAGCTATTCGTCTGATTGGAGACCCGGAACTGACCGGCGGCCTTGATTCGCTGAAACATCGAAGAACGGTTGGCGACTTGAGTCTGTTCTACAAGTATTTTCATGGAAAGTGTTCGAAGGATGGAGCCCGCTTAATTCCTCCCAGAGAGGTGCATATTAGAAATACATGTCGCGCTAATACTTCACATCCGTATGAGGTCCAGCTTGTTACTCCACGTACAACGCTTTTCAAGCTGTTGTTTATATAGAGAACATCATCCCTTTGGAATAATTTGCCCAGGGCTGCGCTTCCCACCGAATACGATTTACAGCGATTCAAGATCAACGTGAATCGCTTTTTTTCTGTGCACATACCGCTCCTGGAGTGCTTTAGGGACTTCCCTGCAGCACGTGTGCTAGACGAATAAAAAAAAACGACTGAAAATGAATATTAACTATTATATGTTTGTAAATGAACTGAAAAATGCTATATAAAGAGGGTGCGATTTAAAATATCCTAATAGGCGTTGTAATCTGTTAAATTTGGCAAGTGACAAATCTCTTGTTGTCATATTTGGCTTCCTCATAAAGAACTAAGTTTACTAAGGAGAGAATTGTTTTGGTATGTAGAACAGGAAAATAGTGAATTAGGTAAAACAATAAAAAAAATGTCCCTGAACAAAACTTGTGCTCATAATTGATTATAATTGTTTAACTTTCGGAGAAATAAAGAAGCAGTAGATAAACAGGATTTTTGACACTTTTTCGCGTGCGTCTTTACATAAATAATGTAAATCGTGTAGTCTACGCAACTGAAGAACATTCCATATCTTTATAAAATTTCAAATTTCCACTAACGAAAGTGATCATGACATCACTCGCTTACTGCCAAAATGCAACTAATCGAAACCGTTGTCTACTTGTATCTATGAGCTGCTTACCTATTTCTGGAAGATAATATTAATTCGTGCCGCTTAGTAAGGTAATATACAAAATTTATTTCTCTCTAAACAATTCTTTCCAGATCTTTTATTACTGTGCTGCAATTTATAAATCTTATATATTTATAATTATATTGGGTGATAAATAAAGGAAAAAATAATTCTATTATTAATGTCGATTACCATATTTTAAACTGAATTATCATCACTTTTATGAATCAAATTTCAAAATGTTTTTAGTATTCCGTGCGGAACATTTATGGGATCATTGGGTGTCCGTCTGTCCGTCTGTCTGTGTGCCTGTCTGCCTGTCACACCCGATTTTCTCCGAAATTATTTGACATAGAAAGTTGAAATTTGGCCCAAATATAAGAATGGATGGCCCAGTCAAGGTCATGTAGTTCTAAAAGTTAAATTTTGACTTAAGAGGTTAGTTCTGGAGGGTGTAATCGAAAATGAAAAAAAAAACACAACTTATGAAAAAGTGGTCACGGTCAAATTTGCTGAAAATGTATTATGTTGTAACTTCGGTGATGAACTGTCTCAGTGGGCAGAACTCGCGAAAATCAATAGAATCCGAGATATTGGGCTTTGAAGCCGTCATTTTTACCTGTCAGACATGTTTTAAACACACACACACATACACAAACGCACACGCACATGCACGTGCGCCCACGCCTTACTGAATTACTCGTTATCGATGTCGGGCAACGACCGTGATGGAACAAAACTATGGTGGTAATAACTGAATTTAAAGGAAAATATTAAAATATTTGCCGAGATCACTTTTCCATATGTTATGTGCGAGGTCCTTTACCAAGTCATCGAGTAGGGTGTCAAATAAAAGCTTGTGAAAACACAAGTTTAAAAATATATATGATGTAATACTTGCTCACACTTTTCTTTGTATTATTTTTAAAAAATGGTGAAAAAAGCCCTGTCCACCCACCCTCCCTTAGAAAGAACTGATCAAAAAATTCTGAAACAATTTTGGAGTATTCTTCATAAGGTATAGATTGAACAAAAATTTTAAGGTCATCTTTTCAACAAAGATCGGAAACAAAGTTTGTTGAAAACTCATTTGGGGTGTGTTTTTGTGAAGTCATTACTTATTTTATACCTCCGTAATAAAAAATTTTATTTAAAGGCAATCACCGTATAGAACGCTAATTGAACAAGTCCAAAATGCACTTGGCCGGTTTTTTATTTCATCATTTGGGGTGTGTTATGTGAAGTTATTGCTCATTTTATACCTTTGTAACAAAGAATTTTATCTAAAAGCAATCACCGTACGGAACACTAATTGAGCAAGTCCGATTTGCACTGGGTCGGTTTTTTATTTGAGAATGCGCTAAAGTGATAACGAGAATTCTAAAAAATCAACAAATATAGTAATTTTTTTAGACATTTTTATCGGTTTATATTTTTTTATGGTATCTTTTTATAATACAAAATCATTTTATATACTCACTTTAATATAATTTTTCAAACGACGTTAAGGATTGTTTAATATACTATTTAATATTTTTGTACTTTAAAAAAAATCCTCTCGATACAGCTGAATTTTGCTGATGATCTCTCTTTAATAATTTTAATTTAATTAATCTTAAACTGTAAGTATCTATGCTAAACAACAAGCATTCATTTGATTTTTTAAAATATACATTCTTAGAATACTTGAAATGCTGAGCTCTCTGTGCTTTAAAATTGAATTAACATAATATCCCAATTTACATCTTTCTCAGCATGTATCATTATTTTTACCATTATGCAACCCACAATAACAAATTGCTTTAATTTCTGCCGATATTTATAAATTTTAAATTAGATTTACGAGTAATAAAACGTTATGAATCATGATGTACTTCCTAACATTAACCAGATATAAGTTTTGGAAAGAATAAAAATATTATCACTCTCATAAACGTTAATATTTCTCATGGTAAAATGTTTGATCAAAAAGTAATAACATATCTTTTCCCAATAAACATACTCTAAACATAAATATATCGTTAAACGACTTTCAAAAACAAATAACAATGAAAATTATATCTAAAATAACTTAACTGGATTTTAATTTGGAATCAATTAATCTCTCGTTAAGTCACAAACATGTCGAGATTATTTAGATTAAGTTTACTTACATACAACATGTTTCATTGAATTATTGGCAGAACTTTACGATTACTTTATTCAGAAAATCTTTATTTTATGTTTTTGTAAATACACGTTTGTAATTCATCAGTTTAGAAATAAAACAGTCTTCCAGAGGTGCAGCTGTAAAAATGGGCTTTAACCGTGTGGTGGTGTATAATCCTTATAAAATATTTTGTTGTATTTAGTTGTAAAATTTGACCATATATGTTAATCATGAATTTATTTTTTATGCTTTATGTTACAAAGTCTATAAAAGAATAAGGAAGCACCTTGGTAAGGTAAACAAATCATCTATAAGGTAACATCAAACGAAATGAACTAGATTAAAGAACCTACAGAAACAAAATGCTATTAGCTCGGGAATCAAATTTGTCTAGTAAATCAAGAATAGGATAGTTACACTCCACTTAGGTTCTTGTTCTCTTATGTCAAGCTATATTTGTATAATATATAATTTAAAAAAATTGTAAGGTGATATATTCAATATTTTCTTTGCGAGCATGTAGCTCTTCAATAAATAGATTAAATATCCAAATGCCGAAATTGCTATCCTGGGCGACTTTAATGTCCACAACATCAATTGGCATAGGTATTCAAATATTACCGATGAACAAGGTCGTCTCAATCAGTTATGGCTTAACTCAGCTTATTGACGAGCCAACACGAATCCCTGATTGATACGCAGAGTTCGCCATTCTTTTTGATCTGTTTTTAACCACCAATCCAGAGATTTACACTGTCACCGTAAATCCGCCGTTAGATTCTTCCGACCATAAACTGCTTTCAATATCGAGTATCCTACCAATTAGTGACAGAGCGGCGCCTAAACCGCGCTAGATTTGGCACTACAAATTCATTGAATATCTTCGAACTTTCCCTTGGTTATAAGTTTGTTTTCGATCTGACGACCCATCTGACTGCTCTAAGGAGGTTTCCGATGTTATTTTGACTGATATGGACACTTACATCCTTTTTTCGAAAAAATGCCCTTTCAACGGCAAGCCTTAGTTTAACCGAAAATGAAAAGAAGCTGTTGCTTGCCCATAACAGATGCAAAGAAATTATCGTCCAAAACAAGGAGGAACACAATCAACGAATTAGAAACAAACTTCTTACTTGCCTCAAAAATTCTAGGTCTTTTAGTTAGGCGCTAAGGCAGTTAGTCAAATTTCACTAAAACCCCTGTGCCACCACTTACACAACCAGATAATTCTATTGCAACAACACCTGTAGAGAAAGCGAATTTGTTGGCTGAACTCTATTTCACATTCTACTCTTGATTTCCAAGGAAAACACCACCTACTATTCCCATAGTATAGTCAAGAATATTTTCTTCAGACACCGTATCATAAAACGTATTTTAATGAAACTAGACACCAAAGAAGCTTCTGGCGCTGACAGAATACCTGCCATAGTACTCACAAACTGCGCGAGGGAACTCACACAAATTTTCTGTAGACTTCTTAACCCATCCTACAGAAAGGGAATATTTTCTTCCTGCTGGAAATACGCCACAGTCGATACCCAAAAAAAGGCAAGAAGACCTTGCCAAACAACTACCGACCAGTCGCACTGCTTTCAATAATCTCGATAGTCATGGAAAAGGCTATCAATCAGCATCTTCTAAAATATCTTGAGGGATTCAATATTATTAATGATCATCAATACGGCTTTCGTAAACATAGATCAACAGAAGATCTTCTAACTTATGTAACACACGCTTGGAACAACGCAATTTAACACTGTGGAGAATCTCGAGCGGTTGCCCTTAATATATCCAAGGCATTCGACCGTGTTTAGCACGATGGATTGTTTGCTAAGCTACACTCTTCTGGTATGTCTAAGAAACTCTGTTTATGACTCTCAAGTTTCCTCAAGGAGCGTTCTCTACGGGTGGCAATCGACGGGTTTCTTTCTAACAGCTTCAATATCAACGCCGGTGTGCCCCAAGGCTCCATACTGTCTCCTACTTTCTTTCTCACTTACATCAACGCTCTGCTGGACAAGACCGGGAATCCAACCTACAGCTTTGCAGATGACAGTACGGCTACTCATGCAAATATCCGCAGACAGCAGGAGGTTGTTCAACTTAACAAAGACTTAGAAGAAATTCTATCTTGGGGTGATAGTAACCAAGTAGAATTTAACGCTACAAAAACCCAAACGGCAGTTTTTGCTAAAAAAAGTTAACGTTCCTGAACCCGACATAGTTATATCGGGGTATTTGCGAGCAAATATGTCTTGGCATGAACATATTGCAAACATCGCAACGAGACCTTCGCAAAAGCTGAGAATATTATTTTGAACTAGAAAGCTTTACACTCCAAAACAACTGTTAACTCTGTACATACAAAGCTCAAATTCGACTAACGATGGAATACTGCTCCCATGTTTGGGGTTCTGCTCCCAAACATACACTACATTTGTTGGATTCTATTCAGAAGAGAGCTGTTCGCCTGATTGGAGACGCGGAACAAGCAATCTTGATTCGTTGGAACATCGAAGAATAGTTGACGACTTGAGTCTATTCTACATGAAGTTTCATAGAAAGCGTTCGATGGATGTAGCCAGACAAGTGTAACATTATGTATATTTTTGAATTCGTTTTTTACAAGTTTTCATTTAACTTGGATGACTCGATGACCTGGTAAAAAAAAATGTTTTTCACTTCCGATTTTACTTCCCAAAACCAACCCCTTATGTCAAAATTTAACTTAACAGCTCTAATGGGGCCAGCAATTCCTATATTAATGCCAAATTTCAACTTTCTATGTCAAATAGTTTCTAAGAAAATCGGATGACACTGACGGACAGACGAACAGACAGACACCGAAGTGATCTTATAAATGTTCCACACGGAACACTAAAAATGACCATTTTTTTAAGAAAGAGAGGAAAAAGTTAGAAAAGTTTCAGAGACCTTTACAACTGAAATCTGATATTTTCCTTTGCATAGGATTTCTTCTAAACTTTAAAATATTTAAAAATAACCCAACTTTCAAATTCCTCAGCTGAAAAAACTTTAAAAAGGGCTTACAACACGATATATAATAAGGAAACGGTCTAAAACCTCCCGCACCTCATATTGCATATTAGACCGATTGAAAATTAAAAAAAAAAAACACACAATTTTTAGTGTTCCGTACGGAACACTTATAAGATCACTTCGGTGTCTGTCTGTCCGTCTGTCTGTCACACCCGATTTTTTTTAGATTATTTCACTTCAGGGACCATGAAAAAGATTATATAATATATATAAAGCCCTCGTCTTTCTTCTTAACCCTTGCATGTTCGAACAATTAAAAAATATTAAAAAAATAACACTTTTCAAAGTCAAGTCGATGCATCCTGAAATGCACGAATAACGCAACAGGGTAAGTCCCGGATATACGCCCCAGCGGGATAGACGCCTTAGTACATTTGTGTGAAATGTAAGATGCATAAACAAAACAATACCTTATAATACGAACGTGCCCCTCCCTCACTTCAATCTGCCACAAAGCATTGGAGCCTGCGGTTGTGCGTAGGAGCGCTAATGTCAGTGACGAGCCAAACAGTCGAGATTTTACTTTGTGGATGATTTTCGGCCCTCTATAACTTTGGAGTTAACATGTAAGTTTATTTTACTTTTACTTCTGAATAAGAAGTAGGGTATGTAGATTATTATTAATTACATTTTTAGAATAAAATAAACCTATTTACCATTCTTTTTTCGATGGCATCTATCCCTGTGAAAAGGGATATATGCACCGTTATGTTTTGGGATAGTCGCCCCTAAGAGCATCTATCCCTACTTCACTTTAATGCATGCTGGCTTTAAGGGCATCTATTCCTTGCCGTACTTAAGTGTATGTTATATGTTTCAGATTGGAAATGCCCCATAAATACAATCGTAAAGCCGGCGACCAACCGCGTGTCATTACTTGGACCGAGAACACATTGGCTGCAGCTATAGCAGAAATGCAAGATAAAAGACACGGAATACCATCTAGGACGTTACGTCGCCGGTTTGCTACACAAAATAAGAAAATAATACCATTAGGTAGGTACCTACTTTTATGATTGCACTTTCGCATCTATACCATAATAATATTGCTTCGGATTGAGAATACTTACTTACCTCGTATAATTATGGGCAGGTAGTATTTTTTTTTTATTTTACCTAACTAATACCTATAATTTTTTTAGGAAAACATCCAACTCTTGGATTCGAAAATGAACGTCGGCTGGTCACTCATATTCAGAAGCTAGAACGATTCAGGTTTCCTCCTGACAGAAAAACTGTTCGTGCCTTAGCTTATCAATTTGCAGAAAAGTTGAAAATAAAACATAATTTTAACACAGAGAGAAAATTGGCTGGAACTGATTGGCTTCAGAGCTTTTTAGAAAGGAATCCTATTTTATCTATTAGATAGGCCCAAGGTCTCTCAGTCTCACGTCCATTGGCTCTAAGCAGGGAAGAAATTAATGGCTTCTATGACTTACTTACAAAAGTTCTGGAAGAAAATGACCTTTTGGATAAACCAGATCGAATTTTCAACATGGACGAGACTGGTGTTCAAATGAACGACAAAGTAGGTAAAGTTCTAGCTACTAAAGGAAAGAGATCCGTTCATTCTATAACTTCGAGTGAAAAAGGTGAAACATTGACAGTCGTAGCTTGCTGTAATACAGTGGGTAATTTTCTCCCTCCAGTTGTGGTAATCAAAGGAGTTCATAAAAAAGATGGATTTATAGACGGTCTACCTCTTGGTTCAAAAGTCGTTATGAATAAAAAATCTGCCTATATAAATGCAGAGTTCTTTCCGAATGGCTAAGGGAGCATTTTATCCCAATGAAACCTCAAGGAAAAGTTTTGCTCATTTTGGATGGTCACAGCTCACATTCTTCTACCGTTGATATACTAGAAATAGCAAAGGATAATGACATTATCCTTCTTTGCTTACCCAGCTATACAACTTCCGCACTCCAATCTCTAGACAGAGCCGTGTTTAAGCCATTCAAAACCTTCTTTACTGCTGAAACTAATCTCCATATGCGAACAAACCCACAGAAAAGAATCAACCGTCAACAGTCCGGAAAACTGATTGGAAGAACATGGATTAGAGCGACAACTCCCGCCAACGCTATAGCAGGGTTTAGAGGCAGTGGAATATAGCCACTTAATTATAACGCTATACCAGAAAGTGAATTTTTGACAGAAAACAATGCAGATACAATAAATAAAAATCAAGCTGAAATTCCGAGCACCTCAAATATCCGTGACTGTGACTCTCCGAGTATCATTGATGATTATATTCTTGGAATGGAAAGACAGCCAGGAACGAGTCTACAGAGACCACAAATTGATTTAATAGAACCAGTTGAGGTGGCAGATGATTCTGTTGTTACAGACAACATGGCAGTCACAGCAAATTTGGCAGATGAAAACAATCCGGAACCTAGAGATAATTTGGTTGATGCAGACAATCCGGCAGTTACAAATAATACAGTAGATGCAGACAATCCGTCAGTTATGGGTGATATTGCTACTTCTACGGAAAAAGACACTCCATCGAAATTGCTTTATGAATCATTACCAATTCCTACGCTTCCGACGCCCTTTTCAAAAAGGGGTACACAAGGTGCTGCAGTACTGAATTCCGATTCCAAAATACCAGGGGAAAAAAAGGGAAAGCTACAAAAGGCATACCAGTAAAAAGAAGCAAAAAAAAAACAGCAAGAAAATAAAGAAAAAGTTGATTTGAAAAGAACCAAAGCAAAGAAGCAAAAAAGAAATAATTCACTTGATTATATGTCAAATGATACAGATATTACTGAGGATAGTATTGAAAGTGTTAAAAATGAAAAAGAAAACAACAAAAAGAATAGCACTGAAAAACAAAGAAAAGATAATGATTGATTATGTAATCAAAAGAAAACTGAGGAAGCGAACAGCTATGAAATTTTACAGTTCTAGTGAAGATGATAATAAAGCGAATGAGAACGGTAGTTTTGAAGTTGAAGAAATAAAAAATCAAAACAGAAAGAAACAAAAACACGACAAAACTTATTCCAAAACCAAAGAAACATTCAAAAAGGCAAAGCCTGCTTTAATATATAGTTCTAATGATGAAAATGATGGAGTAGATAATAAGAATCTAGATGAGGATCATTGCGTGTTATGTGCCAAAGTGGCTCCACGGAACATGCATATTAAATCACAATTATTGCAACAAATGTGGGCGAATGAAGATTATTGCTGCCAAAATGGCTAAATACTTTTGCAGTTTTTAATATGATTATATTTTTGTACCTAAGACGATTGATTTTTTTAGTATTTTAATTGAAATGTTTATTTTTGTCTATGTTAAGTAGTAACATCATCCAATGATAAAATAGTTTTGCAGTTTTTAGGATGATTAAATTTTTGTATCTAAGATAATTGATCTCTATAATGTTTTTAATTAAAATGTTTATTTTTGTCTGTTTAGTAAACTATATATATATATATATATATATATATATATATATATATATATATATATATATATATATATATATATATATAAATATATATATACCATATATATATATAATATATATAATATATATATATATATATATATATATATATATATATATATATATATATATATATATATATATATATATATATATATATATATATATATATATATATATATATATATATATATATATATATATATATATATATATATATATATATATATATATATATATATACCATATATATATATTTATATATATATATATATATATATATATATATATACCATATATATATTTTATATATATATATATATATATATATATATATATATATATATATATATATATATATATAATATACCATATATATATTTATATATATATATATATATATATATATATATATATATATATATATATATATTGTATATTTAATAAATAATAATGTTAATTAAAACTTATATATTCAAAATGTTTGTTTTCTTGCAAAGGGCATCTATCCCCTCCAAAAAATTAGGTCTGGAGCATATATACCGCAAGCGAGGCATCAATCCCGCTATGCAGTTTTATTTTAAACGCAAAGTATACGGTTTATTTATTGACTAGTCTACAAAAAGCAGTCTGAGGTGATTAAATGAAGGTCCAAAGTTAGTGCACAGATGAAAATGATGTGCGTATTATTTGTATGTTAAGAGGTATGAGTAAAATAAAAAAAGTTGGGCATATATCTCGGATTTACCCTATATTCAAATATTATCTCCTTTCCTAAGTCATTAACTCCTTACATGTTCAATTAAATGAAAACAACGAAAAAGTAACCTAATTTTTTAGATTCACCCTGAAAAGGATATACGAAAAAAGGTCCCTCTCTCTCCCCCCGACCTTATTAGCCCCTCATACACATCATCATAAATAACTCAAAATAATGAAAAAATAACAACTTTTAGAATTCTTTACTCCAAGAATCCCTCTAAGGACGTATAGCACAAAATATTCGAAACAATCTCTCTAACCACCTCCCTCATCCATCATATGTGAATAATTATGTTAAAAATTTATTCACCGTATTAACAAAAATAACCGACTAAATGCAAGTCGGACTAGCGCAATTAGTGTTCCGTACGTAGATTGCTTTTAAGGGGTTACATACACCCGGAATTTTCAAAAATTCGATTTTTCTTACGGATTTTTATTCTCTATACTTCTAAGAATTATTCAAAACAAAAAATTAAGAAAATTATAGCATTAAATATGACCTGGCGTTGGATTGGGACCGCTACCTGCCTCAATGCACTGTCTGTAATATTACTCAGTCAATTTTTAATATTTTTTAATTTATTTTTAAATCGTAATAATTACTTTTTCTACAAATTGTTCTAATAGACAATTTTTTATAAATAATTAAACATAAACTTTTAGATCGAAAATTGCATACTACAGTTTGAAACACACCGAATTTGTAACTATTACATTATTTTACAAGATTAATTTTTATTTTTGCAGATTGGATTATTTTTTGTGAAGTTATCCTGCAGACAAGGAGGCGCCACAGTTTCATCATTTAACCCAATAGAAAATAATGTTACCATTTAAAACTTATTTTAAAAAAAAATCTTATAATTTAAAGTAAAATGAAAATATATAATCGCCATTCTTTTGTATTATTCATTTAATAATAAATATTATTTTTTAAATATACATAATTTTTGCAGCACCCAGGTGTACAATATGTAACCCCTTAAAATAAAATTTTTTGTTACAGAGCTATAAAATGATCAATGACTTCACAAACACACCCCAAATGAGTTTTCAACAAAGTTTTTTCCGATCTTTACTGAAAACTGATGACCTCGAATTTTTTTTTGTTTTATATGCCAAATAAATAATTGATCGTGATAATTTTCGTTCAATTTACACCCTGTGGAAAATATTCCAGAATTTTTTCAAAATGTTTTGATCAGTACTTTTCAAGATAAGGGGGCGCAGCGATTTTTCGCAATTTTTTAAAATAATACAAAAAAAGTGTGCGCAGGTATTACATTATATATTTTTGAACTCGTGTTTTTACCAGCTTTCATTTGACACCCTACTCGATGACCTGATAATTTTTTTTTCACTTCCGATTTTACCCTTAAGTCAAAATTTAACTTTCAAAACTACACGACTCTAATAAGGACATCAATTCCTATATTAATGCCAAATTTCAACTTTCTATGTCAAATAGTGTTGGACAAAATCGGGTGTAAAAAAAGCAAGAAAAATTCACATAATAATTAAAAAAAAAACGACTAAATTTGGCTTTTTCAAGCACAAAGTTAGTAAATTCCCGCCTCTTCCATCCCCTTTCCCCCTGAGACAAGAACTATAGGCTTCATCCATATTCCTAGTAATAAATTGTCATCGAGATATATTATGCCAACAGATCGGCTAAAAACCCGTAAGGAAAAGCAAAAATTTCGGAAAGTAAATTTTTTACGAAGACTGTTAGCTGGCTGTCACATAAGTACGTTTCCGCCAACTTAACCGTTTGTATTTCTAAAACTTGCTCTATGTATATCTCAACATTTTTTTAGCTTAGTTTGTAATCAGATCTCAATCCCTTGTATATATAATTTCTGTTAAAATAGGAAATAATAAAAAAACAAGAACGCTGAAATAGAAGAACATATATACGCAATCACAGTTCTAACCCTAATTATTTTATAATGAATATCCAGTATCCCAATCAAAAATCAGAAAAACTCTCATAATAATATTGAAACGCTACATTAACCCTCTTTCCTTTCACTCTCTTCTAATAGCAATGAGAATAATAAAAAAGAAATAAAATGTAATGTTACGATTTCTTAACTGAAAGAACCTTGAAAAAAGACCTATAACACGATAAATACAAAATCACTTTTCCTCCTTCCTTCTCCACCCTTTTATTCCCTTATATGTTTTATTATAAAGCCATGCTTAAAATTAGCCCATTCTCCAGTCCAAAAAAAAACTGGACAAATTGTCCTAATACCATTCCCATTTCCTTTACCACCTTCCTTCGCCTGTTAAAATTGAAGTCAATGTAAAAAAAATAGGTTATATTTCCCATTATCACATTCCAGGAACCCTGGAGCATATAGCACGATATATATTAAACAATCATTCAAACGCTCTATTCCGTCCTATTAACACCTTATATATTTTACTATAAATAATATGATTAAAATTTTGAAATTACATCAATCAAAATACCTGGATAAACCTCAAAATACTTTTAAAATAATTTAATATTTAACGATCCCCACCTATTTCACGTTCTTTTTGGGCTAAAATTGAGAGTAAGAAGAAAAATAACGTAATTTCTGTACCTCAGAAGTGTCGTAACTACAAAAATTTGTAATTTCGGGTTATCGTTGCATCTAGTATGAAAATGTTCACATTTTTTTACTGGTAAACCGGGAAGAATCAAAGCATTGAATATACAAATGCCCAATGGTTTCCATCATATAAGAAAAAGTAGTGTAATAACAATTTTGAAAATTCATTCCTGCAAAATTACACACATGCAGTTACAACACTTTTACCTCTGGAGTACAGATTTTTGAATTCTTCTTCTTCAAAAACCTTGAAAAGGACATATAACGCTATATATATTAACCAAACCTTCTAATCTAGCACCACACTCATTTTATGTTTTACAATCATTATTTATGCATCATATTTGTTTATTATTTCGACAAAAACTAGGAAAAATTTCCATTTTACTACTAACACCATACAAAATTTATCGACCCCCCTCATTCCCCCTTTGCCTAAAGCAATATCGCCCAAAAACTAAGCTTCATACCCTCATTGGGTATTATTTGGGTATTATATATATATATATATATATATATATATATATATATATATATATATATATATATATATATATATAAATATATATACATGTATATATATAAATATATATATATATATATATATATATATATATATATATATATATATATATATATATATATATATATATATAATATATAATATATAATAAATAATATATAATATATAATATATAATATATAATATATAATATATAATATATAATATATAATATATAATATATAATATATAATATATAATATATAATATATAAATATATAATATATAATATATAATATATAAATATATAATATATAATATATAATATATAATATTATAATATATAATATATAATATATAATATATAATATATAATATATAATATATAATATATAATATATAATATATAATATATAATATATAATATATAATATATAAATATATAATATATAATATATAATATATAATATATAATATATAATATATAATATATAATATATAATATATAAATATATAATATATAATATATATAATATATAATATATAATATATAATATATAATATATAATATATAATATATAATATATAATATATAATTATAATATATAATATATAATAATATATAATATATAATATATAATATATAATATATAATATATAATACATATAAAATGCAACATCTCTCTGTCTGTCTGTCCGTCCGTTAGTGAGCTTATCATTCGAGAACCACTTATCCGATTTACGTGTTTTTTTTTTAGATTTATACATATGTATGTTCTCTGACCAGGTTATAGGATATATTTTATTACGTTAGGTAATATAAAAAATAATACGGAATCAAGTCGGAAAAAAGTTTGCCGCTAGCGTACTCTCTTGCCATACGCTGCCTAAACCGTGAAATATGGAACAATATCATGTAACAAGGAATACGATATATAAAATGCAACGTCTCTCTGTCTGTCTGTCCGTTAGTGCGCTTATCATTCGATTTACGTGTTTTTTTTTTTAAATCTTAACTTAATATTTATCAATAAAAATCTCTAATGTATATAAACCGTAACGTCTCTCTGTCTGTCTGACCGCTTAGCACTCAAGAACCACTTATCCTGTTTACGTGTTTTTTTTTATAAAATACATATGTTCAATGTTACATTAGCTAGCAGGATTAAGCTGTGACGATAATAGTAAATCAAGTCCACGCAAGCGGAGCCGCGGGTACGGCTAGTATATATATATATATATATATATATATATATATATATATATATATATATATATATATATATATATGTATATATATATGTATGAAATTGATATTTCATTTCGCTCGCGACAGAAAGACAGATCGACCCCTTAAGTCAAAATTTAACTTCCAAAACTACACGGCTCTGATGAGGCCCTAAAATCCTATATTAATACCAAATTTCAACTTTTTAAGTCAAATAGTTTTGGAGGAAATCGTGTGTGACTGACAGAAGGATCTTATAAGTGTTCCGTACGAAACACTAAAAAGAAACATTTCGGGGTAACCTTTTTATTAACACTTTGGACCCTTCCACTGAGCTCATTTTTCAAGCAAAGAGAACAAAGAAAACTTTTTGAACATTCCTTGGAAATAATGGAAATGGTACTCACTTTCCTTGACTGTAACAACTTAGAAAGAAACAACTATCTAACCTCCCTCCTGCACCCATTATACTCGAAACTGAAGACCTAATATTTTTAATAATACACCCAACAAAACTAATATATAATTTTTTCCAAACCAATGACATTTTTGTTAAAATTTGTGGTTATATAACGAGTACAAATTGTTTAAAAAAATACACTGAAGCATGTCATCAGTCTCCCTATAACCTGAAGTAAATTACTTCATTTTGTATAATATTTGTATTATGCAGAGAAAACTATTCTCCACCAAATTGTGTACATTGTAATTATAAAATAATGTATATTATTTATCAACAAAATTAACAACATGGTAGATTTTATCCTACACTGTACTTTTTTCGCAAAAAAATAAAAAGGTTTAAA
>CM032451.1:42112827-42180327 GCA_019049505.1 Pachyrhynchus sulphureomaculatus | reverse complement strand
TACCTTTAATAATTTATATGGTATATAAAAAAAACAAAAAATTTCAAGGTCATCAGATTTCAGTAAAGATTGGAAAGAAACTTTGTTGAAAACTCATTTGGGGTGTGTTTTGTGAAGTCACTAATCATTTTATACCACCGTAACATAAATTTTGACTTAAGGGGTTCGTTTTGAGGGGTGAAATCGGAAGTGAAAAAAAATTTTTTTTTACTAGGTCATCGAGTGTGGTGTCAAATGAAAGTTTGTGAAAACACGAGTAAAATATATATATATATATATATATATATATATATATAATATATATATATATATATATATATATATATAATGTAATACTTGCGCACACTTTTCTTCGTATTACTTTTAAAAAATCGCTGTCCCCTACCTTATCTCGAAAAGTATTGATCAAAAAATTTGGAAAAAATTCTGGAATATTCTCCACGGGGTATAGATTGAACGAAAATTATCACGAGTGCATTACCTTTAATAATTTATTTGGTATACAAAAAAAAAACAAAATTTCAAGGTCACCAGTTTTCAGTAAAGATTAGAAACAAACTTTGTTGAAAACTCATTTGGGGTGTGTTTTGTGAAGTCACTGATCATTTAATACCACCCTAACAAAAATGTTTATTTTAAAAAACAATCAGCGTACGGAACACTAATTGTGCAAGTTCAACTTGCACTTGACCGGTTTTTTTAATTATTACAATATAAAATTTATTGCAGAATGCAGAATTTTTTATCAAGAATGTTTTTTTTTTAATATGTAAGATAAACTTTTTCTCCATTTGTATAAAACTTTTTTGGGACACACTGTATATATATATATAATATATATATATATATATATATATATATATATATAAACATATATATATATAGATATATATATATATATATATATATATATATATATATATATAATATATATATATATATATGTATATATAAACATATACATATATATATATATATATATATATATATATATATATATATATATATATATACATATATATATATATATATATATATATATATATATATATATATATATATATATATATATATATATATATATATATATATATATATATATATATATATATATATAAACATATATATATATATATATATATATATACATATTTGCATTTTTAGATACCAGAATGGGACATTATTAGGTTTTTTTTATCAGTTAAGAAATATTTTTAACTACTTCCGGTTTGACCAGAAGTGACTACAACTTTTTTATTTTTAATGGAACCCTGTATATTTTTTTACCAATTTCAATTCGCTTTAAAGTTCTCTTGCCAACGATGTATCATAAGTTGACAAAAACCGATTTAAACTCTTAGAGTAAGGTGGCCATGGCGGATATACTAGCAATTATTTTTGTTCGTTTTATCTCACTTTGGAAAGAATTTAAGACTATTCATTTATCTTGCCATTTTCGCGAGTCTAAATGGCTCCTACAAAATTTTATGCTTTACATTCAGTTACAAAATTTTCTCTTTAAATAATGGTCAATATCACCGAAATTAAGATAGAAGCACATATTTTTTATTTAACATATTTACACATTACAGGTTTTTTGCCAACATACATCTAACAGAACTATCTAACGCCAATTGGATTTATTATTATTTTCAGAAAATAAGGAACCTATTTATTAAATAAATATTTAAATGCAACTAATAAGACCAAAACATTTACTAATAAGAATAACACAGAAAACCGATAATTGTAATTAATTAATATTAAAAAGAAGTAATATTTTAATTAAGTAACACAATGAAAATAAATAGGTAAAATTATTTTATACTAGATATAAATTTGCTAGTTATTTATTCCAAATGTTTAAAATGATGTCCGTTGTTAATCCTACATAATCTTGTTTTTCTCACCGTGGCTCTCATAACGTTCTCCAATTGAATTTCAGTAATTTGATTTTCTGCTCTTCTTAAGCGCATTTCTAAATCATTTCTGTCTGTTGGTGGATTTTTGTACCTTTTTCTTTTAGATGGTTCCATATAAAAAAAATCAAGAGTCGTAAGATCTGGCAATCTTAGCCACTTATTAGGTCTATTGGTACCTAACCAATTTGCACCAAATCTTTGATTCAAGTAGTTTACTACATTTCTACTATTGTGGGCTGGAGTGCCATCCTGCTGGAAAAAAAATATCTCCACGATTTAAAGGTAAAAGTTTCTAAAAAATCTTCAACATCATTTTGAATGAACTCCAAATATCTTTCTCCATTTAAACGCACCATCAAATATGATAGAACCAATAATTCTTGTGCCAAGGGAACCCAACCACACGTTATAGCCGAATCTTTCTTGATAGACACTTTCTCGCATAATTCTAGGATTTTCTTGGGCCCAATATCGAGTATTGTTAGGAGTAAATAGACCCAAATTGGTAAATCTAGATTCATCCGAAAACAAAATGTTGTAATGAAATTGGTTATCAAGGTGGTATCTTTGCAAAAACCAATTACATCCATTCTTCTTTGGTATTCTGTTTGAAATAAATGTTGATTTATTTGATATTTGTAGGACTTGAATTTATATTTTCTTAAAATGCACTGAGCGGTTTCACGATTTACACCGGTTTATTCTTCAACATGTCTTATAGAAATTGTAGGATCTACCTGAACAATGGCCAATACACTGATTTCTGACTCTTCGTCACCAATAAATACATCAGCAGGTTCAATCGGTTGCCTTCTAAACTGCTGCTCTACCCTTAAAAAATAATTGTTGGGTGGGTGCCTCCTATCGGGATATGTTGCCATGTACAACTCGGCGGCTTGTCGGCTATTCTTTCTGCACTCTCCATAGATTAATAACATGTCTACTTTTTCATCAGTTGAATACATTTTTGACTTAAAGTAAACAATAATAATGGCCATTTTGGTAACACGCAGCAACCATGACTTTCGGTTCGTCTGTTTTATCACAGCCTACTAAGTCGGTAACGGTAACATACTTGTTGATATCACATTATTGCATAATAAAACGGTTTATTTTCTGAAAATAATATTAAATCCAATTGACGTTGGATAGTTCTATTAGATGTATGTTGTAACTAGGTTAAATAAAAAATATGTGTTCCTAACTTAATTTCGGTGATATTGATCATTATTTAAAGAGAAAATTCTGTAACTGTAGGAGCCACTTAGACTCGCGAAAATGGCACCATAAATGCATAGTCTTCAATTCTTTCCAAAGTCAGATAAAACGAACAAAAACTATTGCTAGTATATCCGCCATGGCCGCCTAAGTATAAGAGTTTAAATCAGTTTTTGCCGGTCACCTCTTAAACAAATGTCAACTTGTGATATATCGTTGAAAAGAGAATTCCAAAGCGAACTGAAATTGATAAAAAAATATACAGGGTTCCATTAAAAATAAGAAAGTTACAGTGACTTCCGGTCAAACCAGAAGTAGTTAAAAATTAAATGATAAAAAAGCATAATAATGTCCCATTCTGGTATCTAAAAATGCAAATATGTAACTTTCAATATATATATATATATATATATATATATATATATATATATATATATATATATATATATATGTATATATATATATATATATATATATATATATATATATATATATATATATATATATATATGTATGTATATATATATATATATATATATATATATATATATATATATATATATATGTATATATATATATATATATATATATATATAGAAATTCCCCTTCGCGGACACCCCTTTTACACGGAGACACCTTCCTTGAACGAACAGTTTCTCATGGTCCCAACCCACTCTCATATAACTGGCATTGTGTTTAACTCCCTCTTGGACGAACATTTTCTTGAACGGGCGCAGATACAAAAAAATGTTATCTTAACCGGACAAAAAACAATAAAAAATAAACGCCTTGTCTGTTTTTCTATGGCGAGTATCGCTGTTGCGTTTTCCAATCGCGCGACGCGTCATCGTCGCTGCCTGCCTTTCACTGAGGGACTTCCCCGAGTAAACCGAGGATTTACCGATCTCAATTTTTCGGTACACACGGGGATTTAATATTAGTCTGACGCTTATGCGAAAAAAAGACACACAGTAGGCGACACATTCAATGTAAAAATGGCTCCAAATAGAAGAATTATCACGCTTAAACAAAAAAATTGAGATTCTTCAAGTTCACAATAAGGAAAAAGTTAAGTATAAGGGACTTATCCAAGCGTTTTAATATCGGAAAAACACAAGCTGCTGATATAATTAAACATTAAGAAATCCTTCTAAACAAGTGGATGTCGAACAACAATTTGAATGAAAATAGAAACTTTTTGACTGGTGATGGTACCAAAATTGACAAGTTATGTTATAACTGGTTTATGGCAAACTAACTATAAGGGGATTCTTTTGACAGGTATGCACATGAATTATTTTTTTAGATAGGGTTTTCTGGAATTAGTGTGTTGATTTTCTGTTCATATCAATTCAAAGAATGGATAAAAGGGTGAGAGTATCAGTAGGCTTGTCTTGACAAGAATGCAAAAAACTTATTGTTAATGTTTTTTTCAGGTCCGCTAATATGATGCAAGGCAAAAGAAAAAGCCGAGTCACTGGAACATTCTACATTCAGTGCTTCTTCTGGTTGGCCTAATAAATTTAGAATCCGCCACAACATAAGTTTTAAAGCGATTTCAGGAGAAGGACTTTCCGTTATTGCTGAAGCTGTATCATCAGTCTAGGAAAAATTAAAGGGATATTCACCGAGAGACATCTATATTGCCGATGAGACAGGCCTATATTTTAGGGCTCTACCCAACAAAAAGATAACATTAAAAAAAGAAAAATGTATTGGGTGGTAAATATTTCCAAAGAGAGGTTTACAATTTTGCATTATGCAAATATGGTGAGAGAAAAAGAAAAACTCTTAGTCATTGGTAAGGCAGCTAAACTCAGAGCATTTAAAAATATTAACATAAACAACCTGCCTGTAACTTGGAAATATAATAAAAAAGCTTGGATGATAAGAGAAATTATAACAGAGTGGTTGAAGATCTTGATTGGAAAATGACAAAATAAAAAAGAAATATTTTGTTATTTTTAAACAAAAAACAAACAAAAACGTCCGCTTAAAAAACATAAAAATCTTGTTTCTGCCCCCTAACTGTACACCACTTGGCCATTTTAAAATTTATTAACGAAGTCTAATACTACTACACCTGATAGTAAACACTGAAAGTGCTAGTACAGCTTTTGAGTTAATTAAGAAAATTACGCCACTGGATGCAGTTTACTTTGCAAAATCCGCTTGGGAACAAGTAACCAAGGAAACAGTTAAAAAATGCTTCCGTAAAGAGGGAATTTAGCATGAAAATCTACAGTGAAGATCTGTTAACTAAGGTGTTACATATGACTCAGAAGATGGCTTACCACTTAAGGTACCTGCAGATATCCTCAAAAATAAGAATTTGTTGGAGTTGACTGATAATGAAAACCATAATGATTTTTTGAACATAGATGAAAATTTGTATGTTAAAAATCCAGATTCAGAACAAGAAATTGAAAATCCAGTTGAAATGCAAGGACTTTCCGAAGATTCTGATGTCGATGTACCAACAGATGCTATCCCAAATTATGGTGAAGCTATTACCCTAACCAAGCAGCTTAAAAGTTTTGCCGAAGATCACGGAGATGCAGAGTCTTTAGAGCTTCTTTCCAAATTAGAAATAACAACAAACAAGAATATATGAATTTTTGCGTCAGTGAAGTGACCTTTCATTTCATATGGATAACTCTATCCTATTATATTTTTAAATGTATCTAAAGGTAACAAATCCTTGTTTTTTTCCTTAAGTTTTAGGTTTTATTTATTTTAAAAATATGTACATACATAAGTATACGTTTTAAAGGTTCCAAATTCTTTAATTACAGTTTTCATTAAAAAAAACCGATTTTTTGTTTTTATTTTGTTTTAAGTGGACACCCCTCTTGAACGGAAACTTTCGATCGGTCCATTGGTGTCCGCCCAAGGGTGATTTCACTATACATATATATATATATATATATATATATATATATATATATATATATATATATACATATATATATATATATATATATATATATATATATATATATATATATATATATATATATATATTATATATATATCTATATATATATATATATATATATATATATATATATATAATATATATATATATATATAAATATATATGTATATATATATATATTATATATATATATATATATATATATATATATATACGAGGTATATCCACAAAGTAAGTTCCGTTTCTATTTCTATCCGCGGCAGCGCTGCGATCGCAGTTCCGAGCATGCGTGGCAGTTACTCTGACTCAAGCAGAATAAATGTACGCCATTTTCAGATCGCTGCTGCCGACGTGTTCTTTGTAGTGCTTCTTTATGATGTCAGCCTTAATTGAAAATGCCGCCGCTTGTTTTCTAAACGCAAAGAAAGTTAAACCAAGTGAAATTTTTATCGGCAAATCTGCGAGGTTTACGGACAAACTGCTATGAGTTATTCAATGGTTAGAAGATGGGTCAGACAGTTCAGTGAAGGACGTGATCAAGTGCACGATGAAGAACGATGTGGACGCCTGTCTTTGGTTACTGATGAACTGGTTCACGCAATTGAAGAGAAGCTTAAGCAAAACCGCAAGTTTACAATTAGTGCTCTGGCTATGGAATTTCCGCAAATCTCACGATCACTAATTCATGAAATTATTAATGAAAAACTGAAAGAACATGTTACCACATGGTTGAAAACACAGGCGGCAACCTTCCATGAAGAAGGCATACAAACACTTGTGCCACGCTATGACAAGTGCCTACAAAATTTCGGAAGCTATGTAGAAAATTAGTTGTAGATTTTTGTACAATAAATATTTTTTCTGTATCTGTACACGTTTTTTTTATATAACCAAACGGAACTTACTTTGTGGATATACCTCGTATAATATATATATATATATATATATATATATATATATATATATATATATATATATATATATATATATATATATATATTATATATTTTATAAGAGTGAGGTGTTATAATGATAATATGTTTTATAAGTATCTCTTTTCCTTTAGTTTAGCTACTACAAGAAAATAATAACGTACATACGCAAACATTAAATGCATGTCCGACAACTACTGTCCCCTCAAAAGATGTCAGTCATCCTGAACTCAGCTAAAAACATATATCTGTACCAATTTGTCGCAGTCACGATTCCGTAGTTTCGTTGTTTTATGCATATCTTATTTACAAGCAATTAAAGCACCCGGGGAAATGTTAACGTTTTTTTAAGTAAATACTAACCTTACTTTACTTACTCTAGCGACGGATTTTGTTTGGCAGTGTTTTAAAATGTCTTTGGAAGGTTTTTTTTTTACTATTCTGTTTTGTCGTCTAGTGGTGCAGTAAAAAAAGTTCAAAATAATGATGAGATATTCGTAGTTTAAAAACAGCAATATTATGATTTTATTCTCTCTGGGGTATCACCAGGAGTATTGTCCCGAGTTTTGGACCTAGAGAAACTTGAGCTCTTTTGTTTATAAACAATTAAAGTTTTTCAAAACGCGTTTTTTGAGCTTGAAATGTGAATAACGCCGGTTATATAAGTCGGATCGAGACAGACGAAAAACTAAACTCTTAGTCATGAAATTTCCAACAAATCCTCGTTGGTTTTAAATCGCTCAAATATGTATATAACCTACAAAATTGAAAAAACAGGCAAAAAACCTGTTTTTTTTTTTTCATTTCATTTTACAGTTCGACTAAGTGAACCGATCGGCTTGAAACTTTCAGAAAATATTCGTTTGACATAGCAATACCACCCTAAAATTTTGGTACAAAAAATATTGAACCCAGTGGACCCAGTTGAATTTGTTATTTCAAATTTGAATTGCCCGCTATTTTATGCCATTTAGTCCAAAATGGATCTTTTTTTTTTCAAAAAAATTTAATTCTTGACGTCAGCTTTCCGATGCCATTTAAAAATATTTTTTGGAGTCATTTTTAACTATTTTTTTACATTTCTTTATTAATCAAATAACAACTGACAATTTGAAAAAAAAAATTGTTAACGAGAAGGATTTTTTTAAATAAATACCTGATGTGATAAAATTTTTTTATTTTTTTTTCAAAATGACCGGAAAAAAAAACGCATTTGTTTCTATTTAATTAATAAACGAATGTAAAAAAAAACAATAAAATGAAAACAAAAGTTTTTTTTCGTTTTTTCTCAATTTTGTAGATTATGCGTGAGCGACTTAAAACTAACGAGGATTTGTTGGAAATTTGATTACGAAGAGTTTGGTTTTTTTTGTCTCGATCCGACATATATAACCGGAGTTATTCGCATTTTAAGCTTAAACACGCATTTTGTAAACTTCAATTGTTTATAAACAAAAGAACATAAGTTTTTCGAGGTCCAAAACTCAGGACAATACTTCTGGTGATACCCCAGAGAGAATAAAATCATAATATTGGTGTATCTAAACTGTGCAATTTCAAATGATTTTTTTTACTGCACTATAGATATATAATTTCTCTTTAGTTACGTTGTTATTTGATATTAATAAAAGCCAGGATTGCGACCTGGAGAAACGTCATGAATGGAATAATTATAAAAAGAAGACAATTTATGTAAATATGGCCAACATGAATGTCTGGAAAAGGAAGTTGGAACGTCATGAAATTTTATGATTTATTAACTATCAAATATAACATTGTGGGTTAAGACTAGAATTTTTCATTTTTTTGGAATAACTTGAACGCGAAGATCTTGCGAATAAGTCGAAAAAACGTTGGATTTTACATCCTAAGAATTTAGAAATTAACTTGGAAAAAAGTAAAAAAAGCTATTACCACAATACCACAGTAAAACACACTATACAGTAGCGAAACTCAAGGATAACCGCATAGGAAAATCAGGTTCGTTTTCAGAAGGTCACGTGGCAATCCGCCATGTTAAAAGTGGACCAGCGCGAGATTTGAAATACAAATAAAGTTGCGCAAAGTTTTATCATTCAGAATCATAGATATAGAAATGTTTGAAATTTTTTGATTTGTTATTTAATACAGCATGAGCAATATAAAAATTAATGCAGCATGAGTAATATAAAAAAAAAACAAAAAGAATGGAACACTTTGCTAGAAAAGAAATGAATACAGGTGAAAAACTTGAGAGGAAGGTATTTGATGGAATCCTTCATATTCAACATCAGTTTTTAATAATCTTATCCAAAAATTCAAAAGTCTATCAAAGTTAAACGTCACTGTTTGAGGTTAAAGTTTTATTTGCACCATTTTTCAAGTAAATTTGTGATTAAAGATGTTTTTTTAAGGACTAAATTAATTTAATTTTAACATACGTAATACCTAATGCTATTTTTCTTGTACCGTGAAATAAAGACATATTGTCATTACTAAGATGTCAACATCTTCTAAAATAAGAGCATTTTTTCTAAGCAGTGTGGTGTGATAGATCTCTTATTAATTAAAAAAAAACACTGTATCTACTTTTTTGGTACTTATTTTTTCTTAAACTACAAAACTATATTGTGCAACTTCGAGAAAGGTTAGTATATTATTAATGAATTATGAACGTATGTTATATGTATAGACCTCTATTTTCTATGTGAATGATTCTTAGAGGTTCTATACCTTTTTGTGTTCTGTTATCCGTATTGCTTTTTGATAACGTAATTAACGCTTGCTTTTATTTACAATGAACTAATATTTAGATCAAAGAGTCAATACAGTAATTTCCTAATTATATTTACATACAATACTTAGTTATGACCAAGCTGACTTGTCAATTACAACTATGTTGGGAATGTGGAATTTTTGGCACAAAGACACTACTCAGTATATATCACCACTACCCCAAACACTCTATTTTTACACTCAACCCACATTTCGCTCATATATACTGAGTATTATCAATTACAGTTTAAAAGGAAAATAACTATATTTAATTTATAGTATAGGTATACAACAATAGAAATAAGTTCTTTATAGGAGGAATATTAATAACAGGTAACTAAATCTTCAAAATTTTAATAGTAACCATAATTACCATCAAAATGGACTTTGATTAAGTGTACTGTCCATTTAACGATCTTATTTTCAGAATATTTTACCCTCTGACACACATCGTCTGACAAAATCATATTAAAAAAATTAAAATTTTCCTTATTTTAATAGTATATTTGATTCAATAATCGATTTATATCAGTTATTTCAATAACCTCATTCCCCAGTGGTTTTGTGATCTCAACACGACACTTAATATTTAAACTTTCAAACCCAGCTTATAGGAAAATAAAATATACTGTCTAAAATTTGAAAATAATATATATGTTGTTATAGGTTCTGTATTCCTTACAATATATTCGCAGAAACTTTTGAAAGATTGGCATGAAAAAGGAGAAATGTAATTTATAGAGAAAAATAGGAAAAAAAGTCACTTTCAGAGTATTAATTGTACTTGCAATTAAACAGTGTTAAATTTATCAGGTTTATTATTAGAAAAGGTGTGTCAAACAATTAATACAGAGAAGTTATTGAAAACTAGAAGCCCCTTGAGAATACACCTTTTAGAAAAAAATATGTTTTATTTATAATTTACACAAATATAAATAGTTTTAAATGACTGAATACTAGTTTTACACAAAAATAAATCTTTCTAAAAACCAGAATTTGGAGGATTATTTATTAATCATAAAAAAATTACACAGGCACACAAAAAAAAGTTTTTCACTACCGAACAGACCGCTATACCTATATGCATTTTTGGGCGCTGAAACCAAATCTGAGGTCAGAATTGAGCAATCACGTCAGGATTTTTAAATAACCAGCCGAACTAAGTTTAGAAATAAATTTCAAGCTTTAATGACCAAATCACTCTACCAATACGAACGTTTTATTAAATCAATCAATGTTCCCTGGAGCAAATACGCCTAAAAAAAAAAATGTACATTAGTAATGATAATATTGTTTCATGCACATGTATTTTTCAAAAATGCATTTAAGATAGTGAAAAGTTGTCTTGTGAAAGCAAGCAATAGAGGTTTATTAAAATAATCAACAACTCCAACCATGATTTCTATGAAATCATTGTTTCAACTAAAAACAGAAGAACTGCAAAAAAAATCATTAATGCGGCAACTTAAACTTTGACGGATAATACTGTTGATGATTACATGTGATGCAAATAAAACACAATTAAATTTAGTTATGATTTAGAATAATAGTCTTAGCGCGCCCTGATCGAGTTAGAAATTTCTTATTTGCAAATTTTAGAGCCTAAAAAGTGTGACTCGAGCAAATAATTTGCGAAAATAATTATATGGAATATTGCAATTCTCAACGGCATAACAATAACCTTCTCTCCCCCCGTGATTATATAAATTGTTTCTCAACCTTTTCGATTCTCTTCACTCACAAAACGTTTTTAATTATCTTTTTCTACAAAGTTTCTCTTCCTTCTGTCTTTATATTCATATAAACTGCAGTCACATCAAGAAACGGTGGACAATATATTTCCAAAGACACATTCCGAATGTAAACACTGAGCGGCCATTTTGAAAAAGGACCGGTCGACGCACGCGCCGTCAAAATCCCGTCACCAAATTGGAGCTCAGTTTCGCTACTGTAGTATGTTTACTGTGTGTATGTCGCATATATATGGCCCTCGTTGCGCACTAGAGTCAAAACGGATTTATTGAGAGTTCGCCATCTCGGCGCCGGTTTCTGTGTCAGACAGAGAAAGGAAGTATCTTTATTTCGATTAGTCGGTCAGTCTCATACCTACAAGCTTATACCTCTGATAGAAAAGGATATAATGGTCCAACGTGACCTTCGGACCGGATTGACCGCGCTACACACCTCTAGGTTGCTCAACTATTACTGCCTGTTCAGACTTACATATCGCAATTTTATAGCCGTAGGAAGGCTTGCTTATTCAAGTAAACCATTAACTTGTCATTCTCCATTCCTAAAAACTCATGAATCAACTTAACCTAAAATCCTTGATTCTTCAGTTACCGCTCTACCTGAACCCCCTGAGCTCCCCAAAGTGAAGAGAGCCCTTGAGAAAAAGATTTATTGAAATTATACAACGTGCTAATAAGTTAATCAAAGATTTAAGATTGAAACTCAAAAGATCCCAAGAGAAAGTTGAAAAAAACAAAAAACATGTATAAAATTGAAAAAGAAAATATTTGTTCTTCTTATATAGAAGTTTTTTGGAACATGCAGTAGCGACGCAAAAGTCGTTATAAATTGAAAAGGGAAGAGCAGAAAATTGACCTCTTTATATTGGTAATAAACAAATTTTATGACAATTGATAGTTAACTCCTAGTATCGGGGGCAAGAGAAGTTTAATTTTAAATTATCTCCTGAAGAAAGTAGAACGATATGAATAAACTACCTTAAGAGTTCTCTCCAGGCTACCATGACAGCTATTTTCGAAAGACTCGAGATAGATCGATGTGATGCAAGAAATAGAGAAGGAATTATTCCTTTTAATGAGTAAAATATCAATAAAAAATGTACATATAGCCTCCAGTGAGACGTCTTATCAGAACCGTTGGAAGGAGAAAATAGATTGATGGGAGTCAAGCTCTAGTTTTTAAAATTACTGGTTTATATAAAAATTAGTCCTTACCTATAGCTTATTTTATTTCTGAGGAAACCATGGAGAGTAAAAGTCTGGCCCCTTTATTAAAGGATTATATTGGACACGTCGACACGAAAAACGAATTTTTCACTCTGTTACATGTGATCAGGGAGAAAACACATCTAGCAATTTTCAAAAAAAAAAATATGAAACGTAACAAAAACGAAGCTTGGCAAAATATTAAGAATACTTATATCATAGATCATAACAACAGCTCAAGAACACTATTAACAACTAACGATTAACATATAAATTCAAATAGATTGTTAAACTCGCAACACATATTCAGTAAAAATATGTCCAAAGCAATGGAAATTATCATACAGAGCGGAGAATTCAAGTCTACAACAGTTAAAAATACTACAGAGTTTATTATTACATTACATAATCTTTTTGATATTTTAAATACAAAAGATAGAAAACATTCAAATCCATTTTCATATGCTCTGGACAACAAAAATCCAGTTGACACAGATACCTTAAAAAGACTTATGTAGATAGTTAGAATGTCTCATAAAATCATATTATTTTGACGGTGTGCTTTAATCTATAATGGTAATTTTGGAGTTATGGGAAAACCAAAAGGATAAATATTCTTATTAATGAACAGACTTAATCAAGACCGTTTAGAAAGGTAGTTTATAAAATAAGGCAAAGCTGAGATTTTAAACTTATTCTTCAGCAACACACTTACCACCATCTTCACAGTGAATAGTAACGACTTGTTTCGTTAAAAGTAACGGAGAAAGCTACTGTAAAGATATTTAAAGTACGAAGTTGGAGGTTTCAGGTAAGCCTACAAACATTTCTCTCCCATTACAAGAACTGGTATATATTCCCACAATATATGTATATGTATTTTATCGAAAAAGGTGAGAAATTGGAAAAAACTAAAAAGAAGGAAAACTAGTTTGATAAAATGGGAAATGCTTAGATATTGCTAAACATCTAAGGCTGTGTTAACTTTTAATTAGAAAATGGTCTTCCTCAAGAGACTTCAGAGACGTTACTGTTGTAAAATTGTTTGTACTTCTAAAAATCTAAAAATAAATTAGAAATTATTAATCATTTTATAATAATTTAATGGTTGATGTTACCAATTTGTAATTCTACCTAAGTGGAAACACAAATTACCGTTTTTTGGATCAAACCAAAGAGTGCTATATAATCGAAATTAAGTATCCATTGTTCCAATCTCTTGGAAGCCTCGGCAGAAAATCAATGGTCTTGTTTATATGTTTTTTTAGTGTCACAAAAGATATATTAATGCTTAAAAATTAAACCCATATCAATATTAAGCACAACGTTAAATATATATGCCCTCTGCTATAAAATAAAACCTATTGGCATAGATTTCCGCAACTACAGGACTGACAGTGCATTAATTTTTAACAGTGTATCTTTTTATTTAATATCTAACGAAATATAATCTTCGGTACATGAAGTTACTACCCATGGCACAATATACAATGAACAAAACCGCATGAGTTAAAGTTAGGCACAGTCAAGTGGAAAATAATGAGAAATCTGAATAAAAATTTTCTAAACAGACATTTCCAGTATCAGAAACTATGGTAACTTGTAATAGGGGAGACTCATTGAATGAATATAAATATATATATGTATATATATATATATATATATATATATTTATATATATATATATATATACATATAGGGCAGGACTCATTGAATGAATATAAATATATATATATGAATATATATATATATATATATATATATATATATATATATATATATATATATATATATATAGGGCAGTCTTTTTGGATGAAACCTTGAAGACTCTACTTTCAATTGCCGTGTGGTACTTTTTGAAATTCGCAAAAACGGGCTCAAAATGGCTGCTTAAACTGACAAGGCGTTAGAAAAATTATCGTCAAAGGTAGTTTTTCTCTCTCCATGTCACTCCAAAATCCGTTGTAATATTTTGGGAATGTATAATTGAAGGACACAGGGGTACTCGATGATCGATTTTATTCCAGAATACCAAAATCAAAAATAGAGGATACAATATGCGGCCGAACACCCTAAACACGTACTAAAATCCACCTTATCGAATTACCTTGGATATAGTGATTTGGAAACTTTATTGACTAATCGTGTAGGAACTAATTCCACAATATCCAACCTGTCAAATTCAAGATGGTGGTTCGAATATGGTGGTCAAATACCCCACTTACGTAACCCAATTTAAATGTAAAAGACTTCATTATCAGCGATCCTAAGATCCCCCAGGTACAGAATCTCATCCTATTCAGACTGAAAATCAAAATTCAACCTTCGTAACCTCTTTTTCCACCCCTAGAAAGGTGGAAGTAGAAAAAGACTTTCAGATTCATTATTAGCGACCTTAAAAAACCCCTAAGTACAAAATTTCATCCTAGTCAGACTGAAAATCAAAATTAGACCCCCGTACCCTTTCTCCACCCCTAGAAGAGTGGAAGTAGAAAAAGACCTCAGATTCATTATCATTGACCCTAAAAACCCCCAGGTACAGTATCTCATCCTAGTCAGACTGAAAATCAAAATTCAACCTCCGTACCCTCTTTTTCCACCCCTAGAAGAGTGGAAGTGAAAAATGACCTTAGATTCATGATCTGTGACCTCAAAAACCCCTACTAATATATCGAATTTGTGTTCGGCCCGCCATGCTGTATCTGCCATTTTTGATTTTGGTATTCTGGAATAAAATCGATCATCGAGTATCGTTGAGTCCTTCAATCATAAATCCTAAAATATTACAACGGATTTAGAGCGACTTGGAGAAAGAAAATCACTTTGGAACCATAGTTTTTCTGACACTTTGCCAGTTTAAGCTGCCATATTGGGTCCATTATAGAGAATTTCAAAAAATACCACACTGCAATCAAAAGTAGAGGCTTTAAGTTTTTATTTGCAGTCCCGGTTGATTTTTTTGGGTCCAACCAATTTTGGAGAGCATGGGGTCTCCCGTCCAAAAAGAACGCCCCATATATATATATATATATATATATATATATATATATATATGTATATATATATATATAATATATATATATATATATATATATATATATATATGTATATATATATATTATATATATATATATATATATATATATATATATATATATATATATCGCTTCTTTTTGTATCAAATCTGAATACTTTCTTTCTAATATCAGAATTAACTAAAATGAATTAATGAATAGGAAAATCGCAATTTTTGTTATTCACATTGGTGTAAATATAATCCATTATAAAAAGGCGGAAACTTGAGTACTTTGGCCACGTAATGAGAGGCTCAGAATATGTTCTACTAAGAGTGATAATGCAGGGAAAGATAAAAGGAAAACGAAGTGTTGGCCGACCTAGGATTTCATGGTTGAAAAATCGAGTTGTACTGAGCGGCTGCGAGCAAAGTCTGAATAGGGATGATGATTTCCAACCTCTTATAGGAGAAGAACTTTAAGAAAAAAGAATGCATTATGGGCATTGACATCTAGACGCTTCTGAAGGAAAGATAATGAAAAGTCTAGTCTTTCTTTCGTGATACCTTAAATAGGAGCGTCTCGCACCAACTTTTATTTTTGTTTATTTATTTATTTTATGATAATATAAAATATCAAGTTTCAAACACGACTATTAATTAATGACTTTAAAAGAATAAAATTGCTGTAAAAGCAAGAGACCAGTGGGCTCCCTTAGAGAACACTCAAGTCATTTCTGCAGAAGTTCTGTTACTTAGGAAGCTCACAAGTCGTTCCAGCACTACGTTATTACACCGTAATATTTTAGTTTTGCAAGTAAACCTGAATTATCTATTATTGGACCCACTCCTTCAACTAAGGTAAAATAAAAGTGTACAGGCTGTATAACATTTCTGAAAATAATAATATTTACATAATTAAAATTTTTTTGCGAAACTGAAATATATCTTTACATAATTTTTTTTATGAATTACAAACACTAATCAAAACCAAAAAGAAAATCAGAGAAATCCTGGATATAATAACCCACAAAATTTATTATTTGTTTTTTTTCAACTATTCATATGTGGAATATGCTTTCATGAAATTCTCTTTTTTGTTAATGTGAAAGAAAAATTACTTTGTTACTGAAATTTATAGATTACTGACATTTAGTATTTTTTGGGATAAGCTTTGTTTTGGAGCTCCGCATAATTCCGCACTCGACGAGTTTTTTACGTCGAAAACAATTAACTTGGTAATAGCAATAAGCTTAACAGCGACTTTTATAGTCCGTTTGTTTGGAGTTGATATCACACAACATGGGTTATAAACATTAAAAATGTCATAAACCATAAGCGTCCGAAATATCTATACCAATTAATTGCATTTTTAGTTTTAATCACCTTTATTTTCTATCTCTATACAACAGTGCGGCCTTTTTCTAAAAAATATTTTATTATATGCCTTCTAAACTTTACAATAAGCTATATAAATCAACGCATTTCAAAGTTTATTTTAATGAGTAAATGATGAAACTAAAAATCTTATTTGTATGATAAAGGCCTAAACGAGTACAATTAACAATTCTCAAGAACTAGAAATCTACAGTGTTATAAAGCATAAGTACCTAAATATGCAATAAAAATATTCTGTGTAAGTATAGAAATAAAGCAAAAACCTACAATATGCTTAGTTCAAATCAGAAGAGCAATGGCTGCAACTTTCATTTTTGCCCCGGTCAAACTTCGCGGAAATCTGCATTTTCCCTACAAGAAAAAACAATGATACTTAAGGTCCACGATGCCCTAGTGCGTCAACCGCCAACAAGCCAAGTCCGTGAAATTGCGGAAACCTGTGTCAACATGACGGGAGTTGGATCAGCAACTATTTATAGATTTCTAGAAGAAAGAAAACGCGGTCCTTACAACGAACCTCAGAATTACAAAGGAAGGGAGCCCTTAGAGGTCGATGAAGACTTTAAAAACGCAATAAGAAGAAAAGTACACCATTTTTTTATTAAGCAAGAAATACCTACACTACACAAAGTTTTGCAAGAAATCAGAGAAGACCAGAATTTAAAAAATGGAAATTATGGAAAATCCTTCATAACCTGAATTTTCGTTATGAAAAACATAATAGAAAATCTGTTCTTATCATTAAAACAGAAATAATTTATTAGAGAAGAAAATATCTATGAGCAAGTAGAAAATTTCGAGCACAAGAAAGAAATATTTTTTATTTAGATGAGACTTGGATTAATGAGGGACATATAGTGAAAAAATTCTCGATTGACAAAAACATTAAGAGTGCCAGGCGACGGTGGCTTGTTGGAATTCGATTCAAAATCAAGTAAAGATTACCATGAGGAGATGACGGCCGATGTTTTTGGGGAGTACTTCCAACAAATGATTGAATGTATACCAGCAAAATCAGTTATAGTATTAGACAATGCCCGATACCATTCTCGATTATTAGAACGACTCCGGACAATTTCATGGAAGAAAAAGGATATTCTTCAATGGATAAGAGAAAAAAAATCTCAAACATAAAGATGGTATGTTAAAAGCGGAACTTCTCAAAACTGCAAAACAAAATAAGGCACCGTTCAAGAAATAGGCAATCCATGAAATGGCAAAGGAACGGATTATCACAGTGCTTAGATTACCTCTATATCATTGCGAATTGAATCCCATAGAGCTAATTTGGGTACAAATGAAAGGTTTCTTTGCAAGGTAAAACACCAGGTTCAAACTTCAAGACGTAAGGCAATTATTACTCGTCGGAATAAAGAGGATCAAAGAGGATAATTGGCAAAATGTCATTCAACATGTTATAGAAGAAGAAAATAAAATGTGGAAACTTGACGAATACATCGAAGAAACTGTGGAAATATAACCCCTAATTATCAATTTAAGAAAAGTCGAATCTTCAGATTTTGAAGATGATGATTGTTTTTGATTGCAATTAAAGTACTTACATATCGTGAATTGTGAATTTGTATATATACATAGATCTATTTCTATACTTTATTTTTAAGATAATTTTATTTATTATACACTAAGAGCAGGTTACGCTAGGACGGCTATGCTACCGATGAATCCTCATTTACATTTTATGACTCTATGGCATAGCAGAGGTTTTCTGCCTAAAACAGGGTTAACTCTTAAAATAATTCAAAACAGGTAGCAAAATACAGTAAAATGCATAAGAAATCTCTTTTTTTTTTTAGCGCACCCCAACATATATCTGCATCTACAATGAGAGAATTCCGCTATCAACTCAATTACACCATAGGTCACAGGTATACCTAGTACGGTGATTATAAGTCACAGCTTCTTTTAATAGCGACTTAGGTCGCTGCGTACTCCGTCCGAAATCTCCGGAAATCCGAAACTACCGCTGCTTAATGATCGACAACAGCGCCTCTCACAGCCAGCCAATATTATGACCCATTATTTCTGATATTTTGATGTATCTATAGTGTCAAATTCGCCCGCCGTGACAAGAAGAGTGTCATTCTAGGTTTAGTTATAATTAGTCCTAGTTTAAGTTAATGTTACGTCCTAATTTTAAGTTAGCGTAAGTCTTAGGCTAAGGTAGTTTTAGTCTTAGTTTTAAGTCTTAGCATTAAGAAATTCATGTATATATAAACACATTTCCTAGGTTAAGTTAGTATAGGATCACTAGTATAAGAGCTTAGGTTAAGTTAGTATAAGCATACATTCATGATTAGAAATTTTTACACATTCAAAATTGTAAGAAAGAGGCTTTGCCTATCTTAGTATTCAATAAAGACAATGAGATAGTGTCAAATAATACGTATATAAGTATTTACCAAATTATTTACAAATAAAATTTTACTATGTAGTAAAATTTATTTTATTTTTCAACATAGTCTTCATTTAGCTCGATTCACTTAGTTCAACGTTTTTTCTATCTTTTGTATCCCATCCAAAAAAATGCGATTTCTCCAACAGTTCAAAATTGACGTTTGTTTCAGCTATCACCTCATCGTTTCAAGCCAAATCTTTTTCCGCCTAGACATTTTTTTCACATTCGGAAATTGGTTATCTTAATATACATAAAATGTAACGTCTCTCTGTCCGTTAATGCGCTTATCACTGGAGAACCACTAATCCGATTTACGTACTTTTTTTTAAAACATACATATGTTCTCTAGACAAGTTATAGTACATATTTTATTACATAAGGTAACATAAGGAATAAGCAGTGCCGATAATAGAGAATCAAGTCGGAAAAAGTTTGCCGCTAGCGCGTTCTCTTGGAATGTAGTACCAACCATTAAATATGGGACAAAATCATGTAGCAAAGAATATAATATATATAAAATGCAACGTCTCTCTGTCTGTCGGTCCATTAGTGTGCTTATCACTCGAAAACCACTTATCCGATTTATGTCTTTTTTTTAAATTCATACATTTGTTCTCTGGCCATGTTAATTATATTCTTCTATAATATATATATATATATATATATATATATATATATATATATATATATATATATATATATATATGTATATATATATATATATATATATATATATATATATATATATATATATATATATAGAATAAAGAAAGAAAGCAAAATGTTGCCGTATCTACCAAAATTATTAAAAATACAATCTTAATTGGGGAGCTCGGCAAATTTGGGCGTGATAGGAGATCACACAATTTTCATTAAGCCGCCAATATTTCGGTCCTGGATTGGGACCTTCTTCAGGGCAGAACTGAAAAGAAGAACAGAGCGTATTCACTGATAGTGTCTGGGACAACTTTAAATTAATGATGTTATCATTAGGTTGTTATAATAAATAAAATTAGTGTGGAACAAGAATAAGATATTAGTCATAATAAGTTAAAAAACTCACATGAGAAGTGCACAGAATTTCGTTAGCCTGAATGGCCGTAGGTTATACATAAAAAGTTGTTACATATAAAAGTTGGTTAATCCATAAAATATACAAAATACACATTAAAACACTGTAGATAAAATTCTAAAAAACAAATTTAACACATGGATGTAATTGGGAACCTTGGATGTTGAAAACATCGTTAATTAATTCACTTGTGACCACCACATATGACCACCGCCATTTAGGAACATATGACAAGAACGGCAGGAGACAGCTACCCGACAGAGATAAGACGTTTAGTCAAGAAAACTCAATTAACCAGCATGCGGGGTCGACACCTGGAAGGAACCGATAGAAAAGGAAGTACAAATATTGGACCCTAAGTGAGAGAGAGGTAGCCAATTGAGCGACCAAAAACACCCGGTATGTAATAGTGGAAGGATAAAACACACCCTAATTATAAGTAAATGGTGAGCGAGGGAGCGAGAGAGAGAGTGACAATAATGGGAGCAACGAAGAAGACAATTGTCTAGTGAATTAATTATTAATTTATTAATTTCTTGTTGGAATCTGATTGGAGGAAGAGATTGTCGGCAAAAAACCAATGAAGACTCGAGGCACCAGGAAATGTAAGAGAGGTGACGCAAGGAACTGTCAATGGAAGGAAGACAGTAATCACTAGGTGCAAAAGATGGCCCAGATAAAATGGAAGGAATCTGTGAAGCTCAAAATCAAAGAGAACCGTAAACAGAGAGAGGAAGAAAGAGAGAAACCCTGGAAATTACGGAGCTAAGAAAAGAGACGACCAACGCGGTACAGATGGATCCTAAAACACTTGAAGACAGGGAAAGATTGTGAGAAGTTGATTTATCACAGGAGAGGAGGAAACTATATATGTTACTAAGACCATCCAGGTCGGTTCTTTTATTGATATTAAGGTGATTCTCCTGGATGTAACACATCTCAAGGAACTCTCTCTTGGAAAGATTATTGGAGAAATGAAGAATTTTGGGTTCCCTGAAATTAAAGGAATGACCATTGTCAACAGAATGGGTCGCCAAGGCACATCGGTGTGGATGGCATCTAGTGTCACTTTTATGGAGTGCAATACGACGATTCAAGGATTGAGAAGTTTGGCCAATGTAGATTGATGGACAATTGAGGCAGGTAATTGAGTAAACCAAGTCTGACATGCAAAGAACTGGCAGCGGGGCCTTCAGCTTACTGAAGACACGTCTGTTTTTGAAGAAGTAATATTTGGCGATTTTAATGTTGGGAATGACACGCAATATGTGGACCAATTTGTTTGTAAGGCCAGGAATGAATGGTAAAGAAAGCAACGACCAATTTATTTCGACTGGGGGAGTTAACGGGGGAGGGGAGATATGCGGTAGGTGGAGGGGAGGGGGTTCTGGGTAATTTGATGGATATGAGTAAGCTTGTTGACTTCATCTTTGGTTCTTAGTAAGAGTTTTCGATTGTATCCATTATCTATGAAAAGTTTTGTAAGTGTTTCTTGTGACTGGAGTAAGAAATCAGGATGGACTATTATCTTCAGTCTTCTATATAGGCCTTTGATGACATTGACCTTCACCTTCCAATCATGGCCAGAGTTTGCATGGATATATCTCCCAGAAGAAGTAGGTTTTCTATACCAATCAAGTTTGATGATGTTATGGGAGTCTCTAACGACTCTTGTGTCCAGAAATGGAACAGCATTGTTGGTTTCTTCTTCCATAGTGAATTGCAGGTGTGGGGTCGAATGAGTTGAAAACATGAAGAACTTCTTCTTTGCCATCAGCTGGTATGGATAGAATTAAATCGTCTACGTATTGATATAGGAATGGAAGTCGGAAGGATAATCTTTGAGTGCAGCTTTTTAAAGCATATGACATGACGATTGAAGCAAGAACAGGACTGAGGTTACTGCCCATAGGGCATCCAAAAATTTGAGAGTAGAAAGAGTCTTTAAATTTAAAGAAGGTTGACTGGAAAAGAAATTATATTATAGATAAGAAGAAGGATTTGCTGATTTTGGTGTTGGGTGAGATTAATGCCCATTCGGAGTCAATTATTTGGCGGGTTAACTGCCATGAAATATTCGTGAAAAGACTGACCACATCAAGTGATATGATAACGTGGTTTTCTGGTAATTGGAAATTATTGACCATTGCACTAAACGCAAAAGAGTCTTTAATAGCGAATGTATGATAATTGAGGAAGGACTTTTCAAGAAGATTAGCACAAAATTTACTGAGCTTTGAAGTAGGAGAGCAGGGTGTGGAGACGATAGGTCTGAGCGGTACCCCTTCTTTGTGTATCTTGGGCAAACCATAAATCCTTGGTGGAATCGCCTTGTAGTAGTAAAGTTGTTTAGCTGTTATATCGTCGATCCATTTTTGGTCTTTAACTGCTTGATAAAACTATTACTCTTGTTTTGATGTTGAGTAGTGGGATCATTCTTGAAAAGTCCTTCCTCAATTATCATACATTCGCAATTAAAGACTCTTTTGCGTTTAGTGCAATGGTCAATAATTTCCAATTACCAGAAAACCACGTTATCATATCACTTGATGTGGTCAGTCTTTTCACGAATATTTCATGGCAGTTAACCCGCCAAATAATTGACTCCGAATGGGCATTAATCTCACCCAACACCAAAATCAGCAAATCCTTCTTCTTATCTATAATAGAATTTCTTTTCCAGTCAACCTTCTTTAAATTTAAAGACTCTTTCTACTCTCAAATTTTTGGATGCCCTATGGGCAGTAACCTCAGTCCTGTTCTTGCTTCAATCGTCATGTCATATGCTTTAAAAAGCTGCACTCAAAGATTATCCTTCCGACTTCCATTCCTATATCAATACGTAGACGATTTAATTCTATCCATACCAGCTGATGGCAAAGAAGAAGTTCTTCATGTTTTCAACTCATTCGACCCACACCTGCAATTCACTATGGAAGAAGAAACCAACAATGCTGTTCCATTTCTGGACACAAGAGTCGTTAGAGACTCCCATAACATCATCAAACTTGATTGGTATAGAAAACCTACTTCTTCTGGGAGATATATCCATGCAAACTCTGGCCATGATTGGAAGGTGAAGGTCAATGTCATCAAAGGCCTATATAGAAGACTGAAGATAATAGTCCATCCTGATTTCTTACTCCAGTCACAAGAAACACTTACAAAACTTTTCATAGATAATGGATACAATCGAAAACTCTTACTAAGAACCAAAGATGAAGTCAACAAGCTTACTCATATCCATCAAATTCCCCCAGAACCCCCTCCCCTCCACCTACCGCATATCTCCCCTCCCCCGTTAACTCCCCAGTCGAAATAAATTGGTCGTTGCTTTCTTTACCATTCATTCCTGGCCTTACAAACAAATTGGTCCACATATTGCGTGTCATTCCCAACATTAAAATCGCCAAATATTACTTCTTCAAAAACAGACGTGTCTTCAGTAAGCTGAAGGCCCCGCTGCCAGTTCTTTGCATGTCAGACTTGGTTTACTCAATTACCTGCCTCAATTGTCCATCAATCTACATTGGCCAAACTTCTCAATCCTTGAATCGTCGTATTGCACTCCATAAAAGTGACACTAGATGCCATCCACACCGATGTGCCTTGGCGACCCATTCTGTTGACAATGGTCATTCCTTTAATTTCAGGGAACCCAAAATTCTTCATTTCTCCAATAATCTTTCCAAGAGAGAGTTCCTTGAGATGTGTTACATCCAGGAGAATCACCTTAATATCAATAAAAGAACCGACCTGGATGGTCTTAGTAACATATATAGTTTCCTCCTCTCCTGTGATAAATCAACTTCTCACAATCTTTCCCTGTCTTCAAGTGTTTTAGGATCCATCTGTACCGCGTTGGTCGTCTCTTTTCTTAGCTCCGTAATTTCCAGGGTTTCTCTCTTTCTTCCTCTCTCTGTTTACGGTTCTCTTTGATTTTGAGCTTCACAGATTCCTTCCATTTTATCTGGGCCATCTTTTGCACCTAGTGATTACTGTCTTCCTTCCATTGACAGTTCCTTGCGTCACCTCTCTTACATTTCCTGGTGCCTCGAGTCTTCATTGGTTTTTTGCCGACAATCTCTTCCTCCAATCAGATTCCAACAAGAAATTAATAAATTAATAATTAATTCACTAGACAATTGTCTTCTTCGTTGCTCCCATTATTGTCACTCTCTCTCTCGCTCCCTCGCTCACCATTTACTTATAATTAGGGTGTGTTTTATCCTTCCACTATTACATACCGGGTGTTTTTGGTCGCTCAATTGGCTACCTCTCTCTCACTTAGGGTCCAATATTTGTACTTCCTTTTCTATCGGTTCCTTCCAGGTGTCGACCCCGCATGCTGGTTAATTGAGTTTTCTTGACTAAACGTCTTATCTCTGTCGGGTAGCTGTCTCCTGCCGTTCTTGTCATCTGTTCCTAAATGGCGGTGGTCATATGTGGTGGTCACAAGTGAATTAATTAACGATGTTTTCAACATCCAAGGTTCCCAATTACATCCATGTGTTAAATTTGTTTTTTAGAATTTTATCTACAGTGGTTTAATGTGTATTTTGTATATTTTATGGATTAACCAACTTTTATATGTAACAACTTTTTATGTATAACCTACGGCCATTCAGGCTAACGAAATTCTGTGCACTTCTCATGTGAGTTTTTTAACTTATTATGACTAATATCTTATTCTTGTTCCACACTAATTTTATTTATTATAACAACACTATCAGTGAATACGCTCTGTTCTTCTTTTCAGTTCTGCCCTGAAGAAGGTCCCAATCCAGGACCGAAATATTGGCGGCTTAATGAAAATTGTGTGATCTCCTATCACGCCCAAATTTGCCGAGCTCCCCAATTAAGATTGTATTTATATATATATATATATATATATATATATATATATATATATATATATATATATATATATATATATATATATATATATATATATATATATATATATATATATATATATATATATATATATATGTATATATAAATATATATATATATATATATATATATATATATATATATATATATATATATATAATGCAACGTCTATCTGTTTGTCTACCTGTCCGTTAGTGCGCTTATCACTCGAAAACCACTTATCCGATTTACGTGCTTTTTTTCTTTCAAAACATACATGTTATCTGGCCAAGTTATAGGATATATTTTGTTACGTTAGGTAACATAAGGAATAAGCAGTGACGGCAATAGTGAATTAAATCGGAAAAAAGTTTGCCGCTAGCGTGTCCTCTTCCAATACGCTGCCTAAACCATTAAATATAGAACAATATCATGTAGCAAAGAATCTAATATATATAAAACTAGCCGTGCCCGCGTCTCAGCTCACATGGACTTTAATCACTATTATCGTCACTGCTAATTCCTTATATTACCTAACGCAAAAAAATATATCCTATAACCTGGCCAGAGAACATATGTATAAAAAACACGTAATTCGGATAAGTGGTTCTCGAGTAATAAGCGCACTAACGGACAGACAGGCAGACAGAGAGATGATGCGGTGAAATTTTTAATTAAAAAAACTGACAATATAGTGGGGTGGTCACATATGATAGTAGCATATTTTCTCATCAACTTCATGTTCTCAAAAGAATGTTTTAAGCTGTAAACAATAAGTAAAATATATAATAAGTTTTATAATATCTTTTTTATCGTATTAAACCTTAAAATAAAATAAGATAAAATTAAAACGAGACAAAATATATTTCGCTTTTTGAGATCTACATTGTGTATTATTATATTCAAAGTTATATAAAAAGCTTTCGGAATTGAAAGCACACTGTTATTAAGTTTTCTGTATTGTTTAAAGTTCAAGGCAATGCTTTTCAATATTGTGTTGTGACAAAGAAAATCTAGACTCTCATAAGTTATGAAAGCCTTAAAACCACTGCAAGAACACAAAAGGCTTGTGAAGTTTCAGTTAAAGTTTGGTTTCTAGTAAATAGCCAAAGTCTCCATTCAATATAAAATATATTTTATTAAAATGTGAATTGTCAAACTCTCTATTACTATAGATATATATATATATATATATATATATATATATATATATATATATATATATATATATATATATATATATATATATATGTATATATATATATATATATATATATATATATATATATATATATATATATATATATATATATGTATATATATATATATATATATATATATATATATATATATATATATATATATATATATATATATATATATATATATATATATATATATATATATATATATATATATATATATGTTATACCATCGTTTCGACTCTCATCCAGCAACGTTTATTTTTCACATGCGTTTGTTCTTATCGTTATCACAAGCATGCGCAGTATTAACGCGAAAGAATTGCAAGATTTGGTTAGTATTCATCTTCTATAAACCTAGGAGATTATTTTTTCGTTCATTTCATGGTTAAACAGACCGGTTATTAATTTAACTTTGTTGAAGACTCATTAAGAGTGTGTTTTGTAAAGTCACTGATCATTTTATACAAACAAAATTATTTTAAAAGCAATCACCGTACGGAACACTAACTGCGCAAGGCAGACTTTAGACCGGTCGCTATGTATTTTGAGCTCTTATTAAATGGTAACAAGCTGCATTTTGGCACACAGGTAGTTTTTTGGAGGTAGAATACGACAATTTTGCTAAAGTTTGATGTACGCTAAACCAACAAAATCCAAAATAAAATCAAAAATTCGATTTTTCGGTAATATCTGGAAAAATAAAAAAGATATCGAAAAACCACTAGCACTATGTGAAAGAGCTGGAAATTTTACAAAAAAAATGGCGGGTGGATTTTTTTTTCAGATTTTTCTTATTAGCGTGAGAATTTATTAAAGATTCGGATAGGTGATTCAAAAGGTGTAGCGCATCGCTCGAAGAATAATCGATATTATTTGTTTTCAGAACGTAAAAAAAAGAAAGATAGCTTTTTGAAGAGGAGACTTTCAGCGTTCCGACGATGCTAATAGTTTTTATTTTTATTGCTTTATAATTTGTAAAACTTAGAACGAAATTTTTGTTTGCATAATTTTAACGAACATACAGTAAATTACAAACGTAAAGGTATTTTTTGCTTATTATTAATCATACAACTTTAAATAAAAAAAAATATTTAAAGGTAGAATATGAAAGATAAAAGTCTAAACTTTAAGGTAGTTCACTTGTAAATTCACTTTTCTTAAGAATTTGATGAAATTGAAATATGATGTTAATCTAAATGTTTTTCATTTAATTAAAAAAAAAATTGAGCGATTGTGAAGAGAGGTATTCATAGTTAAAGTACACATAAATAACATGCAATAGGCCAATGAAGTATAAATAAGGCATAATTTCGTGTATATCTTAAGAACTAGTCTTACGAATTATTTAAAAAACTAATATTTAGTAAAAAAAATTAGAAAAATTTTGAAATAAAAATAATTTTTTTATCGATTTGTTAAAAAGATATAAATATTTATATTTTATATTTTTTAAAAAGAATAACCGCGTAATGAGGGACTGATATCACAATTTGACAACGCTGTATGTCGTCATACTTTACGCGTCAACATTCAAACATCATTTAAAGTGGTTAACTTCTAAACAGAAATTCATTTGTATGTTAAATGATTTATTGAATAAACACAATATATTAACCAGTTTTATCTTTAATCATCAAATAAAAATATTAAAAGTATTAATTAAAAATTTGAATTTGTATCTTGATATTAAATATTTTTCTTTGGTATCTAAAAGATTTATATAGGCACTTAGCCGGTTTTTTATTTTTTAAGCCTGCTTTCATCAGATGAAATAAAATTATCATAGATGACAAGATATAAAAGGATACAATTTATACACATTTTTTTTTATTTTCTTACTAAAATTTATTTCTAATTTATCATAAGATTAATATAAAACTATTATAAATATAAAAAAAAATACTCCAATTCAGTAATTTTCTGTAAATTTTTTCATATAAATTCACAGTTTCCAATATTCCAAAATGTAAATACCTTTATTTCATTGACAAGGAGGGACGTGCCCTTAACCCAAGGGATGATCTGTCAGGTCTTATTACCCCTCTGCACGTGCACACCCTCTTAAGGAAGCAGAGCAAACTTAGTAAACTATGACTAATACGCCAATATTGCCGATTTGGGGGTGATCAAGAAAAATATTACATCTTTGTTATTATATGGGGTGAGACATTTCTATTTATTGGAAATTTTGTTTATTGTGTCCTGATTTTGTATCTTCAAAGTTTTATCCCTTTATATATATATATATATATATATATATATATATATATATATATATATATATATATATATATATATATATATATGTATATATACCAGGTGTACAAGTATGAAATGCGGATTTCAGACAACAGATGGTGCAGCAATGCAGTTTGTGCTATAAAGATTTGACACTACGCCATTTTGTTGTGTCATCAATAAGTGTCAGACGCGCATGAGTGATAAATTGAAAAAGTGTGTGCATAGTGTTGTGTTGTGTTCAATATGTCGAAATATATACCGAACAAAGAGCATGCGCGGACAGCATTAATTTTTTGTTTTCATTTGAAGGAAACTGCTGTTGAATCATACCAATTACTAAGAGAAGCTTATGGTGAACATGCTCCATCGCAAGATACGTGTGAACGATACTTTCGGCGTTTCAAAAGTGGTGGCTTCAATGTTACAGACAAGGAACGATCTTGCTGCTGCTGCTCGAAGCTAACTTGAGTTACAAGATCAGAGTATCGAGTAGCAGCAGCAGCGGGAGCACTTGAAAATGCCAAATGAGATTTTGGCGAAACATCGGGCAAATTAATTATTAAACGAACGGATTGAAACCAGGAATTTTAATGTATTACATTCCACCATTCGTGAAAACCTTTATTGTAACATATATATATATATATATATATATATATATATATATATATATATATATATATATATATATATATATATATATATATATATATAACAACTTAATAGTATAAAATATTTATTTTGGTTTCAAATAATATAAAAATACTCTATATAAGCGTAAAAGGTACACATGGTTCAGCCCATCCCTGGCCATAGATACAATATATAATAATTCTACATATTTTGATAATAAGCGTATTTTTAAACGCTATTTTTTCAAAAACATTATGTTATTGTAGCCACGAAGCGATCATCGTTTTCTTTGGATTGACTGGGTATGTGTGCCGTTTTTACTCTGATAAAATTAGATACCAAACAGATACATACTTGGGCTAAAAATTATGGTAACAAAATCGTGACATATGATACATCAGTGCTTGCGATCGAGTTAAATAAATTTAAATATAGTCGAAGGTATAATTGGTTTTGAATTAAGCAAGGCTTGAATTTCTGCTTATTACAGCCTTTCATAGGATAGTTGAAAATACGAATACTTTTCACGATTTTAGTTAGATCACGTATATGAAATATCTTGATAACATTTTTTTATAAACATTATAGGAATATCGTGGGATCCACCAGAGTGTTTCTTAGGAAAGGTTCTATTGTACCTATAACTTCTTATATTGCCACAAATTCCAAAAATATTAGTCTTAGATGACCGTTTTTGGCCAAAGTACAAGAATCTAAAAAATGTCTTTAAAAATAACTGTTAAATTTATTTTCTATGACCTTAAAGAGATCGGTGAAATTTTGCTTCTGAAGTTCCTAGACAAAGTTGAACCTATAGACAAAATTTCATCATGTGACTCAAAAGTATGTCGAGCCCACATGGAATCACCCTATTGCATTTTCATCTAGCCAATTACTACTAGCAAATAGGGTTTCCCAGATAAAATAACAGGAAATTTGTCCAGCTTTTTAGTCAACTCGACTTATCTAATACAGTTTCAGGCGCATTGCTAATACTTAACTTAACTTTCAATATTTTTAACCTCTTTGGTAGCTAATACAGTCTGATATTTATGAACTATTTTGAATTTCTTGAAAACTAAAATACGAGGGCTACCTTTTAAGTTTTTTCAAAAACATTGAAAAAAAAAATTTTTTTGATACAAATCATTTTATTGTTTCTCAAAATATTCACCTTTAAGATTTATACACTTTTGCATGCATTCGAACCAATTCTGGAAACATTTTTCCGCTCTGAAATAACAAGGTTTTGAAATTATTCAACAGCTTCTTGAGGTGATGAAAATCACTGCCCATGCAGTTTTTTTTTTGATGTTCGAGGACAAACAGAAGTCGTTGGGGATATATCAGGTGAATGCGGGCAATGAGACATTAATTCGATGTTTTTCTTCGTCAGAATTGTTTGATGTGCTGTGTGAGAGCTGGCTATGCCCTGATGAAGAATGATGCGACGTATTCGGTTGTTATCATCGATGACTTCTGGCTGACAAACTATTGTGTGTCATTCAGCATTAACTGTTCTTCAATCCTCTAAAAGCAATGGTTGTAACATGTTCAATATAACTAAAGAAACAAGCGATCATTTTCTTGGAACTGTTCCGCGAGCGAACCATTTTTGTTGAATTCAGTTCATTTCGGAAAACCTAAACCGTTTACAAAAACTTAAAAGGCGGGCCTCGTACTTCTAGATATTCAATTTCTTATTGCTCTTTAAAATTAATTCGAAACTCTACATATAACATATACTGAAAGCAAAGCGAGGCGGACCAAAACTAGCAATATGGTTTTCAAACCCTGGAAAAGGGCAGCAGCGATCTCCAGTAACAAGATGAAGCGTAAAATAATATATTGGACCAACTCTTCTTTGGACTTCTTCAGGAAAACTTGTAGAGAGTTAAGAGTTGTAGTACTATTATACGAAAGGCAAAAGGGAAACCACCGCATTAAAATTCCCCAGGACATCTGTCCGTATATTTCTTTTCTTGTTTGAAAAACAAAAGAAAACGGCCTCCAGTCCCGGGCAGACCTTAAATGGTCAGGAGGTGCGAAAAATCCCCCGGCTCCAACTGAATAAGATATCAAAAATCGCAACATGGAATGTTAAAACTTTAGTTGACGCTAAAAAGCTACACAACCTTGTCCAGGAAAGGACTAAAAATCAACATTATAGGAATAAGTGGAATGACACTTTTGGACGGAAGAACATTTTATTATTCTGGCAGGGACGACAGTGACCGTGACCACAGACATGGTGTAGGTATTCTTATCGATAAAAATATACTTCCCTCAATTCGAAAGTTTGTGCCGATCTCGGCTCTCAGCTACTGGGAAAACCAGTCAACATTAACATTATACAAGTTTATGCCCCTATATCAGACAAGTCAGACGAAGAAATAGAGACTTTATAGACAATATATTAAAGGGCGACTTCAATGCTAAGATTAGTAAAGAAGATGTGGAACACATAGTAGGCTAATACGGTCTAGGCAAACGGAACGAGATAGAAATATTGTGAAGAAAAACAGCTGGTTATAACAAATACTTGGTATAAACTTCATCTAAGACGCCTTTACACATGGAAATCACCTTAAGACAATGAAGAATATCTTGTCCGAGATCAAATTGACTTTATCATGATCAATAAAAGATTCAGAAACGCCATAACAAAGGTGACCACACTACCAGGAGCCGATATTGAATTTGACCATATCTTGCGTTTGGCAAAGACTAAGATAAAAAAGAAAAACAAACGACCCAACCCTAAACTACTAAAATCAATATAAAATACAGACTGTTTAAATGAACAACTAGATGGAATATCTATCTCTAATGATATTGAACAGGACTGGGTCAAAGTTAAGGAGTCATTTGAAATTGCAAACAACACTTAGCTTCAACAGCCATCATTAAAAACGAAAAACAACTAGATGACCCAACATATATTAAATATTGTTGGAAAACGCAGACAATGCAAAAACCAACAAGATCAGATTGGTTATGCCCGTCTTCAAAGAGAAATCCGTAAAGAAATAAGGATTGCTAAAGAGCAGTGGCTGGAACAAAGATGTATCGAGGCCAAAAACTTGCAGTGTCTAGGTGACACCTTCCACCTTCACAAGAAAATAAAAGAAATAGCTGGAACATATAAGAAGAATCCCTCCTCTCATATCCGAAATGAGGCGAATGAACCGATCATGGACCCAGAAGAACAGCTTAATACATGGAAAAATTACACCTCAAATTTGTTTAATGATAATAGATCATGTCCACCAGATCTCTTAACGGACAATTCGTCCGGCCCTGAAATATTGAAGAGTGAGGTGGTTCGTGCTATTTCACTAATGATAAAGCTTCTGATCCAGATATTATGTTCTCAGAGACATTATGTAAACTCAGTAATGATAATTTAACAAAGCTTTAACACTCTTTAAAAAACATTTAAGACACTGGGAAAATACCGGACTGCCAAAAACAGTCAGCTCTAAACGATGTAAGAACTATCGCTTAATTAGTCTCATGAGCCATTGTCTAAAACTCTTCTTGCTCATCATTATACAAGAAATACGAAGAAGTTAGTGGAGTTAGTGGAGGAGGTTAGTTAGAGTTCGGGTTTAAAGGGGGTTTTGAGACGAGAGAAGCCATCTTCAGTCTCCAAATGCTGGTTCAGAATTATCTGGATCAAAGACAGGATGTGCTTCATAGACTATGAGAAGGCATTCGACAACGTTAAACATGACTCCTCATGAAATATCTACAAGAACTAGGGCTAGATTCTAAAGATATAAAAATCATTGCCAACTTATATTGGAATCAATCAGCAGACGTAAGACTTCAGAATGTTTATACAACGGATGATTTTGAAACAAGAAAGGGAGTTAGACAGGGTTCTGCGTCGGTAAAATATCTTCTTACTTTCATCCTCTTTTGTGTTACCAAAAATACTTACTAAATAATATTTATTCCTTTTACTATTTTTTCAAGAAAAAATTGCTTTTCTAATTCTGTAAATGCCAATTTCATGATATTATTACTCATGTTATGCATATAATATTACTAAAGTATATTTTCAAAAAATCCACTAGAGAATTGTAAATAACTTCAAGATAAGAATTCTTCACATCTTTTTTAATTATCTGACTTTTTTAAATGATTTTTTAATATAATAATAATACACAAAATAAAACAGAAGTTAATCAACAACCGAGCGATCAGAATCATACATCTGCAGGGTAAATAAATCGATATTCAATATCAGTAGGTTATTTGCGGGAATTACTACTCTTCCTACTTACTTTAGTTACTCCTCCTCCAAAATTATCGTTCATACTACGTGCTTTTGATAAACCTTATTACTCCTCCTCACAAATTATCGCATTTGGCTCCTTTCTATAATTCTAAGTTGAATTTAAAAAAAATAATAAATTATTATCAATTGGCGCAATAGATTTAATTCGGTAAATCAGGCATTAGCAAACAGATTTGCTCGAGTTAGACCTGTTCGTTGATATCCGGGGATTTAATTACTTTTTCGCTTATGTTCCAAAAGAATTAGCAGTTTATGATGCGCTGTGTAAATTATCTGTTTAGGCCACCATATTATCTACTGACTATCAAATATTTGTTATTTGGTCAGAACTGTACCACGGTTTAGGCGGGGACATCTGAAATATTGAAATTGCTAAAATAGATAATGTTTTAAAATGTATTAAATTCTTCACACATCAAACACATCTCCTTACCAAATTTACGATTACAAGAATGAAAAAAAAAATTTTTTTTAAATTTTTTTATGAGCATTACAATAATAATACTCCAGTTAACCAAAATTGAGACACTTTAAAAAGATTCCTGAATATTACTGTCATAAAAATATGAATCCAGAGCACTATGCTATGGATTAATTGTACTACGGATTAATATTTTCATAACAATTTTCTATATATAGAATAAACCATAAAAAATAAGTAAAAAGAACTGCTTCAGATACAATATTATTAGAATTTAGTTTAATCGATTTAAATGTATTATTTTTGGTAACAACCACAAACTTTCTCTCTTACACATGAACGAAAAATGTACTAAAAATACAGGATTTTGGACTCCATACTTATCTAATGGGAGTTTTACGACAGAACTTTCGTAGCTTGTGTTCCATATGGAACACTTATAAGATCACTTCGGTGCCTGTCCGTCTGTCTGTCTGTCCAGCTGTCTGTCCGTCTGTCACACCCCGATTTTCTCCGAAACTGTTTGGCATAAAAAGTTGAAATTTGGCATTAATATAGTAATTGATGGCCCCATTAGAGCCGTGTAGTTATGAAACCTAAATTTTTACTTAAAGGGTTAATTTCGGGGGGTGAAATTGGAAGAGAAAAAAAATGTTACCACGTCATCGGTCGGGTGTCCAATGAAAGACTGTGAAAACACGAGTTCAAAAATATATATAATGTAATACTTGCGCACACTTTTCTTTGTCTCGAAAAGTACTGATCAAAAAAATTTGAAATGAATATTCTCCACAGGGTGTAAATTAAACGAACATTGCATTATTATTTTTATTTTTCACAATTACATTACAGTTTTAACAAATTAAAAATATATATATATTAAAAAATTTAAAAATGGCGGTGATATGAACCATCTTGTAGGAACCTGTTTTAAAAATCCTTGCCAGCAGTGGAATTTTTTTCTCAATCAGGAATCGTCTAAAAACTAAACAAATCATTTATTAATGTTAAGAAAGGTCATAGCTAAGTGGCCACATATGAAAAAAATTAAAAAATTTTTTTTGTAGAAGTGACCGCCGCTCGAAAATAAACTCTGATTTTTCATAAAAATTTTGAGTTTTAAAAATTAATAAAAAATGAACGGTGCATCCAATCGAAAAACACATACGTCAACTTCAAGATAACATTATAAAGGATTTGTGGTATAAATTTTATCAAAAGCGGTTCAGTAGATCTTGAGATATTTTGTCCACGAGTTTGGAAAAGGAGTTTCGAGAAAAACGCAAAAGAAAAAAAAAGTACCGCATCCGGGTCTTAAAAGTCTATAATTTTTTGATATTACCTTCAATCTGCGATTCCATTTTGTCGTCTCTAATGTACACATTATTTCTAGTCTGTTCACAATTTAGTCATTGCCCTAGAGGAGTGCTTTCAGGCCAGCTATAAAACGAATATTTCGTCATCTAGAAACATATATTTAATCCTTCTAATTAATAGGTTGAAGTAACATCTGTTATTCTTGAATGAGTCCAGTATAATACACATCATCATCATAATTAACATAAAGAAAAATATCATTTTCAGTTGATTGATCTAGATTATTAACAATAAATAGTTGACAATGATAATGAACTATTTGAAGTACAACCAACTTCTCAAATATATTCAAGTTCCTTGCAACAAACGTTATTTTTATTTTATTTTCCAAAACAATGAATCAAATCAAACTAAACTCCACTTTTATTATTGTGAATCAAAAAGACAGGGATTCATATGAGCTTTTTAACCAGGAATATTTTTTATGTATACTACTGGCCATTATTGCTAGGTGAGCAAATGCTACGATTTACGTTTAAGTAAATTTTTGATAGTTCTCAATTAGGAGGGCTAAGGGTGGTAGTACAAAATAACTTATTGTATATTATTTGTAGTTTCTAAAGTACTTATTTTATCTAAATGCAGCCCAGCAGCTCCAGACCTACCTTAGCTTAAAAAGAATTAATAAAATTAATAGTAGGAGGTCATTGAATCCAGAGATATGATTTCTTTTGATCAGGGTTAGGAAAGTCATTGTCGTTACTTGGTAAGTTGCCCTACCTAACCGAGTAATTTTTAGCATTAATACTGGTTATAAAACCAGACACAGCCCATTCTTCGTCAAGTTGTTTTAGTATTCGGTTCGGCTCTTTTTTTCTTTTTCTCAAGAAATTTTAAATTCCAGTAATTTTAATTTTCCCGTCAACAAGTAGAGAGTGCATGTGACATTAATCAAAATGTGGATATGGTACAAAATTTCACCATTATTAACATACTGTCTCAAAAATTGAGAGCCTTTAAAGTGATGGTGAGGCCAATAATAAAATAACCGGCCAAGTGCAAGTAGGACTTGCGCAATTAGTGTTCCGTACATTGATTGCTTTTAAACTTTTTGTTATGGAGGTATAAAATGATCAATGACTTCACAAAACACACCCCAAATGAGTTTTCAACAAAGTTTGTTTCCGATTTTTGTTGAAAACTGATGACCTCGAAATTTTTTGTTTTTTTTTTATATACTAGATAATTTATTAAAGCTAATGCACTCGTGATAATTTTTGTTCAACATACTCGTATACCCTATGGAGAATATTCCAGAATTTTTTCAAAATTTTTGATAAGCACATTTTGAGATTTTTTGGACAGCGATTTTTGGTAAATTTTTAAAAAATAATACAAAGAAAAAGTGTGCGCAAGTAATACATTATATATTTTTTTGAACTCGTGTTTTCACAAGCTTTGAATTGACACCCCACTCGATGACCTGGTAAACAATCTTTTTTTTCACTTCCGATTTCACCCCCCAAACTAACCCCTTTAGTCAAAAATTTAACTTTGAAAACTACACGGCTCTGATGGAGTCATCAATTCCTATATTAGTGCCAAATTTGAACTTCCTATGTAAAATAGTTTCGAAGAAAATCGGGTGTGACAGACGGGCAGACACCGAAGTAATCTTATAAGTGTTCCGTACGGAACACTACAAAAAATAACATAGAAAGAAAATTATCCTGTTTATCAACCAATAAAAGTATCTTCATTTTAGCTTATATTAATGAGGAGGATGATATTGATAGAAAATGTGGTAACGACAATCATTTTGGCTTGTTACCTTCAAGTTAGTTTCTCGTCAGAATTATTTGATAATGAAACAAATATTACTTCAAATTGTGATTTGGTAACTGAAAGTAATATTGAAATTAACAAAAATTTGTCACCACATTTTAATTTTATTGAAATAAATTATTTGCCTCAAAATTTAAGTATAATTAAAGAAGATAATAATTAATTTAAAAGTAGTTTAAATGAGCTACGTCTAGCTGCAAATAGTCTGAAATATAGTGAACTCCTGTCGTAAAATTTTAAGAAAAATGACGTTTCAAACCAAAATATTGACATAATTGGAGGTAATTTTAAAAGGGAATTAAAAGAAGATAATTCTAACCAGCCTGATGAGGAGTCAATTAATTGCAGTTAAATTAGACAACTGTCTCCTTTATTAAATTCCAATTTTAATGTGGTATGGCAAGATAATTTTAATTATATTTCCAATTTGCTTTTAAATTTAAGGAGCATTTTCAAAAATCAAATTCGACCCAAACCTTAAATAACTATGCTAGTAAAAAAACAAACTAATAAAAATTTTCGTTTGCAAAAACATTCTTTTATTGCTGGTTTTTGTATTAAATTTCTTGTATAGTATTCAAAAAAATTACATTTCAAAAGAAGAGAGAGAAAAGTGGGATAGAATTAAATAAGGTCTCGATGAATTAACGAATTCCGTTGTAATTTTAAAATAGATATTTAATTCTTTTCGAATCTAATGCAGAAGGGCTTTTAAAGAAGGGGCAATAAAGAGGCAAAAATACACCTACCTGTAATATATGCCGAAAACTTTTACCAGAAAAGATAATTTATTGCTGCATTCAAAAAAAGCCTATAAGCCACGAAAGTGTAAAAAAAATTATATAGTTTCCAAAACTTAAAAAAAAGAGCAGAATTAAATAAAGAATAATGTAAGATTTAAAAGCAGCAACGTATTACCCAGTAACAAAAAATGGGATTTATTTTAACTAATTTTTATTTTAGTTCCAGAGTTATGAAGTAAATACATGCGATTAAACTTATGTAACCAATCACTCAATAGAAAATGGACTTGAAATGATAAAATCTACTTTCAAAAACAAATAATTTCATAATCCCGATGATTTTCACGTAAAAACGTGCCAATAATGACTTGCTTATTGGAAAATGAAATTCAAAAGAATGCAAATATGAAAACTAATTTTCAATTATTTAATTCATACTTAAATTTTGGTAATTGAATAAAAATAGTGTAAAATATATAAGCGTAGAGTAGGTATAAAATAATTTGCAATAATTCAGATATTTCCGACATGACTGAAAAAATTAGTGGAATAATAGATAGGAAAGCAAAGGAATAAGCTACCAGTGAGGAAAAAGAAATGGAGATTTTACTTCATGTTGAAGATAATTTCCAGATCAGCAGCCGTCAACTAGGTGACTTATCGGACACATTCCAAACCACGGCTAATCGCACCACGAGAAAATACAAGTATCATCCACTTTTGTACCACCATGAATGAAGCAATAGAGGCCGATCCAAATTTTTTATCCAAAATAATGTTTTCTGATGAAGCTACTTTTCGCAGTAATGGAGCAGTTAACAGCCATAACGTGCATTATTATTCAACAGTTAATCTATTTTGGATTCGGGAAGTTCAAAACCAAAAACCATTGGTCGCTTAATGTATGGGGTGAAATATTAAATTTTCGAATTATTGATCCATATTTTTTCCGCGAACCGCTTAACGGGCCTAGATATCCAAATTTTTTGCAAAACGAATTACCCAGCTTCTTGAAGAAGTTGTTAACCTTGAAAGGGAACAAACGTGGATTCAACAAGATGGAGCTCCTGCTCGTTACCACCGGGAGGTTCGGTAATTTTTAAACGATCGTTACCTACAAAAATAGATCGGTAGGGATGGATTCATTCAGTGGCCCCCTCGATCATGTGACTTAACACCTTTAGACTTCTTTTTGTGAGGCTACATTAAAAATCGTGTTTATGTGAATCCCCCTTCAACACCAGTAGATATGGAAAATAGCATGCGGGATGCGTGCAAGAAAATAACGCATTTATGCTAAGGAAAGTGAAGGAAAATATAGTAAAACGACTAAACATGTGTATTCAAGTAGACGGGCATATTTTTGAACATTTATTACGTCATAATAATTAATTATTAGATAAGTTAAACTATATTAAAATTATTATTAACTATTTGGTTATGTTTTCACAATAGGTAAGTGTATTAAAAACAAGGTTAAAAATTGAAAAATTCAAAATAAATCGAAAACTATTAGAAATAGGTATATGACATACTTAATAAAAGTTGGAGGGTTTTGTAAAAATCTATCAGAAAAAAAATAATAATATACAGGGTGTGCCATTTAAAAAATTTGAGATTTTTCAGTTCAAAATATTCGAAATGTATAAATTTATTTTGAACACCCTCTAGTATCTAACTCAAATTTCTTTACATTTATCTTTTTTTTTTTTTCATCTCTATAGAACGCTCTTATCAATTATGAGTATTCCATCTTCAGAAACCATGGCGCTACTGGCATTTTTTTACAAAACTGAAAACTAGTATTTTTTAAAAAAAATTGAAATATTAGAAAAATTACTAGGTTTAGGTATATAACATTATAAATAAAAAAGTTATAAAATTTTACGCAGAATTTAGAAATAAATTATAAAATAGGATGTTCCATTTAAAAAAAAAAAAAAAACATGTTATATCGGCCACACTTTTTGAAGTACCCTGTATACTTAAAAATAATTTTAAACTGTGCACCTTAATATTCCCTAACACTATTGTATTTAACATTTTTTCGTCATTCCCGGAACAAATGAGATAATGAATTTTACTCTATCGTTGACTCACCCTGTACATATATGACATCTATTGAAAGTAATGAAAAAATAACTTAGTTGTTAGATTCTTCGACTCCATAAACCCTGAAAAAAATCTATAATACCATATATAATCCTCTACTCTACCTTATAACCCCTTACATACTTTCTTATAAATAATATGCTTAAAATTTTTCTAGTTCCTGATCTAGAAAACCTGTAATTATATCAAAATACTATTGAGATTATACAATTACAATCTGCACCTTTCAGCCCCTTCCTGAGTTAAAATTGAAAGCAATAAAGACGACTTAAAAACACAAAAATGTTTGTATAATAATATAACACAATATATAGGAAGTTTCCCTCTCTACTCTTCTCTCCCACCCATGTCATCTCTTATCTGTTTTACTGAAAATAGTTATGCATAATATGTATTTACCGTTCAACAATTGACCAAGAAAAACTTCCATATTACTACTATAACCATTTATAATTTATCAACATTACCCCCTTGGCCGTAAGCAATATCATTCAAAAACTCTAGGTTTGATCCCCTTATTAGATATTATCTATATACTAAATTTAAATCTGATATCTCATTTTGTTCAAGATTTATCGTCTCAATAGACCGACAGACCAACGGAAATGAGTGACTGTGTATTTCGAGATCTAGGAGCCCTAAAATCTGAGGAAAAACAAAAATCTCGAAGGGTGATTTTTTCACAAATACAATACTTTCCAAATGTAATGAAAGACTAATATTGTCAAATTTCCACTTTATTTAGTTTCACTGAAACTGTATGACGCGTTTCGCTATACTATAGCTTCTTTTGATACAAAATGATTTGTATCAAAGAAGCTATAGTATAGCGAAACGCGTCATACAGTTTCAGTGAAACTAAATAAAGTGGAAATTATAGTCTTTCATTAAATTCGTTATGAATTTCCATCAAGTAACAGCCACAACAATTCAAAAAATAATATTTTCCTATAGCAAGGAAAGTTAAGACAATATCCACATACACCATAAACACTGTTAGAAATAATTCAAATAGTTTTGGAATAAATATTTTTAGAATTTACTCTAAAGGAATGTCTACTAGAATGCCCGATAATTTAAATATAACATTAACACTTATTTTTTACAAAGGACACCTAATAATAAACCGGCCGACCTTGCCGTGCTTACCTTTTACCATATAATAATAAGTTAAAAACTCAAGAAATCAAATTTCGGAAAACACTATAAGAGATGATTTAATTAAAACAGGGCAGATCAAATAACACGTAGGCTGAAAAGTTTTTGGTCTGACACACAGATGTTGCCCTGTTCAAAAAAATCCATATGATTTTTAGGAAGTACCAACCTTCAAACAATACATGTCAAAATTTCATGACATTTCGACGATTAGTTTACAAGTTACAGTGGTTTTAGTGACTCTACATTTGATATTTTCAAAACAAATTTCTTGTGTTGATTAAACACTGTTTTTTGATGGGAAAAAGTACCGTTCAAGCAAAGCAGTGGCTTGATAAGTGTTACGGAGACTCTGCCCCTGGAAAATCACTCATCATTTACTAGCATGCTGAATTTAAACGCGATTGTACAGCCACAAAGGATGCTGATCGCTCTGGAGGCCAAATTGAAGTGGTTTCAAAGGAAAACATAAAAAAATCCACAAAATTGTTCTGGATGACCGTAAAGTGAAATTGCGTGAGATTGCTGACACCCTAAAGATAACAAAAGAATATATTGGTCATATTTTGCATGGAAATTTGGGCATGAGAAAGCTCGAAATGGGTACCGCGTTTGCTCACAGTGCAGTACACCAAAAACAACAACGTGTTGATGATTTCGAGCGCTCTTTGGACCTGTTTGAGCCCATTAAAAAGGCTTTTTTAATGTGATATGTGACAATGGATGAAACATGGATCAGGAATCAAATCGGCAGTCAGCTGACTGGACAGCAGTCAGTGAAAGCCACCCGAAGCAACCAAAAACACAACAGTCGGCTGGGAAGGTTTTGGTCTCTGTATTTTGGAATGCACATGGAACAATTTTCATCGACTATGCTGAGAAGGGAAAAATCATCAATAGCGAATATTACATAAAGTTATTGATGCGTTTGAAGGCAGAAATCGCAAAGAAACAACCCCAAATGAACAATAAAAAAGTGCTCTTTCATCAAAACAATGCACCGTGTCACAAGTCAATGGTTACAATGGCAAAATTGCAGGAATTGAAGTTCGAATTACTTCCTCATTCCTCCGTATTCTGCAGATTTGGCCCCCAGCGACTATTAGCTATTCGCAGACCTCAAAAAAATGCTCGCGGGAAAGAGATTTGGCTCCAGTGAAGAAATTATCGCCAAAACTGAGGCCTATTTTAAAGGCAAAGACAAATCCTTCTACCAGAAAGATATAGAAATGTTATAAAAGCGTTGGACTGATTGTATCGTTCTTGAAGGAGTCTATGTTGATGAATAAAGTCGAATTTTGCAAAAAGAAAAAATGTGTTTTAAGCAGTTAGACCAAAAACTTTTTTGTTAAATATGGAATAGATATAGATATGATTTTGCTATGTGTTAACAGAATTCTTCGTTTCATTATGAGCATTATTAATTCATGTATACCAGACACTACGTTTCCAGGTTCCTTGTTAAACCTCGAAAATTTTCCTGTCTAAAAAAGTCATGTAGTAAGCTATCTAAGCTAGTCTGAAAAGTTCTCGACCTGACACATGGATAGTATTAGAAACGGTGAAACCATAATTGTATTGGAAAGTTCCATCCTTTATATAAACACATGTAAAATTTTATTTCGATCTGTCAATTCATTCGAGTAGTAGCAACTGTTTAATATTGTCGTGTCATTGTTTTTTTAAAATGGAAAAAATTGAATATCGTGCAGTGATTAAATTCTTTGTTTTGGATGGTTTAACACGAACAGAAATGTGTTAAAAGTATATAAAGATGCATTGCCTTTACTTTCCACTGTGAAAAAATGATCTGCTCTTTTTAAATCTGGTCGTACAAGCTTCGAAGATGATCCACGCGAAGGTCGTCCAAAAACTGCTAAAACACCAAAAATCATTGAGTACGTCCATAATACGGTGTTAGATGATCGACCAGTGAAAGTGCCTAAAATATCTGAGATCATGGGCATCTCAAAAGAATGAACTGGAAATATTTTACATGAAGCATTACAGATGAAAAAACTTTGTGCAAGATGGGTGCTGCATTTGCTGACAATTGACCAAAAACGCATCCGAATGCGTATTTCTCAGGGGGGTTTGGATTCTTTTAAAGCGGATTTCAAACGTCGTGTCATAACTGTTGATGAAATTTGGATCCACCACCACCAGAGCGAAAAGAACACTCGAAACGATGAATTGAAACTGGTGGAAGTATGCCAAAGAAAGGAAAGACGGTTCCATCAACAGGAAGGTTATGGCAACAGTTTTTTGGGATTACAGAGGTGTTTTGTTGATCGATTATTTTAAGAAAGGTAAAACGATTAACTCTAAATATTACTGTAATGTGTAGATCAGTTGGATGCAAAAATTCGTGAGAAAAGACCAGCTTTAAAGAAGAAAAGATTCATTTTTCAACAAGATAATGAACGTGTTTACACAACTGTTTTGACGATGGCAAAATTCAACGAATTAAAATATGAATTGCTTAAACATCCCGCGTACTCACCAGATTTCTCTCCCTCTGACTATTATCTGTTTCCAAACCTGTGCTTAAAAAAATTGTAGAGAATCAAATTACTGAACATCTTAATCTGCATAATATTTTCCTATTTGTCAGTCATGATTCATGCCATGATTCAATTATGGCACGGTATTAATAGCTGTCACCGATGATAATATCATCGCTGGCAGCTAATAATGCTGAAAGGAGTGGTAGATAGAGGTGAAACTACTACTTGGATTTTAATATAATATAGAAACGCATTTGATAGATTACATCACAATTTGCTTTTCTCAGTTTTACACTTTATTGGATTTGGCAACCATGCCATTACAACAACTATTAATAAATAGACAGCAATATGTGAAGACAAGTAAAAATGTGTCACCCTAAATTGTAATGTATCCCAAGGATTATTACTTGGGCCGTTCTTATTTTGTATATGCAACTGTAACGTTACTAGTTCTCTTAAGTGTTTGAAGGTCTACTTATATACAAACTTTCGCAACCATTTTCCCCCAAGAATTGCATGCTACCTAAGGAAAATTAACTAAGATTTACGTCGACTAGTACACAACACAATATTGAAATAAAAATGGTTGCAGATGAAATTTCACTCTCTGAATCCTGTAGACATTAAGGATTATTTATTGATAATATCTTATGGTTTAAACCATATACAAATAAATGTGGTCAAACAAATGTAAAAAAAAATCATTTCCCCATAGATACCTTTTATCTAAATCTCAGAAAGTGACGCTTGTAGATTCTCTAGTTCGTAGCAATTTTAATTTTTCTTTCACTGTTTAAGGCCCTTGCTTTGATAAAAAAAGATAAAGAATCGACGAATCCAAAACTCCTATTTAAGGTTTATATACATTATTCGTCGAAATGATCCTATTTTTTTCATGGAAAATCCCAAAAAAACTGCGCGCCGCCAACTCATTTCATTCAATTATACTTTTTAATCATCCCTTGTATCTAACAGCTAAAATTCGCTCACTCACTTAATTTAAGGTGGCTACATCTCCCCTCCATCTAACAACACTGCGTTATGTCAAAAGTCTTTTTTATTACAATAACAATAAACTCTACAGCAATATTCCCAACGGTTGTAAAACTTTACCGGCATTTAAATATCAATTATTACTGACTTCTAAGGGACATACACAGTGACCTTGAGTCCATCTAATTTTATATATACATATATATACATATATATATATATATATATATATATATATATATATATATGTATATATATGTATATATATATATATATATATATATATATATATATATATATATATATATATATATATATATATATATATATATATATATATGTATATATATATATATATATATATATATATATATATATATATATATATATATATATATATATATATATATATATATGCATATATATATATATATATATATATATATATATATATATGCATATATATATATATATATATATATATATATATATATATATATATATATATATATATGCGTATATATGCATATATATATATATATATATATATATATATATATATATATATATATATATGTATATATATATATATATATATATATATATATATATATATATATATATACATATATATATATATATATATATATATATATATATATATATATATATATATATATATATATATATATATATATATATATATATATATATATATATATATATATATATAATATATATATATATATATATATATATATATATATATATATATATATATATATATATATATATATATATATATATATATATATATATATATAATATATATATATATATATATATATATATATATATATATATATATATATATATATATATATATATATATATTATATATATATATATATATATATATATATATATATATATATATATGTATATATATATATATATATATATATACAGGATGCCCCATATATATGGAATAATTCCACAGCATAGGGTGTTATACGGCGTACATGCTGACGTTGACAATAAAATGTTTTGAAGGTCATCTTAAATTTTTTTTAAAGTGGAAGCCCTGTATATTATTTTATATTTATATATATATATATATATATATATATATATATATATATATATATATATATATATATACTAAAAATTCTAAATATTATTTGTCATCATACAATATGTCTAAATGGAACTGTTTTGGAATTATTGTCATTTGAAATTTAAAATAAAAAAAAAAGACAAAAAAACTACCATGATGGATTGAAAAGTTCGCGGCCTAATCAAGAAAACAAAATAAAATACGTACAAAAATATTTTTATTTTTCGACATAAACTCCACTCAGCTCTATGCACTTATTCCACCTGCTTTCTAAAGCTTCCACACCTGTTTAAAAAAAAGTTTCCTCAAGGTCTTCAAAGTACAGGTTAACTGCAGCTTCGACTTCTTCATTTGATGAAAATTTCTGGCCACCGAGGTTTGGAAACAGATGAAAGTCCGAAGGTGCTAAATCAGGAGAATAAGCAGCAATTTGAAACTACACGAATTTGTAGTATAGACTTAACAGACGTGTGGACGCGAGCGTTGTCCCGATGGAACACAACTTTCTTTCTCAGTAATCCTGGGCGTTTCTCTTTAATTTCTTGACGTAAACGGCGCAAAAGGGTGCAATAGTAAGTCGAGTTTATTGTTTCTCCTTTCGGAAGGTAGTCCACCATAATAATACCTTTAGCATTCAAAAATCTGACGCCATCACTTTTTCAGCCGACAGAATTGCCTTCGCTTTCTTTGGGGTCGGTTCCACTGCTTGGATTGTTGTTTTGACTCTGGAGTATAGTAGTGAACCCAGGTTTCGTCCATTGTCACAAACCTGTTAAGAAAATCTTGCCGATCAGCCTCAAACATCTCCAAACAGTCGCGAGAAATCGTTTTTGTTCAACAGTCTGAGGACCCACCTAGCGGAAACCTTAGAAAATCCGAGTTCGTTGGCAATGATGTTTTGTGTTCGTTCATACGAGATGCCTATCTGCCATCTCCCTGATAGTTAAACTACGGTCTTTCAATATGAGATGGTACACATTACCTATGTTTTCTTCACATATATATATATATATATATATATATATATATATATATATATATATATATATATATATATATATATATATATATGATATATATAATCGATTTGTCAATATTCCTTGTTATTTTAATAGTTAAATTTTTCTTTGCCTGCTCTTCTACTATAGATCTTACTTCTTCTTCTTTAAGGATCTTTTTTAATAATTTATCATCAACGTTGGATTGAAATTTTTATTCTAATTTATAATTGTATCAGAACTTCCTCTAGTCCTTCCTTTTTTGTGATATTAGCAACTAAGCTATTTAAAAAAAAACGCATCTATGGTTTGTATTTTTTTCCTTTAGAAACTGTCAAAAAAAAAATTCTTCATCGGCTTTGTCTTCGATCTTTCTGATTTTTTTCTCTAACCTATCCACTTTTGCAGTCATTTTTTGTGGATTAGAAAATAATGTTTCATAAACTTGTTAATAGTTTGTATACTTTTATTAATAACATCATGAGCTTTTTTAAAATTTTACACTTTTTCAATGATTCTGTTATTAAGTAAATTTGTGAAATTATGAAACTTTGCCACTAGACCATTTGATATGTATCTTCTTGCACTCTATCTATTACTAATGTTATGACCATTTTAACCTGTAATGTTTCATTTCTAATATCTTTATCTGAAGTATTTAATTCCTCGTATTTGTGCTTCGTTATTTTAAGTCATCTTCACATTTCGTAATTTTTCAAGAAACATATTCTATTAATTCAACCACCTTCATAGCATTTTCTTAGCTTTATAATTTTTTTTAATTTGTTGTGCTCAGGAATAATATATAGTCTTTCATATTAACTAGTCTATTTATTATTTGTCTCGTCTGCTCTGTTCCAGAAGATCAGAATTTTTGTGAAATATCGACTCTAACGATTGTGAAGAAGATCTAATTTCGGCTATAATAGTTGTTTGTAACACAAAGGACATTTGATTAATAGTAAGATTATTGTTAAGAAATGTGGTTTTTCATAAAGAAGATTTGGAGTTTTTTCCAGTCTTCTTGCTGTTTGTGGAGTTGAGCTGTCAGGAAAAAATTTTCGTTCTTAGCGCTTATAATTCAGCAAACGATTATTTTCGTAGGGTGGATAGTTTTCAATATTTTGTAATTGGAGTATACTACTCTTCTTCTCTCTCTTGTAAAGCTTGTGTAATTCCTCTATAGACTTCTTCCAGTAAAGATTGTCTCTCAAATATTACATTTTTAAAATTTAACGTTGTACCTTAACACTCTTTCTTGATTTAACAAGTTCCCTTGCCAACGGTTTGTACATACTTGATATTTTGTCAAGATTTCGTCTATTTTAAAAAGAAATATGAATGAAATCCTTTATATCGAAATCTTTCCCTGTTACCAAAAATCCCAACTTACCTCTTGAGCATAATATCCATAATGTTTTAAGTTAATTAAATAGCCTATCAACGTTAACATGATCATCATAATTATGTTATAATTTGGTATTATTTTGCTATTATAACAATTAAATTCTCATTATGATGAATCAGTTGGTTAGGGACAGATGAATCTATTGGATATAAAGAAAAGCAATCTCTGCTCTTGTGTCTGCCAAAACAAAAGTAATCCTTTACTATGATGTGGTTACAACATTTTATATCATCAAATACTATAGAGTATAACTTTATTTCTTGTGGTGAAATTATATTTTCTCCAATATGTGATTCAGAGAAATCAATTCCTTTTAATGGTTTAAAAAGTTTTCTCTAGTATTCATATTTTAGATTTAGCCTAAATATATAAAATTTCTAATCGCAAACCATTAGGGTCGTCAATTAAGCTAATAACAACATTAGTTTTGCCAGAGCCCAATAATATAATCTCGTTTGATATATCTATTAAACAACTTTACATAATTTTGGAGGTTATTTACTGAAATGTCCTTATCTTTAATTATAAAAAAGTGATATATGATGATATATATATATATATATATATATATATATATATATATATATATATATATGGAACGATTCACGTTATTAACACAAAAAGCTTTAGCAAGATCCCAAGATAACCATGCTAGAGTGTAAAAAGTGGTAAACCGCTTCTATGAAAGTTAAATGAAAATTAGGTATTAGACTTGAGAAAAAAGAAAGCTAATAAAAAAAATCGTATGGGACAAGAAATACTATTATCTCAGGCTATATCAGAAGGTAAAAAAGGAATTAGAGAGAAACAATATAGAAGTTTAAAACCATAGTATTAAAACTACACTAAACTCAATACGAGAAAGTAGCAAGGTAAAAAATTCTAAGACAAGAACAAAACCTATTTCAAAGGCAGGGGATTTTCTACCACTTACACGTTTATTTGCTAGTTAGTCTGCTTTGGGCGCTCCTAGAGGTGGAGCGGCATAGTATTAAAACTACACTAAACTCAATACGAGAAAGTAGCAAGGTAAAAAATTTTAAGACAAGAACAAAACCTATTTCAAAGGCAGGGGATTTTCTACCACTTACACGTTTATTTGCTAGTTAGTCTGCTTTGGGCGCTCCTAGAGGTGGAGCCGCAGGCATTACAAAAGCTGTAAATGATACAAAATTAACAATGGAAAATTAGTTGAAGCTGAAAGAAGAAACAGTGGAATCTATAGTAACTGGAAGAAAAGAGGCTTTTTTCTAAAATCATACAAAATAGGATATAATTTGTATTTAAGACCATAAAGTATACATATTAAAAACCACTACAATTTATAACTTAATAAAATACGTGATGTTTTTATAAATTCTCAATTATCGAGGTGTACTTATGAGAAATCAATGACCGGACAGTTAAAAAACCGGTCAAGTGCAAGTTAGACTTATACAATTAGTGTTTTGTACTTTTAAAATAAAATTCTTACCTAGACTAAATTAATACGGTCCTCGACATGTATATATCTTAAGTTCCCATATGCAGTTTCACGTTTTTTCTTAGGCAATAATGTATAATAATTATAACATGTTAGCTATCGAATAGCCAATAAATCAGTCTAGCTCAATATAAAACCTAGTAATAAAAGTGTAAAACAAATATTTACTATTTAAATATTTGTTTAATTATAAACAAAAAAAAATTGTATCTCGGTACAAGAGCGGCTCACCAACTGGTTAAAATAATGTACTTAAAAGTATATTACAGAAACCTCCACCATACGTCAACAGAGTTGAATGGACAATTGCCTAGCCTAAATTTAATTACAAAGCTTAGTGGAAAAAAGCTTAATAAGAAAGAGAACAAAAGCATTTTGTTTAAAAATAAATCAAACTTACATATGTTAACACTATCCAATCCACAATTTCTCATGTTAATTATAATAAATAATAAATTTTATTACAAAGCTTAGCATAAAAAACCTGAATAAGAAGGAAAACGAACGCATTTTATTGAATAATAAATCAAGCTTACAAATGTTAACAGAATCGAATGGACAGTTTTTTATACCTAGAACTGATTCTCATAATAGTTAATGATGGCAGCAATGCCCGAGTATCCACCACTGATTGATGAAAATCGTGTCATACTTATTACTTCCTGTTGTGAATTAGCTAAATATCCAGAATTACTAGAAACTACAACACATAATTGTCTGTAAAAACTTCTACGAAAGTTGAAACGTCACGTCATGTTTTAATTGCTTTTTAACCCGATAGACGCGGCAATTTACACACTGATGTTAGTAAACTTGATTACTGTAAACTAAGAAATATAAATATATGTTTGAATTCTGAAAGATATCCCTACCGCTATCTCCAACCTGATTTTAAATAATAATAGATTTGCTATATTATATGAAAGGTTTATATATTATAATTTGCCAATAGAGCCTATTCTTAATCCAACAGAATTTCAGACCTATGCCCCTATGTTCTATATTATCCGTTCACATTAAAGAGATTTACCGTAAAGTGGTCCATTAATCCTAAGAATTGAATTCGAAACAAAAGAAAAAATTCCAACGAAAACAGCATATTGTCGCATAATCCATGATAAAAGATTTACCAATAATATTTTGAATAAAATAGTAAAACAACTTTGAATTTAAACCCCATTGTTAAAGTTAAGTAATTATCATATTTAACGTACCTACATTTAAAAGTAATCCTTGTTTTTATTATGTTATTGACAGTAAAAGATAGTTAACCATATTTTCTAATTCATCTTGCAAGATCATTTCCGAAAGTTTTGTATTCAAGAAACTTTCTAATTTAAAAATTAATTAGGATTATTGCAATCATTTATCATGGATATACAAGAATTCAAAGATTAAAATAACCAGCCAAGTGGAAGTCGGACTTGCGCAATTAGTGTTCCGTACGTTGATTACTTTTAACAGGTTACATACACCTAGAATTTTCAAAAATTCAATTTTTTTTATTCTTTATTTTTTTTATATACCAGATAAATTATTCAAAAATTTTTTTACGAAAATTCCATTCCATTACAAAGTTATAGCATTAAATGTGACCTGACATCGAATTGGGACCACTACCTGTCTCAATGCACTCTTTATAATATTACTCAGTCAATTTTTAATATTTTTTAACTTTTTTTTTAAATCTTAATAATTAATTTTTCCAAAAAATGCCAAGAGGTTTTTTTTTTATAGACAATTTATTTTTATAAATATTACAACCTAAATTTTTTGTTGAAAATTGCATACTAAAGTTTAAAACACCGTAAATTTTTAATTTTTGAAAAAAAAAAACCGTTCAACAATTTTTAACTACTAGATTATTTTACAAGATAAGTTTTTATTTTTGCAGATTGGATTATTTTTTGTGAAGTTATCCTTCAGGCAAGAAGGCGCCATAGTTTTCATGAGTGGTCCATTTATCCCGACAAAATATAATGTTAACATTTAAAACATATTTAAAAAAAAAAAATATTATAATTTAAAGTACAGTGAAAATATATAGTTGCCATTCTTTTGTATTATTCACTTAATAACCTTAATATATTTTTTTTAAAAGATACATACTTTTTGCAGCGCCCAGCTTAAAATAATTTTTTTTTTACTGAAAATGATGACCTTGAAATTCAATCTACACCCTAAGGAGAATATTCCATTTTTTGATAAGTACGTTTCGAAAGGGGAGGTCAGCAATTTCTCGCATTTTCCAAAAATAAGAATAAGAAAGAAAAGTATGCGCAAGTATTCAATTATATATATTTTGAACTCGTATTTTTACGAGCTTTCATTCGACACCTGACAATTTTTTTTTTACTTCCGACTTTACCCCCCAAAACTAACACCTTAAGTCAAAATTTAACTTTCAAAACTGCACTGCTCTGATAAGACCATCAATTCCTATATTAATGTCAAATTTGAAACTTTCTGTGTCAAATGGTTTCGGAATAAATCGTACGGAACACTAAAAATAAGTAAAATCACAAAGATCTTTAGCACCAAACGGTGTATGTCTCTCAAAGTCACCATCTATCTGTGTTTTATCAAGTAAATTTTTCATCTACGACAATTTTTTTTTAAAGATTAAAACAGCTTCAATATATTTTTAGCAATGTTTTATTTAATTCTTAATATTATTACATTTTACTTATATCAGTAATATATTTAGATATTTCAAAGAGTTTCTAATTAATAGAATGTTATCGTAAAAATTTAAACTTTGTTAAAATCTTTTGTTTGTAAGGAGTTCTCGCTTTTGTCGTTTTTTAACATAGTAAAACGTGATCTGTTAATTTGCTTGAAACATGACTTTTACATAATAAACTCTTCATATTTTTCTTTCACTAACTACTCCACTTTATACTATTTCTGAAAGTTTATTTGTTAGCCGCACTGATAAGTTCTAGCACAATAGAATCTTGAATGTTGCTTTTTAACTTCTGCGGGATAATGCCTACAATCTTCTACACCACCCGCACATAAATTTCCCAAATCATTGTTTACTATGCATACAATAATAATACTGTTCACTAATTAATTCATAAAAAGTTTTATGCGATTTGTTAAGTTGTTCATTTAAATCTTTATTAAATTATTGAGGCAAAGAAATTCTATTCCTATGGTACTAAAGAGAACTATATACCTATAAGAATTCGATGAGTTTTCTTATAATTCTAAATTCATATATCTACTTTTCATACAAGGATTTTAGAGAGGCAAGAGTCACTCAGGTTTATTGGGCGGCGGAGACAAAGACTAGGTCCGGAGGAGAAGTAACTATGATTTGTAGGATGAGAGGGAGGAACAATATTTTAAAAAAAAAACTACGAATACGAGGGACGCCTATTAAGTTTTTACAAACGACCACTAGATGGCGTTATTGCGACATTACCATTGTTGTAAAATTTAACATTTATTATTATTGAAACAGTGGCGGCTCAGAAACTGGCCCAGTAGATTGTTTACAGTGAGCGTTTAAAAAACAGTTTTGTGAACAAATAAAAATTTCACGTGAAGGTTTTCGTTGGATGATTTTTTAAGATTTTAGTATAGGCTCAAATCAACAACAATGCCTCAAATCGCTTCGTTCAACTTTTTTTAATGAATCACAATGCCGAAAAGACTGTTTACAATTGGTTTGCAGAATTTCGTCATGGTCGTCGGTCAGCGATGAATTTCGTGAAGGTCGACCAAAATCAGTTGTTGCTCCAAAAAACATCGATGCATTACATTCAAGTATATTCGATTTTGCATGAACATTTATTTAGATGTGAAAAAGATCTGTTCCCCTCGGGTCAATTGGTATAAGGAAATGCTCAAAAAATTCGACCGGGGACATGAAAATCCGTATACAACATCATAACAATAGACCAAACTTGTATATATTCGTACGAGCCGGAAACTAAGCAACAATCAACTGTTCCAAAAGAACAGAATCCAACAAAATTCACATTGTTGTTCACGAAGCAGTTCCAAGAAAATGATCTCTTGTTTCTTTGGTTATACTGAACATGTTACAACTATTGCTTTAGAGGATCGAAGAATAGGTAATGCTGAATGGTATGCAACAATTTGTTTAATCAATAAAATCAGGAAAAACAAGCGAAAACATCGCATCATTCTTAATCATGACAATGTCAGCTCTCACAAAGCATGTCAAACCTTTGATTATTTGAAGGAGAAAAACATCGAATTAATGCCTCATTGCCCGTGTGCACCTAATTTATTGCCCAACGACTTCTTTTTGTTCCCGAATGTCAAAAAAAAATGTGTGGATAGCGATTTTCATCATCTCAAGAAATGCCGTGAAAAGAAAGAAAGCTATCTAAAGTACAGGTCAATCAGGACAGATGAAGCCTACCAAAGATATAGAAGAGTACGAACAGAAACCCACCAATTAGTAAGAAGAACAAAAACGGAATACTAGGACAGATACACAAGAAAATTAGAATCAGACTTCTATGATCAACAAAAACAAATTTGGAGATTCGTAAGATAGCAGAGAACTGAGATGAAAGAACTAATAGAGTATACACACGTGAAGAAAGGAACGTGGGTAACATATCTCACACAATTATATAAAAGAGAACAGAGTGTCACACTACCACAAACACCCGAGATAATGATAAACGAAGAAACATATATAACGGAAGCAGACGTAACAAAAGCACTGGAAAAATTAAAAAAAAACCATAAATCTCCCGGCGAAGACCAAATAGCTAATGAACTACTAAAATATGGGGGGACACTCTCTGGTTAAGCAACTCCAGACACTTATACAGACGATTATAAGATCAAATACAATCCCAGATGAATGAAGAACAGCGACAGTTATATTAATGCACAAGAAGAGAGAAAAAGAAGATCCAAATAACTATATACACATAAATTCACTAAACTGTACACTGAAATTAACAACAAAGATTATTACAACAAAAATTAACGCAGGAATACAACTGGAAGAAGAACAGTAAGGAGATTCAGAAGTGGGCGCTCATGCACCGATGCCGTATTCATCGTGAGAGAGTTAAAGAAAAATCCATAGAATACAACATTCCAGCATACTTTTGCCTGATAGATTTAAAAAAAAGCTTTCGACAATGTGCAAATAGAAGACATTATTCATCTATTATATAACAGGAATGCCCCATTAGACTTAATTAAAACTATTGAGAAAAGAGAGAATAAGAAAGTAGTAGCAAGATTAGCAAAAGGAATGACGGAATCAATCAACTATGAATCTGGAACCAGGAAGGGGGACTCTTTAAGTCCTCTTCTATTTAATATTGTCATGTATGAATTTATGAAGAATGTTAAAAGGAAGAAGGAATATAGAATGGGTAACAGAGAACTTAAAATTATGTCATGCAGAGAACGATCGGCAAAGGCTGCTATATGAATTCTACATAGAAGCAAAACAATATAATATGTTCATTTCAACTGCAAAAACCAAGACAATAGTAATAGCAAAAGAGCCGATTAGGTGCAAGCTGGTGGTGGAAGATAAACAATAGAACAGGTGATGGAGGTCGATTATCTGGGCATCAAAGTATCTAGTATTGGAAAAATCGAGGAAAAGTGACACATCAAGTTAACAAGGCTTGTAGGATAGCGTGGTGCCTCAATGACACCCTATTTAGAAATAAATTCCTCTCCGTGAAGACCAAAACAAGAATAAACAAGAGCGTAATACGACCAGTATTGACTTACACATCTGAAACAATACCCGATACAAGTATAACACAGAGGATGCTGGAATCAACCGAAATGAAAATACTTAGGAGATGTACAAATAAGACACTGAAGGATAGAGAAAGGAGAGAAAGACATGTAATATAGAAAATATCAACCAGTGGATAAGAGGAAGAAAAGAGGAATGGGGTCAACACATAGGAAGAATAGCAAACAACAGGGTAGTACAGATAGCAAGAGACAAGTTACCAAATGAAAAAAAATCAATGGGACGTCCTAGAAAGAAATAGAGCGACGATCTATAGAGCAGGGAACAAAGAAAACAGGCAATACTACCTAGCTATAAGTCGGAAGAAGAAGAAGAGGAAGCTGTTGAATCCTTCCAAAACCATATTTTTGAGGTGCTAAGTTCAGAGCGGAAAAAATGTTTTGAGAATTGGTTCGAACGCATGCAAAAGTATATAAATCTCAAAGGCGAGAAATAGTAAAACGATTTGTAACAATTTTTAGTGTTCCGTACGGAACACTTATAAGATGACTTCGGTGTCTGTCTGTCTGTCTGTCACACCCGATTTTCTCCGCAACTATTTGTCATAGAAAGTTGAAATTTGGTAATAATATAGAAATTGATGCATCAGAGCCATGTAGTTTTGAAAGGTTTGACTTAAGGGGTTAATTTTGGGGGGTGAAATCGAAAGTGAAAAAAAAATTTTTTAGTAGATCATCGAGTGTGGTGTCAAATGAAAGCTTGTGAAAACACAAGTAAAAAATATATATGTAATGTAATACTTGCGCACACTTTTATTTGTATTATTTTTAAAAAAAAATCGCGAAAAATCGCTGCCCCCCCACCTTATCTCCAAAAGTACTGATCAAAAAATTTTAAAAAAATTCTGGAATATTCTCCACGGGGTGTAGATTGAACGAAAATTATCACGAGTGCATTACCTATAATAATTTATTTGGTATATAAAAAAAAAAACAAAAATTTCAAGGTCATCTGTTTTCAGTAAAGATTGGAAACAAACTTTGTTGAAAACTCATTTGAGGTGTATTTTGTGAAGTCAGTGATTATTTTATACCACCATAACAACATTTTTTATTTTAAAAGCCATCAACGTACGGAACAATAATTGTGGAAGTTCATCTTGCACTTGACCGGTTTTTTCATTCTTTCATTGTATTTGTAAAAATTCAAAAGGTGGCCTTCGTACCAACATCAGATTGAGTTAAAGTGACGCAATTCACCTATGATGCATTTTTTTAAATTATGCATTTCACTGTATGTCTAACATATATAATGTTTATAAAAAATTGTCTGTAATAATAATTACAAAATACACTTTTGCGTTTGCTAAAAGATCGTTTTATTTTATTTAACATCCGCAAAAATATAACAGCATATTTCCTAAAATAAAAAAGTCATCAGAAAAAATTAAAGTCAAAAAGCAGTTACAAGTAACCGAGCGACGAGAATCAAACGCCCGCAGGGTAAATAAATTGGCAATCAACATCTCTTATACAGCCCTTTACGTCCCCTTCGATACAATTCCTCAGATCCCTTTAGTCTATCTTTTTCGCCCTTTGACGACGACCCGACAAAAAGGTCTCTCGCAATTTCGATTTGAACGCTTTGGAGCAAAAATGTTTCCAATTTTTGTTGCTTTAAATTGCGTTTTAAAGGACACACTCCTAAATAAAACGAAATGTTATTTACTCGTACAAAAGAGTACTTTTTTACAATTCATAAAGTTGGTAAAATTTGCACACTATATTTAACAGACTAGCTATACAGTCGTTAGATAAAATTGCATTGTACTGACTATAACTTAAAAACCGGTCAAGTGCAAGTTGAACTTGCACAATTAGTGTTCCGTACGTTGATTGTTTTTAAAATAAAAAATTTTGTTGGGGGGGGTATAAAATGATCAGTGACTTCACAAAACACACCCCAAATGAGTTTTCAACAAAGTTTGTTTCCAATCTTTACTGAAAACTGGTGACCTTGAAATTTTGGTTTTTTTTTTATACCAGATAAATTATTAAAGGTAATGATAATTTTCGTTCAATCTATACCTCGTGGAGAATATTCCAGAATTTTTTCAAAATTTTTTTGATCAGTACTTTTCGAGATAAGGTAGGGAACAGCGATTTTTCACGATTTTTTAAAAGTAATAAGAAGAAAAGTGTGCGCAAGTATTACATTATATATATATTTTTTACTCGTGTTATCACAAGCTTTCATTTGACACCACACTCGATGACCTAGTAAAAAAATTTTTTTTTCACTTCCGATTTCACCCCTCAAAACGAATCCCTTAAGTCAAAATTTATGTTACGGTGATATAAAATGATTAGTGACTTCACAAAACACACCCCAAACAAGTTTTTAACAACAAAGTTTATTTCCAAACTTTACCTTGAAATTTCTGTTTTTTTTTATATACCAAATAAATTTTACAGGTAATGCACTCGTGATAATTTTCGTTCAATCTACACCCCGTGGAGAATATTCCAGAATTTTTTCAAAATTTTTTTGATAAGTACTTTCCGAGATAAGGCGGGTGGACAGCGATTTTTCGCGATTTTTTAAAAATAATACAAAGAAAAGAACGCGCAAGTATTACATTACATATATATTTTTTACAGGTGTTTTCACAAGCTTTCATTTGACACCACACTCGATTACCTAGTAAAATTTTTTTTTTTTTCACTTCCGATTTCACCCCCCAAAACTAACCCCTTAAGTCAAAATTTAACTCTCAAAACTACATGGCTCTGATGAGGCCATCAATTCCTATATTACTACCAAATTTCAACTTTCTATGACAAATAGTTTCGGAGAAAATCGGGTGTGGCAGACAGACGGACAGACGGACAGACACCGAAGTGATCTTATAAGTGTTCCGTACGGAACACTAAAAAATAAATGATACGATTTTAGGAACTTTTTAATATTTTAATAAATAAGACTTAAATAGGAAATCATTTATAAACCAGCTGATATTACTTATAATTCTCTTTCAGTATCAAAACCACGCTTCAGATTTATTTTTCAGTTGATAAAATTATTATAATGGCGATTTTATGTTTTACAATTTAAATAAAGGATAAACTATGGTTATTATGTTGAAAATTTATTATCCTCCTTTAGTTTAAAGTAAACTATTTTAAATAACTAGGAATAAAAATTTAAACAAATGTTTATGATCACCACTTATGTTTATTATTGCTGACAATTGTTTCGACACACTGTGTCTTCTTCTGGAGCACGATGTAAGAGAGAGAGAAGAAGACACAGTGTGTCGAAACAATTGCCAGCAATAATAAACATAAGTGGTGATCATAAACATTTGTTTTAAATTTTATTCCTAGTTATTATGGATCTCCATCAAGTAACGGCTAAGTCAGTGCAGTATTTTAAATAAAGTATAGATATTCAACAATAATATATGTAATATAATAATATTTAATAAACATGCCTCAGTTCAAATAAATGAAAATAAAAATTGCATTCATGCATTTACAATAAAAGAAATATTAAAATTAAAAAAAAATTATGTAGACATGAGAAATCATTTATCCTGAACTATTAAAAGAGAAAAACAAAATTATATTAGAAATAACTTAAATCCAAGGACCACAAATAGTTCTAGAACAATTTGAAACATTTAATATTTTTTTATAAACTTTCAGAAAGTGTTTCACCAAATCTTAAATTTGGGCTTCATTTTATTTAAATCATAAATAGCCCAATATCAATCAACACCCATTTCAAACCATGATTACACAGGACCACAAAAAAAAGTTTTATAGCTAAAAGGTGAGATATCATACCACATGTTTTTTGGTGTGCTAAAAACTAACCCGAGGTTAGAATTAACTGATCACCCAAGGATTTTGACAGCCTCAAAAACCCTTCAAAATGACCAAAAATACTTTTACAAATAAATTAAAACTGTAAAGGGGCAAACCATCATATCTATACGTATTTTTGAGTGCTGAAATCGAATCCTTAGTCAGAATTCGCCCAAACACGTCAGCATTTTGGCATAACCTCAAGAAACACCTCAAAAATGGCCAGAATTACGGCTATAAGTAAATTAAAAATTAGATCAGACAGGCCACGATCTCTATACGTATTTTGGGGTGCTTAAATCGAATATGCCAAAAGAATTGACCTGTTAAGTCAATATCATGAAATAACCTCAAAAAGTCCCGTCCTTTCAATCACAAGTTGCTGAATTAAGATGAATCCCCTCGCTACTCGCCCACTGGATGCTTTATTATAGTGATTACCCAATGGTGAGAAGCGAGCGGTCTCACTTGAATAAAGCACCCTGATGATGAGAGGCGAGGCGACTCACTTAAAAAAATCACCCTAAGGATGAGAGGCGAGGGGAATTACCACAACAAGGCACATCGTGGATAAAATAGGCGATGAGACTCACTTTAAAAAACCACCCCGAGGATGAAAAGCGATGGAAACTCACCCATAATTCAGCATCCTGTGAATGAAAGTATTAGACTAATTGAGGTTATTTCAAGATCCTGGCCCATTAAGGTCAATTCAATGTATATTTGTTTTCTGCGTCCCAAAATACGTATAGATATGGTGGTCTGTTCGTTTTTTTTTTTTTTCATTAGGTTATGTTATGGTTATAATTTAATGTTTTTGATATAATTTTCTTCTACTAGGTTACGTTAGGTTTAGCATTTTTAGTGTAAAAGTTCTTAATGTAAGATTCTTGCATTAGCTTATGTTAGGTTTAGAGTTATTGGTGTAAAGTTCTTGCTGTAAGTTTCTTGCATTAGGCTATGCTAGGTTTAGAGTTCTTGGTGTAAGTTGCTTGCATTAGGCTATGTCAAGCTTAGTGTTCTTGGTGTAAATTTCTTGCAATACACTGTATTAGGTTTGGAGTTCCTGGTGTAAAGTTCTTGGTGTAAGTTTCTTGCATTCGGCTATGCTAGGTTTAGATTTCTTGGTTTTAAAGCTCTTGGTGTAAGTGTTTTACATTAAGCTATGTTAGGTTCAGAGTTTTCGAATGTATAGTTCTTGCATTGGGTTATTTTGGATGTAAAGTTCTTCCATTTGGGGTGAGAGGCGAGGAGGTCCACTGTTACCCAGCATCGCGAGGGTGATGCGCGAAGGAAATCACTGTAATAAAGCAGCCAGTGGGCGAGAAGAGAAAGCGACTCAACTTAATCCAGCAACCTGTAGATGAAAGGACTGAAACTTTTGAGGTTATTTCAAGATCTTGACTTAATAGGTTGGCATAATCGGTTGGCCGGTGGTCCTGTTCATTTAATTTTTTAATTTACCTACAGACGTATATCTGACCATTTTTGAGGTGTTATTTGAGGTTATGTCAAAATGTTGACGCGATGGGTGAATTCTAACTTTGGACTCGATTTTAGCACTCCAAAATACGTATAGATTTGCTCTTTACTTTTTTAATATATTTTGTAAAAGTATTTTTGATCATTTTCAAGGTTTTTTTGAGGTTATGTCAAAATCCTTGGGTGATGAGTAAATTCTGACCTCAGATTCGTTTTCAGCACACCAAAAACATATTGTATGGTATCTCACCTTTCCACTACAAAACTTTTTTTTTGTGGTCCCGTGTTATTGTTAAAATTATGTCTAAAATTCGGTATAGTGGTTTATACCTATATGACCAATACACATCAAAAATAGAGGACAGATTTAACGAATAACTGACATTCAGGTTTTGCCACAAAGATAATTTTCCTGGATCTAGCTAAAACTTGTGTTTCTTTCAATTGTGACACATTATTAACCATACGGAAATATATTGGCTTTATTATGACGAATTGTCTGCAGTTTACTAATTATATATTTAATACAAATGAACTTACAAGATATCAAACGAAAATACCGGTAAAGTTACTAACTATTTTTCAAGACAACCTTATATATATATATATATATATATTTATATATATATATATATATATATATATATATATATATATATATATATATATTTGCATAATACATTAAAATTCTTGTTTTCAATCCGTTCGTCTTTTAGCCATTTCCAAGTGCACTTGCTACTACTGCTACTCGATAATGTGATCTTGTTGCTGCTACCGCTCGAAGCTAACTGTTCATCAATTAGCTTCGAGCGGCAGGAGCAACAAGATCACAATATCAAGCAGCAGCAGAAGCAGGAGCACTTTAAAATGCTAAATGAGATTTTGGCAAAACGTCGTACAAATTCATTGTTAGACGAACGGATTGAAATCCGGAATTTTAATTATAATACACTAGCAGTGCCCGCGGCTCCGCTCGCGTGGGATTTGATTCACTACTATCGTCACTGCTTATTCTTTATGTTACCTAAGGTAACAAAAATATCTGCCATTATTTCCCATTATCTGCCATTATTACTCCTTTTTTCCCATTATCTCTACATAGTTTCCACTATCTAGGCTTATCTCTGCTCATCTCTCATTATTTCTCCTTATCTCCCATTATTTCCCCTTATCTCCCATTATCTCACCTTACCTCCAATTATCTAGGCTTATCTCGACTTATCTCGCAATATTTCTCCTTATCTCGCATTATTTCTCTTTATTTCCCATTATCTCACCATAACTCCCATTATCTAGACTTATCTCTGATTATCTCCCATTATTTCTCCTTATCTCCCATTATTCATACTTATCTCCATTATCTCACCTTATCTCCCATTATCTAGGCTTGGTTCTCAAGTGATAAGCGCACTAACGGACAGACAGACAGACAGAAAGACCTTGCATTTTATATATATTATATTCTTTGCAACATGATATTGTTCCATTAAGGTGTAGGTAGTGTATTGCAAGAAATCGCGCTAGCGGCAAACTTTTCTCCGACTTAATTCACTATTATCATCACTGCTTATTCCTTATGTCACCTAACATAATAAAATATATCCTATAACCGGGCCAGAGAACATATGTATGTTTAAAAAAAAAAAGCACATATGTTAAATCGGATAAGTGGTTCTCCAGTGATAAGCGCACTAACTGACAAACAGACAGACAGAAAGACGTTGCATTATATATCTATATATATATATATATATATATATATATATATATATATATATATATATATATATATATATATATATTATAGAAATTCTTTGCTACATCATATTGTTCCATATTTAATGATTTAGCATGTTTAAAAAAAGCACGTAAATAGGATAAGTGGTTCTCCAGTGATAAACGCACAAACGGACAAACAGACAGAGAGACGTTGCATTTTATATTTATTATAGATATCCTTTGCTACATGATATTGTTCCATATTTAGTGAGACTTTTTTTCCGATTTGATTGACTATTATCGTCACTGCTTGTTTCCTCATGTTACCTAACGTCATAAAATATAACCTATAACCTGGCTAGAGAACATATATATGTTTAAAAAAAAAAGCACGTAAATCCGATAAGTGGTTCTCCAGTGATAAACGCACTAATAGACAAACAGACAGATAGAGAGACATTGCATTTTATATATATTATAGATTATAGATATTCTCTGCTACATAAAATTGTTCTATATTTAATGGTTTAGGCTGTGCATTGCCAGGGAACGCGCTAGCGGCAAACTATTATCGTCACTGCTCATTCCTTATGCTACCTATCGTAATAAAATATAGCCTATAACCTGGCCAGAGAACATATATATGTTTTAATAAGAAAAGTACATAAATCGAATAAGTGGTGATAAGCGCACTAACGGACAGACAGAGAGACGTTGCATTTTATATATATTATTAGATATATATATATATATATATATATATATATATATATATATATATTATATATATATTATATATATATATATACAGTCGACACTGTTTATAGTGAAACTCTATATGGTGAAAAAACTCTTTATAGTGCAATTTTTTCAAGACCTAAAATATTTTAATGAAATTTCATGTAAAAAAGCCCTGCATATAGTGAATCTGTAAAATAGTAACACTCTATATAATAAAATTTTTACCGGAATTTTATGTATAAATTTTTATGCATTTATTGAGATCTTGACCATTTCGGGTTTCCCATTTTTATCTAACATTAGCACGAATTCCATTTTTATGACGCATTCTTTTGAAAAGGTTCTTAACGCGTTCATAACGCCTAATGGTTGGCAATAAATCAGGTAGATTTCTGTGAGAAACCCGGGGAATAACCCATTTTATAGAAACCCGGGGAAAAAACCCATTTTATAGTCGAGGCCTAGTAATTCGCAAATTCAGGTTCAGTTTCTTTTTGTTTAAGAATCAAGTAAGATGTCCAAGCGAGTGTGTTTAAGTTTAGCTGAGAAAATTAAAGTTTTGGAGGAAGTTGATAAAGGCTGCAAAAAATTGATGTTGCTGCAAAATTTGGTGTTTCTCTCAAGTTGCGTCTCTCTGATAATAAAAAGTCGCGACAGTGTCATCAAGAAACCTAGTGTTTCAAACAGTCGAAAAACGAGTACGGGTGAGTCCTTTACGAGGATGTAAATGAAGTAGTTTTACGATGGTTTCAAGTGGCCCGTACGCATCAAAACGTACCAATATCAGGAAATTTAATAAAGCAAAAGGCTCTACAATTGTTAAAGAATTAAACTGCGTTAATTTTCAAGCTAGTGAAGGGTGTGGAGTGCCTGGAAGACTCGCAATTCAATTGTTTTCAAGACGGTGTCTGGCGAGAGTGTAAGCGTTAGTCAGGAGGACTGTGACATTTGGACTGAAACTGTTTTTAAAAAGTGCTGCATTGAAAAAGTACGAGCCTAAAAAACGTTTTCAATTGTGAAGAAACCGGTTGGTTTTTTTAAATGTTTGCCAAATAAAACTTTTGCTTTTAAAAGCGATAAATGTTTTGTGTTAAAACAAGTAAAAGAAAGGGTGACACTTATGGTTGGAGCAAACATGGACGGCTCAGAAAAACTGAAATTACTGCTCATATTACGTAAAAAGCAAAATCCCCGTTGTATAAAAGGAGTTAAATCTCTGGAGTTAGATTACGCCAATAATAAAAAGGCATGGATGACTTCTGAGATTTTTCGAATGATGGATCAAAGAACTGGACACGAAAATGAAAAGCCAAAAAGCGAAAGATTGTGATGTTTATAGACAATTGTCCTGCACATCCAGTTACTTTAAGTAAAAAATTAAGGAATATTGAATTGATCTTTTTTCCACCAAACATGACCTCCAAATTGCAACCTATGAACCAAGGTATTATAAAAAACATAAAACATCATTACCGAAACAGAATTGTTCACAAAATTGTTAATGCGATGGGATAACAACCTTCCAGTCCAAAAAATTGATTACCCTTAAAGAGTGTATAACCGAAGTCGCTAAAAGTATGGAGTGAAAATGTTTCTCAGAAAACTATCAAAAACTGCTTTTTAAAGCAGTTTTGTACTGAAAAAAAACATGACGAATGGGAAGAAGAAGACGAAATGGATCTCGCTACCTTAAAAAGGCAATGGGGTATTCTACAAAAAACTGCTACCGTCGACGCAGATTTTTTACTTGAAGATTTCTTAGAAATCGACAATGATGTTGGCACAAACAGATCTCCAAACTGACCAAGACATAATTGACGATATAAAAAGTATAGAAGATCATGAAGAAGAAACTGAAAACCGGGGAGATGTCCATGCTAAATTTAGTGAAAATGAAATAAGAAATGCATTTGACATTGTGCGAACTACTCTCAGGGGCCAGGAAAGTGTACCCGATCAAATCTTTATGCATTTGAATAAATGCGAGAATTTTGTTGAGCAACAATTATTTTTCAAAAGTAATGTTCAAAAGGAAAATAAATGATTATTTTTCCTAGTACGTATGTACGTAGTATGTACATATGTATTAACAGATTTTGTATTATTCTTTTTTTATTTCGTATGTAGTACATACATACATAAAGTCCGTACGTTATATCTTTACACGTGCGTCATAGTTTTCAGGCAAAATCCAGACGACTATTGTATTTTTTGTCTCTTTTTACCAATACCTACGATTTATTGGTGAAAAGAGACAAATAATATAATAGTCGTTCTGTTATAATGGCCTTGAAAACTATGACGCACGGGTAAAGATATAACGTAAGGACTTTATGTCTGTATTATTAGCCCTGTACACAGGCTATGTCTACTATTTAAACTTTCAAATGTTTAATAAAAATCTTTTCTAATAATTCAATTTTAGTGCAATTTTTTTGTTGCTTGTACCTTATAAAATACAAGTAAATGATTACCAATATAAAATACATACATAGCGCAATATATACGGATTTTTTTCTTTCATATAGTGAAAAACTTCTATAAAATGAAATTTCGGTGAACATTTTGGTCTTTCACTATATAGAGTGTCGACTTGTATTCATATATATATATATATATATATGATATATATATTATATATATATATATATATATATATATATATATATATAAGTTACGATAAAGAAACGTCTCTGTCTGTCTATCTATCTGTAGACAGACGAGCGCTTATGTTCACTCAAGAACCATTTTCTAAGAAATACAAGTAGTTTTACTTAAACAGATATTAAAATATCAAATCCGATTGACATAATAAATTTAATTATTTTTTCCTAAATGACGGGCTAGTAAGCTTATGACTGAAAGTAGGTAAAAACAATTACTAAAATAAAAAAAAAAACGAATCGAAGTATTTATGCTAAACTGGTAAAACATTTTCTATACGTAATCTTAATTTATGTTTAGTCCTAGGTATCTATTAACTAAACCAAAGCGAGATTTTAAAATCCATTAGATTTTTAATTTCTTTTGTATCTGTACGGCTATCACAAACATTTACAGAGCTGAAACTAAATAAGTGACCACCTGCAGAAATGTCCAAGCCAAAATAAAATTTAAAAAAATATATTTAAATACTTTCAGCAATAATAATTGCAAATAATTTTAAAAGTTTTAATGAGCTGTGTGAATTTATTGGGAGTTATAGAATTGGGAAGGTAAAAATTTTATTATGATTCGAACATAAACGCATAAAGAAAACCAACATAATACGAAGTTTACTATAGCAGAATCAAAACTTTTGGAAATATTGATAGTTTTTTCTTACTTATTTGTTGTTACAAAATCGTTTTTTTTTTCTAAATGTAACTTTTTAAAATTCCATATGTAGTTTAGAAATATATTTTCCATTCTCTAACAGTTATTAATACTGCCTCGACAATACAGAAAGTGTTTTACAGTCGCTAACTATTTTTACACTCGACAAAACTGTTAACGAGATACAGACTTTCAACGGAAGCCTCGTGTTGTTCTATTTGCCGCAGTTTTCCAGAACATACATATTTCATATTTGAAAATCCATTTTAAGACCCAGATTACGCCCGTGATAGTGTGTCGCCTAAGATGAATAGGAAAATATGGGCTGTGGTGAATACAAATTTATATTTAAATTTGTTTTAGGGTTTTTTACTTGTACTTTTTTTTTGTTTTCCCTAAAATATGAGTATAAAAGTAAATAAATATTTTTCTTAAGAACCATACAAAATTCATATGACCTTCACTCCCTTCGCCTTAAGTGCATATCGCTCAAATAATTATAGGCTTCAATTGGATATTATATATATATATATATATATATATATATATTGGGGGGCATATATCCTATATACAAAAGCACTTGAAAATTCCATATTTACCCATATATTCTATATATATATATATATATATATATAGTATATATATATTATATAATATATATATATATGGA
>CM032451.1:42092211-42112727 GCA_019049505.1 Pachyrhynchus sulphureomaculatus | reverse complement strand
GTTTTTTCTGACCACGTTTTCATCTTTTCCTGTTGTAATTAAGTGTGACTGTGTGTATCTGCTAGGTGGTCTGCCCTGGATAAGTCACGAGGTGTGTAGTTTTTGTTTGCTTTCACTGTTACTGTGTGGAGGCTGGTTTGCTTGGTGTGAAAGAAGTTCCTAAGTGCTAGTATTTGTTTTGTGTGTAGTGATCTGATGTCTATGATTCCGCTTTCTCCTGCCTTCCTCTCGATGGTAAGTCTTTCTTTGCATGTGTTGGGGTGTAATTTCCTGTATTTGGTGAATTGAGAACGTGTAAGGATGTGAATGTTTTCTATGTTTGTGTGTGACCATTTGATGATACCAAATGAATATGTGTGTATAGGTATAGCAAACGTGTTGATGACTGTAGTGAGATTCTTGGAGTTGAATTATGTTTGTAAAAGTTTCGTGAGTCTGTTTTTGAATTCGGTTCTGAGCTCTGTTTTGATGTGAGTGTGGTTGTGTCTGGTGCTTTGTTGGAAGCCTAGATATTTGTATATTTCTTTATCGAGCATGTTATCGAGTGTTTCGTTGTTGATGGTTTCTGTTTCTTAATGGCCTTTCCATTGGCCTTTGTTAATGTGGAGCACTTTACATTTACTTATACCAAATTACATATTAATATCTAAGGTGAATGTTTCTGTGATTTTGAGAAGTTCTTTCAGCTGAGTTTTTGTGGCACCTTAGAGTTTTATGTCATTCATATATAGGAGGTGGTTTATTTTATGTTGGTTCACTTTTTGGTGTCTGATGTTGAAGCTATGGTCTGTTCTGTTTAGTGTATTTGAGAGTGGATTGAGTTGGAGGCAAAACCATAGAGCGCTGAGCGAGTCTCCCTGAAATATACCCCGTCTGATGTATAGCTTTTCTATTTGGATGCGCTCGGTTTATTATTATTTGACCAAAGTAGCAAAGTGAATGTTTAAATTTTTACTTTAAAATGAGTATACAAAAACGTAAAGCTTTTACTTTAAAAGACAAACACGATATTATAAGGAAAATAGAAAATGAAGTGATGTTTGCAAACAGTTGGATTTAACTAAATCTACGGTTTCTACCATATGGAAGAAGAGGCTTATTATTCTATGATAAAACAAACTTTAGTGGTAAAAAAATTAGAAAATCTGCATATGACCAAGGACTCCTTAAATAGTTTAATTAAAAACGACATGAACATGTTCCTATATACCGCTATACTTTACAAGAGAAAGCTAGTTAACTGGGAAGGAAAATAGAGAACACCTAGTTTAACTGTTCTGGAAGTTGGATTGAACGATTTAAAAAGCGACATAATATTAGTGGGAGTAAGATAGTAGGAGAAACTGTAGGAGTGGACAGGACTGTTGTTGATCAGTGGTTGGCCAATGTGTGGCCGGAAATTCGAGAAAGTTATGAATATGTGGATATTTTTAATGCCGATGAAACGGGTTTGTTTTACAAGATGACGCCTGATAAGACATTAAAGTTTGTTGGAGAGAATTATGCTGGTGGAAAATTATCAAAAGTAAGAATAACTGAGGTCTAATAGATGGAGACTGGGAAGATAGAAACGGATGGAATTAAAGGCTGAGAGAAGGAAGACAGCGTCAGCTGTAGAAAATCCTTGATATATATATATATATATATATATATATATATATATATATATATATATATATATATATATATATATATGTATATATATAAATATATATATATATATATATATATATATATATATATATATATATATATATATATATATAAGAATTACTGTTTTGGTAACTACAAATATATCTGGAAGAGAGAAAAGAAAATTGTTGGTGATAGGAAAGTCCGTCAATCCCAGGTGTTTTGGAAACAAACGTTTACCAGTAAAGTACAAATCAAACAGTAAAGCCTGGATGACATCAGAAATTGTTAAAAACGAACTGATCGAATTGGACAAAGAATTAAAATTCACAAAACGAAAAATATTACTTTTAATTGACAACTGTCCAGCACACCCTGAAGTTGATCTACAGCTAATAAAATTGGTTTTTATGCCTCCCAACATAAGTGCAAAGCTCCAGCCTATGGAACAGTGTGATACATTCTTTAGAATGTCATTATAGAAAGAGTTTACTTATGAAAATGTTAGAGACGATCGATAAAGGTAACACACAGCGTTATAAACTTTAACCAGATGGCTTGGCAAAGAGTCAGCAGAGAAACCAGTGCAAACTGTTTTAAGCATGGCGGATTTTTAAGGACGGAATGTAGATATGACTCAGATGATGAGCTACCGTTGACTCAATGGACTGAAAAACATCGAGAATATCCTATTGATTGTCTAGAATTTGTTTACAATGCTGACATTCAACAAAATACAGTGGAAATCGAGATTAAAAAGATGTTTAATCGCACAATTTTGAAGAATATGTATGTGCTGATAACAAATTATTGACGAGAGAAATATTAACTGATGGTCAAATTGCGACATCAGTGCCTTCTCGAAAGATTTTAAGCAATAATGACGACGAAGACGAGCTTGGAGAAAGAGATAATATTTATGTTCCTTCCATTTTAGAAATGACTAAGAAAATGACTGTAACTCGCAATTTTTTGGAATCTAGTGAGCTTTCTGAATATATACAGAGTACTTTTTGTGACCCTGATAATTATATAAACACCTTTTCTTTTTAACTAAAATTGTATAAACGAAAATTACTGATTTTATTGTGTAAACTACGTATATTAATATGTTTGTTTATACTCGTATGTATATGTACCAACATATAGTACATAATAATAACTTTAGTGTGACTTGTTTTATTTTCTTTTGAACGTTTTCTTTTAATTTAATAATCGTTATTATTCATTTTTCTAAGCATTAGCGCCTAATCTAAATAAAAAGTAGTAAAAAATGATATTAGATTTTGTTTACGAACTTCGGATATAGCGAACCATTTTTAGTAATTTTTTGGAGTTCGTTATAAACGGACTTCATGTGTATATATATATATATATATATATATATATATATATATATATACATTGTATATATATATATATATACATATATATATATATATATATATATATATATGTATAAATTCAATTATTATTATAACCGGCAGCTTCAGACAACCTTCATGTCGTTTTCGTTAACAACTTTCAAGTGGCTTTGTAGGTTTTTGGATAGAAAGTCAAACTCCCGATCTGGATACAGGATTTCGCAACTTACTATAGATGATCATAAGATTTAAAATTACTGCTTATTAGATAAATTGATTTAGTTTGATACCTACCTACTATTTTTAATGGTTTCTTTATATGATGCTATGTATATATATATATATATATATATATATATATATATAGTTATATATATATATATATATATATATATATATATATTATATATATATATATATATATATATATATATATATATATATATATATATATATATATATATATATATATATATATATATATATATAGGTCCCAAGCAATTGTCGGAAACTCAATATGATGGAAATCCCTTGACTCCAAGACTAAAAAAAAATTGACATATAACCATAGTAACACAATTTCTCAAACCGTAACAAAGTATGTTGGGAATTTGGAATGTGTGACACTACTCAGTATATGTTTCCACTACACCAAAACACTTTATTTTTGTACTCGTCGAGCGTTTTGCTAACCATGTTAGCTTCATCAGAAGCGATGATTCTGAATGACTAGTAGTGAATTCTCACTACTAGTCAGTCATCACTCCTGATAAAGTTAGCAGGTTCGCGAAACGTGTGTCGAGTGTATTTATAAAGTCCTTGGTGCAGTAGTAACATATACTGAGTAGTAACAAAATAAAAGTCAAAAAAGGCTATTGATTATCTAGTGTTAAAGTAATTTACCATCTCGGTTTCCTTTATAAGTTGTTTCAAGTAAGAATGAAAATAATGAAAAGTATTATGATTTTCAAATTCCTTCTCACGAAGTAACTCGAAGAGGACATATATAATTCTCATACTAGTATTGAAACTCTACTAAATTTGTACAATTCTCACCATCTCCCCTGTAGTGATACTAATCAAAAACTATAGGTTCCTTTTCCACTTTAAGTATTATATGTGTACGAAATTTGAAATCGATATCCGATGTTGCTCGAGAAATTTCACAGATCTCCGGAAACTTTATTTTTCGTAATTTAAGAACTCTGAAACGCGAAGAAATGCAAAAGTATTAAAGGATGGTTTTTAATGAAATAAAACACTTCCACTAGCTAGAGAAATAAAAATCATTATTACTGTGTTTAAGTTTCATTTAATTTAATCTATAATATATATAAAATGCAACGTCCGTCTGTTTTTCTGTCCGTTAGTGCGCTTATCACTCGAGAGCCACTTATCTGATTTATGTAATTTTTTTTTAAAACATACATATGTTCTCTGGCCAGGTTATAGGATATATTTTATTACGTTAGATAACATAGGGAATAAGCAATGACGATAACAACACATTTAGTTAGAAAAAGATTGCCACTAGCGCGTTCTCTTGCAATACACTGCCTAAACCATTAAATATGGAACAATATCATGTAACAAAGAATATACTATACATAAAATGCAACGTTTCTATCTATCAGCATGTCCGTTAGTACGTTTATGACTTGAGAACCACTTATCCGATTTACATGTTCTTTTATAACTCATACATTTGTATGCAGATTATCTGTAATTTTCTTTAATATATAAAATGCAACGCCTCTCCGTATGTCTGTCTGTTTGTCCGTTAGTGCGCTTATCACTCGAGAACTACTTATCCGATTTACGTGTTTTTTTTTTTTTTTAATTCATACATTTGTTCTCTGTCCAGGTTATCTATAATCTTTTATAATATATATAAAAGGATACTTCTCTGTCTGTCTGTCTGTTAGTGCGCTTATCACTCGAGAACCACTTATCCGATTAAAGTGCTTTTTTTTTAAACATACATATGTTCCCTGGCCAGGTTATAGGATATATTTTATCACGTTAGGTAACATAAGGAATAAGCAGTGACGATAATAGTGAATTAAGTCAGAAAAAAGTTTGCGGCTAGCGTGTTCTCTTGCAATACACTGCCTAAACCATTAAATATGGAACAATATCATGTAACAAAGAATATAATATATATAAAATGCAACGTCTCTCTGTCTGTCTGTTCGTTAGTGCGCTTATCACTCGAAAACCACTCATCCGATTTACGTGTTTTTTTTTTATTCATACATATGTTCTCTTTCTTGGTTACATATTATTAATAATCTATAATCTATAATATATTTAAAATGCAAAGATTCTCTGTCTGTCTGTCCATTAGTGTGCTTATCATTCGAAAACCAGTTATCCGATTTACGTGTTGTTTTTTTAAATTAAAACTTAATATATATAAAAAAAATCTATAATATATATAAAATGCAACGTCTCTTTGTCTGTCCGTTAGTGCCCTTAGCACTCAAGAACCACTTATGCGATTTACGTGTTTTTTTATAGAATACATATGTTCTCTGGCCCGGTTATAGAATATATTTTATTACGTTAGGTAACATAAGGAATAAGCAGTGACAATAATAGTGAATTAAGTCCACGCGAGCGGAGCTGCGGGCACCGCTAGTTTGTTATATTTCTAAAACATTTTCTATGATCAATAATATTTACCGTCTCGTCTGTCAAGTAAGAACGTGTCCACGATAATTCACTTTTGGTAGATGCGATTCTAGCGATTCAACAAAAAATCAGTAGAGGGAACCTTTGTCTATGTCTCATTTTAGTAAAAATATCAGTGGAATCCGAACTTTCGTCGAAATCACGTAAAATCTGAAATAAGTCACTTATTTGCCCGTCGGTTTGAAGCAGTCTTTCTTAGTACCCATCCAAACGAGCCTAAAAAGTCGGTATCGTTTGGGAAGAAGTGGGTAAATCATTTTGACGAGACGAAAGGCGCCGACGACTCGCCAAAACGTCACTCCGAAAGTCGAAAAACGAATGTCTTTGTTTTCACGGAACCTGAAATTGACGCTGCGTCAAGGAGCGGCAAAATTAAGAAAATCGGGTTGGAATGTGTCCCATGAGATCATTCAACAACATTTTCATGCTCATGATGTCAAATTCCGAAGCATGTTGAAGAAACGTTTGCTGGGCGAAAATCACGTCGCAAAGCGGCTTACAATCACCGAACGCCAACCTTATTGAAAACGTTTGGTCCCTTGTAAAGAGAAAGCTCAGAGGAAAGACTTTGAGGACTTTGACTCAATTGTTCCGCGAGATTCGACAAATTATTAAGAAAATCTCGTCGACAGCATGTCTCGAAGAAGCAAGGCGATTATTGATACAGGTGGCGATGGGACAAATTACTATGTTAATTGCGCCGTTGTAAGCACACCAAAGAATACGTTGATGGCAAAAAATATTCTTGAATTCTATTTAAAAAAATCAAGATGGCGTAATTTCTTCGAACTGACAGTTCAAAACATTTTATTGTCAACATCAGCGTGTGGGCACGATAACACCTTATAATTTTTATACATAAATAAATATATATATATATATATATATATATATATATATATATATATATATATATATATATATATATATATATATATATATATGTATATATACAGGGTGCCCTATATATATGGAAGAATGATTCCACAGCATTTATTAATCAGTGTATCAAAAAATCCTTTAAATAAAAGGTGTTACACGGCGCACAAGCTGACGTTGACAATAAATATTTTGAAGCAGTCTGTCTGTCTGTCTGTCTGTCTGTCTGTCTGTCTGTCTTTCTGTCACACCCGATTTTCTCGGAAACTGTTTGACATAGAAAGGTGAAATTTGGTAATAATATAGGAATTGATGGCCTCATCAGAGCCATGTAGTTTTGAGAATTAAATTTTGACTTAAGGAGTTAGTTTTGGGGGGTGAAGTCGAAAGTGAAAAAAAAATTTTTTTACTAGGTCATCGAGTGTGGTGTCAAATGAAAGCTTGTGAAAACACGAATAAAAATATATATATATAATATTATACTTGCGCGCACTTTTTTTTTTATTATTTTTAAAAATTCGCGAAAAATCGCTGTCCCGGGCCTTATCTCGAAAAGTACTTATCAAAAAATTTCGAAAAAATTCTGAATATTCTCCACGGGGTGTAGATTGAACGAAAATTATCACGAGCGCATTACCTTTAATAATTTATATGGTATATAAAAAAAACAAAAAATTTCAAGGTCATCAGATTTCAGTAAAGATTGGACACAAACTTTGTTGAAAACTCATTTGGGGTGTGTTTTTGTGAAGTCACTGATCATTTTATACCACCGTAACATAAATTTTGACTTAAGAGGTTCGTTTTGAGGGGTGAAATCGGAAGTGAAAAAAAATTTTTTTTACTAGGTCATCGAGTGTGGTGTCAAATGAAAGCTTGTGAAAACACGAGTAAAATATATATATATATATATATATATATATATATATATATATATATATATATATATATATATATGTATATATATATATATATATATATATATATATATATATATATATATAATATATATATATATATATATATATATATATATATATATACATATATATATAATGTAATACTTGCGCACACTTTTCTTCGTATTACTTTTAAAAAATCGCTGTCCCCTACCTTATCTCGAAAAATACTGATCAAAAAATTTTGAAAAAATTCTGGAATATTCTCCACGGGGTATAGATTGAACGAAAATTATCACGAGTGCATTACCTTTAATAATTTATTTGGTGTATAAAAAAAAAAACAAAATTTCAAGGTCACCAGTTTTCAGTAAAGATTGGAAACAAACTTTGTTGAAAATTCATTTGGGGTGTGTTTTGTGAAGTCACTGATCACTTTATACCACCCTAACAAAAATTTTTATTTTAAAAGCAATCAACGTACGGAACACTAATTGTGCAAGTTCAACTTGCACTTGACCGGTTTTTTTAAATGGAAATTATTTTTTATTTTTAAGTCTTACTAAAAATTCTAGATATTACTTGTTTACTGTCAGGTAACGACTTAACGCGTCAAAAAATGATTTATTGACGAAAACGTTTATTGCTGCATTTTGTGAAACTGCAATTTGACCGTAATATCATAATGGTACATTTAACAGAAATTAAAAAAATCACTTTATTATTGATAGTTGGTTACAGAGACCGTAGGAGAACACAACAGGAGGTGTGTGATCTTTTTAACGCAGAATATCCGAATCCAGAACCTATTACTCAATTCGAAGTTAGCAAAGCATTAAAACGATTTGCACAATCAGGTCATGTTAAGGATCGTTCTAAATCTGGACCTCCAAAAGCTAAAACAAGCGGTGATAAAAAGTTAGATGTTTTATTGGAAATTACAGAAAATCCCCATACTGCCAGTCGTCAGCTTTGTCTAGACCACGACATAAGTAAAGGTACCTTAAGTCGTATACTGAATGAAGAAAAATTGCAACCATACAAACCCATTCTATCACAAGAATTATCTGAAGTTGACTACGATACAAACGTTGAATTTTGCGAGGTCATGATGAAACGAATCAATAATAATCCTAACCTAATTCATAATATTGTTTTTTCTGACGAGGCCACATTTTGTCTTAACGGAAGAGCTAACAGGCATAACTGCCGGTATTGGTTTACTGAGAATCCCCACTAGATAATCGACAGTCATTCTCAAAGACCACAAAAGATAAACGTGTGGGCAGGAATTTGTGGACGTCATATCATTGGTCCCTTTTTTATCGATGGAAATCTTACCGGACGGCGGTATTTATAGTTACTCCATGAGCAAGTTATTCCAACTCGTGCAGGTCTTTTTCCCGATGAAAATAATTTGGATACCCTTAATCTGTGGCATCAACAGGACGGTGCACCTTAAAAATAAACCTGGAGTATTTAATAGTTATATATATATATATATATATATATATATATATATATATATATATACATATATATATATATATATATATATATATATACATATATATACATATATATATATATATATATATATATATATATATATATATATATATATATATATATATACATACATATATATATATATATATTATATATATATATATATATATATATATATGTATATATATATATATATATATATATATATATATATATATATATATATATATATACATACATATATATATATATATATATATATATATATATATATATATATATATATATATATATATATGTATATATATATATATATATATATATATATATATATATATATATATATCTATATATATATATATATATATATATATATATATATATATATATATATATATATATATATATATATATAATATATATATAAAATGCAACGTCTTTCTGTCTCTCTGTTTGTCTGTCTGTCTGTCTGTCTGTCTGTCTGTCCGTTACTGCGCTTATCACTGGAGAACCACTTATCCGATTTACGTACTTCTTTTTTTAAAACATACATATGTTCTCTGGCCAGGTTATAGGCTATATTTTATTACGATAGGTATTATAAGGAATGAGCAGTGACGTAAAATAGTGAATGAAGTCGTAAAAAAGTTTACAGCTAGCGCGTTCCTTTGCAATACACAGCCTAAACCACTAAATATGGAACAATATTATGTAGCAGAGAATATCTATAATCTATAATCTATAATATATATAAAATGCAATGTCTCTCTGCCTAGTGCGTTTGTCATGCGAGAACCACTTATCCGATTTACCTGTTTTTTTTTTTTAAATTCATACATATATTCTTTGGCCAGGTTATATAATAATAATAATAATAATAATCTATATCTATAATATATAAAATGCAACGTCTCTCTGTCTGTCTGTCTGTTCGTTAATGCGCTTATCCCTCGGGAACCACTTATCCGATTTTATATCACACAGTACGTAAATCGGATAAGTGGTTCTCCAGTGATAAGCGCAGTAACGGACAGACAGACAGACAGACAGAGAGACAGAAAGACGTTGCATTTTATATACATATATATATATATATATATATATATATATATATGTATATATATATATATATGTATGTATATATATATATATATATATATATATATATATATATATATATATATATATATATATCTATAATATATATAAAATGCAACGTCTTTCTGTCTGTCTGTCTGTCTGTCTGTCCGTTACTGCGCTTATCACTGGAGAACCACTTATCCGATTTACGTACTTCTTTTTTTAAAACATACATATGTTCTCTGGCCAGGTTATAGGCTATATTTTATTACGATAGGTATTATAAGGAATGAGCAGTGACGTAAAATAGTGAATGAAGTCGGAAAAAAGTTTACAGCTAGCGCGTTCCTTTGCAATACACAGCCTAAACCACTAAATACGGAACAATATTATGTAGCAGAGAATATCTATAATCTATAATATATATAAAATGCAATGTCTCTCTGCCTATCTGCCTGTCCATTAGTGCGTTTGTCACGCGAGAACCACTTATCCGATTTACCTGTTTTTTTTTTTTAAATTCATACATATATTCTTTGGCCAGGTTATATAATAATAATAATAATAATAATCTATAACTATAATATATATAAAATGCAACGTCTCTCTCTCGGTCTGCCTGTCTGTCCGTCCGTTAGTGCGCTTATCACTGGAGAACCACTTATCCGATTTACGTGCTTTTTTTTAAAACGTACGTATGTTCTCTGGCCAGGTTATGGACTATATTTTATTACGTTAGGCAACATGAGTAATAAGCAGTGACGATAATTGTGAATCAAATCGGAAAAAAGTTTGCCGCTAGCGCGTTCTCTTGCAATACACTGCCTAAACCACTAAATATGGAATAATATCATGTAGCAAAGGATATCTATAATATATATAAAATGCAACGTCTCTATGTCTGTTCGTTTGTGCGCATCTCACTGGAGAACCACTTATCCGATTTATGTACGTGCTTTCTTTTTTAAACATGCTAAACCATTAAATATGGAACAATATCATGGAGCAAAGAATATCTATAATATATATAAAATGTAACGTTTCTCTGTCTGTCTGTTTTTTCGTTAGTGCGCTTATCACTGGAGAACCACTTATCCGATTTACGTGCTTTTCTTTAAACATATGTATGTTCTCTGGCCAGGTTATAGGATATATTTGATTACGTTAGGTGACATAAGGAATATGTGACAATAATAGTGAATCAAGTCGGAGAAAAGTTTGCCGCTAGCGCGTTCTCTTGCAATTAACTAAAGCATTAAATATGGAACAATATCATGTAGCAAAGAATATAATATATATAAAATGTAACGTCTCTCTGTCTGTCTATCTGTCCGTTAGTGTGCTTACCACTCGAGAACCACTTATCAGATTTACGTGTTTTTATATATTTATACATATATTCTATATAATTCGATATAAACCTAGATAATGGGAGATAAGGTGAGATAATGGGAGATAAGTATAAATAATGGGAGATAAGGAGAAATAATGGGAGATAAGCAGAGAAAGTCTAGATAATGGGAGTTATGGTGAGGTAATGGGAGATAAGGAGAAATAATGGGAGATAAGGAGAAATATTGCAAGATAAGTCGAGTTAAGCCTAGATAATTTGAAATAAGGTGAGATAATGGGAGATAAGGAGAAATAATGGGACATAAGGAGAAATAATGGGGAATGAGCAGAGATAAGCCTAGATAATGGAAAATATGTAGAAATAATGGGAGGTAAGGAGAAATATTGGGAGATAAGGGGAAATAATGGGAGATATTTTATTACGTTGGGTAACATAAGGAATAAGCAGTGATGATAGTAGTGAATAAAGTCCACGCGAGCGGAGCCGCGTGCCCAGCTAGTATATATATATATATATATATATATATATATATATATATATATATATATATATATATATATGTTTTCATAAAGTGCACTTTATATTTTTTTATTGTTCCATTTCAGGTAACAATTTTTGATAATGATTTTGCATATAATCAAAACACATCACAACCATGGAATATATTAATATGTATTTAGTAATTACTATAATTATGTTCTTTATTAATCGTCTCATAAATTCATAATATTATATATATATATATATATATATATATATATATATATATATATATATATATATATATATATATATATATATATATATATATATATATATATATATATATATATATATATATATATATATAATTTATGAGACGATTAATAAAGAACATAATTATAGTAATTACTAAATACATATTAATATATTCCATGGTTGTGATGTGTTTTGATTATATGCAAAATCATTATCAAAAATTGTTACCTGAAATGGAACATCACAAATATAAAGTGCATTTTATGAAAACTGGGAACTTGATATTACTATTAGATTGAGTACATCAAAAATTGGCCAGCAGGGAATTTTCACAGTTGTTATCTACGTTGTCTGGTGTTTGTTTTAAAACGAGTAAACATATACACGTGGGATAGGACATGCGGTCTCATTTAATGTCGGTGTTAGATTTCTGTTGTGATTGAAACATGTGTTCTATTATTTTATTGACATAAAGTTTTAAACTCCCAACAGAGCTGTCAGCAGCATTTCCAGTTTGCTTGTATACTTCTTTAGAGTTAGGACTAGAGCGGATAAAATATTTTTTTTCTAGAATTTATACGCAAACCTCTTAATATATCTTCAAAATTTAAAATTGTTAGTTTTTCAGAAAGGGTTCTCAGGTAATTTAAAACTGAGTTTAACACAAAGTAATTAATAGGACCATCTAAAGCAATATGTCTATACTTAACAATCTGCCTAAAAAACAGCACCACAAACACGGGTGTACGAGGCTGGTTTGAAAAGTCCGTGCAAAAATAAAAACTACTTACGTGTTTGGGGTAAACCTTTTTTATTTTCGACATAGTCTCCTTTTAGGCTTATACACTTCGTCCAACGATGTTCTAGTTTGTTGATCCCTTCCGAATAATAGGATTTGTCCAAGTCTGCAAAATATCCATTAGTGTCTGCAATCACCTCCTCGTTTGAATAAAATCTTTGTCCCGCCAGCCATTTCTTCAAATTGGGGAACAAATAGTAGTCCGAGGGAGCCAAGTCTGAAGAATAGGGGGGATGTGAAACGAGTTGGAATCCTATTTCCATTAATTTTGCGACCACAACTGCTGAGGTGTGTGCTGGTGCGTTGTCGTGATGGAAAAGGACTGTCTTGTGGGCCAATCGCGGGCGTTTTTCTTGCAGCTCGGTTTTCAAACGGTCCAATAACGATGAATAATATTCACCTGTAATAGTTTTACCCTTTTCCAGATAGTCAATGAGGATTATCCCTTGCGAATCCCAAGAGACAGTCGCCATAAACTTTCCGGCCGAAGGAATGGTCTTCGCCTTTTTTGGTGTAGATTTCCCCTTGGTAACCCATTGTTTAGATTGTTGTTTGGTCTCAGGAGTATAGTAATGTATCCATGTTTCATCCACAGTGACGAAACTACGCTTAAAGTCCTTCGGATTCTTCTGGAACAGCCGCAAACCATCCTTGCAACACTTCACACTATTCCGTTTTTGGTCAAGCGTGAGCTATCGCGGCACCCATCTTGCGGATAGCTTTCTCATGTCCAAATGTTTATGCAAAATATTATGTACCCGTTCAGTCGAGATGCCCACAGCACTAGCAATCTCACGCACCTTAACTCTTCTGTCATCCATTACCATATCATGGATTTGATCATTGATTTCTGGAGTCATAACCTCCACAGGCCGTCCAGAACGTTCAGCGTCACTTGTGCCCATATGGCCAGTCCGAAAATTTTGAAACCACTTATAAACTGTTCTAATCGAAGGTGCAGAGTCACCATAATGTTTATCAAGCTTCTCTTTAGTCTCCTGAGGCGTTTTGCCTTTCATAAAGTAATGTTTAATCACCACACGAAATTCTTTTTCGTCCATTTCTTGAAAATCACTCGACTTCCTTGATTCACACGAATGCCAAACACAAAGAAATAGACCAATATGGCTGAAACTTGGTGTGCGTTCATTCAAGAGATGCTACTAACTAAACATGATCTCTATACGCGCCGGTGGTGCCATCTCTCGGACTTTGCACGGACTTTTCAAACCAGCCTCGTACTGGCGCTGTAAACAATACACTATGAGTTGATAAAACTACCTATTACTCTCATAAATACTGTTACAAACTTTCACGTCCGCCCTCTATAAATATGAATACTTTTTTGGTCAAATTATTTATAAGTTATGTTACTCAGTTATTATATAGTTATTGTGTGTAAACATATTTACAATTTGAATACTTTAAACAATACAGAGGGGTGATCGAGAAAACAGGTATAGCTTTATTTAAATGCGGTATGGGAAAATACCGTAAAATGCCTTAAAATATGTCGAATGTTTGTTTATCGGGAGATAAAATTATTTACTGAGACGGAAGATATTAAAGACAGGCAACATTCAGGAAGACCAGGAGTAGCTCGAACGTCGCAAGCTTATAGAGCTCCGCAAAGAAAAAAATTATTTGGTGAGATGAAAATTCGATGTCTTATATTATTAAAGAAGACCTAAGACTTTACGCTTATAAGAGACACACTGGCCATTTGCTAACAGAAGCCTTAAAGCGAAAACGGTGGCAAAAATCTAAAAGTTTGTGGAAGGAATACGTTCATGACAAACAGAAATAATTTGTTTACGAAAAAATTTTCACTGTGGAACAATAAGCAAAACAATAGGATTTATGCCAGATCTCCTAAGGAGGCGTCTGAACTTGTCCCAGAAGTTGAAAGAGGTCATCATCCATCATCACTTATGGTTCGGTGGGGAGTCAGCTTTGATGGCATTACCAGTATCATTTTTTGTGAAAAAGGTGTCAAAACTTCTGCTAAAATATATCAAGATATTATTTTAGAGAATATTGTAAAACTCCTAAGCAATATTCTTTTCAAAAGTAAACATTGGGTCTTCTAGCAAGATTCTGCACCAGGACACAAAGCTAAAACAACATAAGCCAGGCTTCAAAAAAATGTGCCTTCATTTATTATTACCGAAGATTTGCCTTGTGCAAGTCCTGATCTAAATCCTTTACATTATAAACTACGGTCCCTCTTAAAGGGTATAGATTGCTCTAAAAGACACGCCAATCCTAACTGTTTAAAACGATCTGTAATAAAAGCGGTGGACAATTTTCCGTTGGATTAAGTGCGTGCTGCCTAGTCGTTGTGTAAAAGCAAGCGGGGGACATTTTAAGTAACGGAATTAATTCCATAATAATTTGTTTTAATTTTTAGAGAAATTAAATGTTTAGGCAGTGTTTTCATTGTAACAGTATTTATGGGGGGGTACTAGATATATAGATTTTGCGAGGCCACGAATGAATTGTTTACAGACCATGCCAAGATCACATTGACATGCTATTCGTTTATAACTTCGAAATATTTTGTACATTGGTGATCTTAACATTATAGTCGGTAAATAGAAATGGTTTCTTGATCTACCAGGATCTTCCGGTATAACAAACATGAGTTCTTCCAACAAAGAAGGATAAACAACAGTACCATTAAAAAGTTTAAACAGAAATGTTATTGAATGAAATTCTCTGCATTTCTGAAAGTTGTCAAAATTTAACTGCTGCAATAATATTGCATTTTCTATCCCTCTCTCCATATTCTTTTAAAGAATAATATTTAATTTTTTTTTTGCATTTGTTCCAATGCTAATATAAGTTTACGTTCTTGACTATATTAAGGAGCCCTATTCCAATTTGCTCCTCACCAAAGATGTACACAAGGTTTTAAGTACAGCTTTATTTCCAAAAGACATATAATTTCTCAAGATAATCTAACAATCGTATTGCTTCCGCTGTTATTTTGTCTATGTGAGCATTAAAACTTAGCTTAGAGTCAAATAGATTCCCCAAATCACGTCTATTTCCGACTTTAACTAACATCGATCCATCAACAAAATAATCATAGGACAAACGACACAATTTTTTAGAAAACGAGATTACGGAGCACTTACTAGCGTTAAACATCGTATATTTATCGCACACGAATTACAAACTTTATTGAGAGCGTAATGTAATTTTTTGCAGTTCTAAGGTAAGTACGTGGAGGAGTAGTGAGTAAGGTGTCTGCTTTTTACGCCGGCGACCCAGGCTCGTATCTCGGCTTCGGAAAAATAAAAAAAAACTGTACAACGTGACGGTCGCCTCTCTCGGGAAGGCAATAGCAAACCACCCATTGTATCATGCCTAGTAAAGCCCTCTTACTTTGGCTGTTCGCAGCAGGCATTAAACTGTAGGTCCCCTTTGTCTGTGGAACACTTAAAAAGGCACCAACCACAGGCAAAGGCGGAAGAGTCGCCTGCGTCCGTATCGGATATGGCACTTCAAGAAGACGAAGGTAAGTACAGCTTTAAATCATCGGCAAATATCTAATAATTGACATCTATAATTTCAGAGATATTGCTTATAAGTACTAAAAAAGCTGAAGCTACAGGTTGGAACTCTGGGGCACTCCACGTGAGGCTCCAAAAGAAGGAGATGCAAACCCATTATACTGAAAACATTGAGAGCGCTGTATCGGATATGCCGGAAAAGGTGTACAAGTCTGTCACATAAACGTTCTGATCATGTCTAAAATGATTTTGTGGTCTATTTTGTCAAAAGCTTTAGAGAAGTCGGTAAAAACCACATTAATATCACTAAATAAAAATGTGTAAAACCTGCTGGATTGGTGGTAGCTCACCTTTCGTTCAAAAGCCCTGTTGTTTTAAAATAAGAATCGGTTAAATTTTGCTTATTAAGAAGTCACATAATAACATCCCAAGAATTTTGGAAAAACACACAAATTAGCGAGTCCGATGTAATGTTAGATCATATCATTTGTTGTCAATTGTTTTCATGACACCAGTTTTTTGGGGTTACCCTTAAGAATTTTAATCAATAAAAATTTTCAATGCAGTAGAGAGTTTATTACTTGCCTTTAAAGGAATTTTTAATAATACTTAAATACATTGCCGTTTTATAAAAGATTTGTACACATTTCCCTTGTTGTATTTTTTTAAATTCTTTTGTTGAAATCTTACATTTTAAGAACTTATACTTTCGAACTTTTATTTTAAAAGATCTCGTGATGACCTTTCCGAAACATCCATTTCGAGCTCTGTACGATCATTTCGGGTGTGCTCACGATTTGACAGAAAACGGTTTGTTTAAAAAATTCCAGTGTTTAGCGCTGACTGTATCTTGGCCAGAGATCAAAATTTTTGATAACATTTTGTCTCTAAGGTTGCTAGACCAACCGAACTCATACATAATCATCACAATTGTTTACTACAAACCTTTGTTCAATGATCCAACTAACATGACAGCTCTTCGCCAACAACATATATATACATATATATATATATATATATATATATATATATATATATATATGTATATATATATATATATATATATATATATATATATATATATATATGCATATATATATATTTATATATATATATATATATATATATATATATATATATATATATATATATATGCATATATATATATTTATATATATATATATATATATATATATATATATATATATATATATATATATATATATATATATATATATATATATATGCATATATATATTATATATATACATATAAATATACGAGTATATATATATATATATACATATATATATATATATATATATATATATATATATATATATATATATATATATATATATATATATATATATATATATATATATATATATATATATATAGGCTATTCCATACGAAAACGCAAATGGCTGCCATCAGGACTAGTAAAATTAGGGCTCAAATTTTAGTTTTTTTTTATGTTGAATCGAATGCCGTGTGGTACCTTTTGAAATTCTAAATTCTTTGACAGTGACAGTGTCAAATACAAGTGAAGCTCGAAAAATGTTTCAAATTATTTTTTAATTTTAAGACCATGTTAAATGAAAAAATACTTCTAAATATATAACTAGGGGTTTTTGAGGTTGTTGAAAACGATTCTGATAGAAAAAAAATATTTAAGTAATTGACCGCTGTCAAACGAGCTGTCAATTTACTCAAAATGCTATTTAATCATTATTTCATCACACTAAAACATTTCAAATATTAGCCCTTATATTTTCGAGGTCGCTGAATATGATCCTGATTAAAAAAAAATATTTTAGTAGTTGACAGCTGTCAAACAAGCTGTCAATTTATTCAAAATGCAGTTTAATCATTATTTCAACGGATTAAAATTCTACTCAAAGATTGGGCCTCATCTTTTCGAGGTTGCTGAATACGATCCTGATACAAAAAAAAAGATTTTAGTAGTTGACAGGTATCAAACGAGCTGCCATTTTACTCAAAATCCCATTTAAACATTATTTCATCACAATAAAACACTATTCAGAACCAGTATGTTTTCAAGGTCGCTGAATACAATTCTGATGCCAAAAAAATATTTGACAGTTTTGTAGCTGTCAAACCAAATCACATTAAATCATTATTTTAGCACATTTAACCGTTTAATTGACAGAGTCATTTTAAAATGATCTTCGTTTTACATGAATGGAAAATAAATCCTGTACACGTAAAATAAAATTGTGTAAGTTATCAGACATCAGGCACATAAGGCAAATTCGTAGACATTCTTTCTACTTTGAGGTAGATAAAATTATCCTAAGCCTTTAAAATTAATATTTTTATAACTTTTCGGTCAAAAAATCATTTTCATTTACATACAAAATCAACAAAATAAAAAAATACTCTGTCTTTTAAATGAGACAGGTGTTTTCTTAAGTATTTTTTTATGCTGAATCCAAAAAAAAATCATAAGAAAAGACATCCACGGTGAGGTTTTTTTCAGGAAACACACTTGAAGTTACCAGAAATCTATAAAATTGAAAAAAATACATTTTAATAAATAATGTAAACTGTATAATCATTAAAATTATGGAACAAAACTATTATTTTGGACATCTTTAAATGTTCGGAATCTACATTTATGATAAAAATTTCAACATATTAGGTTTTAAAGTTCATGTTTTACACGCATACACCACCTTTACTAAGCTACGTAGCAAAATGCTGTTTAAAATAAAGATGTTGTTTTTAATTTTCATTAATATTAAACAAAGCTCACTCGCTCACTTACTCACTTATTCGCATGGTCTCAGTCTCAGTCACTCACTTCTACATTCACTCACTCATTCGCTCGCCCGCTCACTCACTCACTACCTCAGTCACTCACTCCCTACCTTACTCACCCACTCACATTCCCTCATATTCACTCAATCATTCTATTCACAAAATTGACTTCTAAAACTGTCAAGGGGTATATATTAGATTGCATTTTTCAACCTTTTGTTCTTAAATAGTAAACGGATATTTTTTTTCAATACAACACTATTCCTCATGTTTTTATATCAAATACAAATTTGAAACTTAAAACACTACTAGAAATGATAGTTTTGTTCGAAAAAAAAAAGATTCTTGTTTAGCTGTTGCATTTATTTTACCAACCACATAAGTGTTAAAAGCGAGTTTCTTGTTGAAACTGAATATAAAACTTTTTTTGATGTCAAGTCAGGATTAAGAACTTCAAAATACACATGAAATAAAAGTTTTGTTCAATATTAATAAAAATTAAGGACAATTTTTTAATTTAGCCGTTGCACAAATTTATTTTAAATAACATTTGGCTACGTAGCGTGTCTTTTTTTTATGATTTTTTTTAGAATCAGCATAAAAAAATACTTAAGAAACATGTCTCATTTAAAAGACATAGAATTTTTTATTTTGTATACCTGTGTTATCAGCCTAATTTCAACTTAAAACTATTTTTTTTTTTCAATTACATGTTTTTTTCCCGTTTTACAACATGTGTGTTTAATTTTTAATGTTTGGAAGAAAAATCACTAAAGGGAAAAAATATTTTTTCTTTTCAACATAACCTAACTCTTTCAAGAAGCTTATACGGTAAAAATAGATTTAGATACAAATATATGCAATATTTTATAGAAATAATTTTGGTTAGTTTTATTTGCATTTTTATGCGTCGTCTTTATCTAAAATCAGCTGTATACTTAATAAAAATAACATATGATTAAGTTTCTTTGGACCATAACGGCATTACCAAAATTAAAAATACTAATTTTTATTCGTTGTGCCTACTAGAACTGCGCCTCATCCGGAACTATTTCCCCCTTTTTTAGGTTAAAGCACGAAAATTTGACAGTCTACGAATTTTTTTAATGGCAGATTCATGTTTACATAAGAATATCAAAGTCGCATTTGCGGATCAGAACCATTTCTTTTTGTAGGGCTGTGTAATCTATATTTGGTCGGTGTGAAATCAAAGACATCATTTCATATTTTGAAAAAAATATTTTGAAAAAATTTATGTACTTAGTA
>CM032451.1:41974711-42089711 GCA_019049505.1 Pachyrhynchus sulphureomaculatus | reverse complement strand
TATATATATCGGTTATCCGAGGTAACGTGGGGAGGCACCCTCCTCGGATAACTGAAAACTCGGATAATCCGGATTTGTTTTTTATTTATTCAAAAAAAATAAACACCAAAACTTTAAACCGATGTATTAACGTTTTTAATATATAAATAGGTACATACATTATAAAACAGTGAAATAGGTATCTATGCGCTTCTGTTTCATATTGCATCTTCTTTTTCTCGTTGCAATGTTTCTCCATCTATTAGAAAAAAGCAAATCCGCTGGGGTTGCCTCTGGTTGTTGTTCGATATACCTCAAAGCTTTTTCCAAAGAAGCAAAACCTTCTTGATGAGAGATCTTAGTGGGAGACTGTTCATTCACCGCCGCTTCGTCATCGTCATCTGATTTTTCGGTTTCCTGAAAGGCATTCGTTATTTCTTCAATACTCATTTCTTCTTCTAAATTATCTGCTGTAATCCATTCAACAACATCTTCTCTTGTCACATTTTCGCAACCTTTTAATTTTTGCATTAATTCAAATAAACTTTTTTCTTTTTCTTTTATCTCGCTGTCAAAGTTTGAACAGGACATTTCTCCATGGCTTCTGAATTTCAAAGCTAATTCATTTAATGGAGTATCATCTTCATTGTCATTATAGTCCTCAAAATCAATAACTTTTGCCCATGATTTTTGAATAGTGGTAGTAGGCACAGAATCCCAAGCTTTACTTACTCAGAAAATAACATTTTTCAGTTTAACCTTTCTTATCCTATTGATAATATGCTCCTTTTCTGTGTATTCTAACAGATGTTCAAGATATAAACGCCTATAATTTTTTTAAATGTTTTCGAGGAAGCCTTGATCCATTGGTTGCATTATGCTGGTTACATTTGGAGGAAAAAATTTTACAACAATTTCGCCCACATGAAGTTTTCTCCAGGGTGAGAGGCAGCATTATCCATTAACAAAATTGCTTTAATAGGAAGACGGTTTCTGTTCAAAAATTTAGTCACGAACTCTTCTTCAAACCAGTTAGTAAATAAGGTCGCATCCATCCATGCGCTCTTCTGACTTTTGTAATAGACTGGTAGGACTTTGGGTGAGATGTCTTTTAAAGCTCTTGGACGTGCAGACTTGCCAATCACCATCAGTGGGATTTTGTGCTTGCCAGATGCATTGGAACATACCATTATAGTTAATCTTTCTTTACTTCGTTTGTGCCTAGGAGCTGATTTTTTCTGTCGAGGTGCCAATGTTTTTGATGGAAGCATTTTATAATTCAGACCAGTTTCGTCACAGTTGTAAATTTGATCACATGTGTATCCACAATCTACGATTTGCTATTTAAAGTTCTGCTTAAACTTCTCAATTGATGACACATCAGCAGAAAATTTTTCATCACATACAGTCAGTTGTCGTACACCGTACCCTTTTTTCCAGCGGTCAAGCCATCCAGAACTGGCGGTAAACTGATCTATCTCTGGGAATTGCCTACTAATCATTATTGCTTTCTGTTGTAAAATTGGACGTGACAGAAGCACACCTCTTGATCTCTTTTGGTTAAACCACATGAATAAAGCTTCGTTAACCTTTTCATAGTCGCCGGTTTTCATTGATTTTCTTCCTGAGGACGAGGAGAGTTGATTTATACACCACTCTTCTATTTTTGTGTGTACTCCATAATCTCGTGCAACAACTTTAATTGTCTCTTCTGCTTCAATTCTTCTGATGGCTTTTAATTTTTCTTCAATAGGAACGACGATTTTTTACGCTTGTTTTGCTTATTATAATACGACAAATAAAAATTCAAACAAAGCTGTTCGTATTAATTACATTTAACTACCAGAACTCCAACCAAATAAATTATGTGTGTATACCCGTACTTCTCCGTAGTAAACGCTATAATGTACTGCATTCACATAAATTTACATGCTGAAAGAGTCCAAACACATAAATAGGGAAATCCCTCACACGGGCCAGGGGGATTCCCCGAAGGCCCCGACGATTTTAAATGGAAATATGTACATACATATTTTAGAAGTTCGGTTAATACGCAGCATTGACGCGCGTACCTCGGATAATCAGGTTCTTAGATTGGCTCGGATAATCGCGACTCGGTTAATCGGGGTTCTAGGGTTCTAATGTATATATATACACACACACACATATATATATATATAATATATATATATATATATATATATATATATATATATATATATATATATATATATATATATATATGTATATATATATATATATATATATATATATATATATATATATATATATATATATATATATATGTATATATATATATATATATATATATATATATATATATATATATATATATATATATATAATATATGTATATATATATATATATATATATATATATATATATATATATATATATATATGTATATATAAATTACAATTTACATCAGAAATTGAAAAGGATGGTAAAATAATTTTTCTAGACCTGACTCTTATCAGAAAGCAAGATAAAATCCTTACAGAGTGGTACACAAAACCTTCTTGGTCAGGGAGATATTTGAATTTTCACTCTAGTCATGCAATGTCCCAGAAAATCAGCGTTTATAGTGGGCCTAACAGACCGAGCAATAAAATTGACTTCCCCTGAACTAAGACCAGTAAAAACTGTCTTAATACAAAACAATTTTAAAGAGAATGACATCAATCGAACAATAAAAAAGAGAATATACAAGTTTTATAATAACTCAAAAAACACACCAAAAATAGTAAACAAAACTGTGATAAATTTTTACCACTTCCTTATGCAAAAGAACTTTCTGAGAAGCTGAAATGGGTCTTGAAAAAATATAACATTATAGTTTGCCATAAAACTCAAAATAAACTAAGTTCATTATTTACAAACTTAAAAAGCCATATGCCCACAATGAATGAATCTAATGTTGTGTGTGCAATACCGTGTGCGAATTGTCCGAAGAAATATATTGGCATGACTTCTTAGTTACTAAAAAACACATTAAATGGACACAAATATACTAGGAATGCTTCCACTGCCCATAGTAAACACGAAGCAGAAGAAAAACATGACTTTAAATTCAATGAAACGAAGGTCCTCTGCAAAGAGCGGAATTATGCCAAACTACAGATCAAAGAGATGATTGAAATAAAAAAAGATGAAAACACTGTGAATGATAGGACTGACATAAAAGGAATCAGTCATATCTACACAAATTTAATTAAAAAATAAACATGCTGGCATGCATATCCTCTTAATAATACAAAATGGTATATATACTTAACATCGATAATAGTTTTTTCGTTAAGACACCAATTATAGATAATAAAATTTAAAAAAAATCAGTAAAAAATACGAGACACGATATGCTGAAAGAAATACAGAATTTGAAATTCACAAACACACAAATAGTTGACTTTCAGGGTATATACACGTTAGTAAACTGTTTTATATTTTTGTTATGGTGTAAATATTTTAAATGTCCGAGTGTGCGTAAAAATGCTATATGTTTTTAAAAGTGTAATTCGACTTAAAAGATTTTAACCTTGTGTTTTCTAATTTTAGAATGAATATTAAAAAATAAAGAATTTTTGAAAATGCCTAAAAAAAATAAGGCGAAACATCAAATAAACTAGTTTGTGTTTTCCAAAAGAACCTAAGTACCCAAGAAAAACCAATCAAGTTTAAAAAATATATATATATATATATATATATATATATATATATATATATATATATATATATATATATATATATATATATATATGTATGTATATATATGTTACAATAGGGGTTTTGACGGATGGTGGAATGTAATACATTAAAATTCCGGGTTTCAATCCGTTCGTCTAACAATGAATTTGCAAGACGTTTCGCCAAAGTCTCATTTGGCATTTTCAAGTGCTCACGCTGCTGCTGCTACTTGATACTGTGGTCTTGCTGCTTCTGCCGTGGGATCACTTTGATTGAGTTGAGTGGGCTAGCTTCGAGCGGTTTTCTTTCGACATTTATGAAACATATCGTTGTGGCAAGTGAACCGAGAAGTAAACATGTTACTTTTCTTTTTTAAAAGCACTGAATACATACAAAAAATTACTGTCAATTGGTATAATAAATAATTCAGGAACGGAAGTACATTGTTATAGAGAGTTCACTCATTTTTAAATTTTTAGGTTACTACTAGGTACTACTAACGAAATGTGCTATAGTATAACACGTGGACTGAAAAATTTTTGGCCTGACACATAGATGTCGCTCTTCTCAAAAACTCTATATGATTTTTAGGAAATACCAACCTTCAAACTATACGCGTCAAAATTTCATGACATTTCGACGATTAGTTTACAAGTTACAATGGTTTTAGTGAAGCTACTCTTGGTATTTTCAAAACGACGGAAAAAAATACAATTTCGTGTATTGATTAAACACTGTTTTTTGATGGGAAAAAATACCGTTCAAGCAAAGAAATGGCTTCATAAGTGTTACGGGGACTCGGCCCTTGGAAAATCACTCATCATTTACTGATATGCTGAATTTAAACGTAGTCGTACAGATACAAATGATGCTGAATGCTTTGGACGCCCAAATGAGTTGGATACACCGGAAAACATCAAAAAAATCCACACAATTGTTTTGGATAACCGTAAAGTGAAATTGACTGAGATAGCTGACACTCTAAAGATATCAAAATAACGTGTTGGTCATATTTTGCATGAACATTTGAGCACGAGAAAGCTCTGTTCGAAATGGGTACCCTATTTGCGTGGTGTGGACCAAAAGCAACAACGTGTTGATGATTCTGAGCTCTATTTGGACCTGTTTAAGCGTAATAAAAAGGATTTTTCATGCGATATGTAACAATGGATGAAACATGGTTCCACCACCACACACCGAAATCAAATCGGCATGCAGCTGAGTGGACAGCAGCTGGGGAAACCGCCCGAAGCGACCAAAGACACAAAAGTTGGCGGGGAAGGTTTTGTCTTTGTATTTTGGTATGAGCATGAAATAATTATCATCGACTATGCTGAGAAGGGAAATGCCATCAATAGCGAATATTATATAAAGTTACGGATGCATTTGAAGGCAGAAATCGCAAAGAAATGCCCCAAATGAACAAGAAAAAAGTGCTCTTTCATCAAGACAATGCACCGTGTCTCAAGTCATTGGTTACGATGGCAAGATTGCATGAATTGAAGCTCGAATTGCTTCCTCATCCACCGTAATCTCCAGATTTGGCCCCCAGCGACCATTATCTATTCGCAGACCTCAAAAAAATGCTTACAGGAAAGACATTTGGCTCCAATGAAGAAGTTATCTCCGAAACTGAGACCTATTTTGAAGGCAAAGACAAATCCTTCTACAAGAAAGGTATAGAAATGTTAGAAAACCGTTGGATTGATTGTATCTTTCTTGAAGGAGCACTATATTAATGAATAAAGTCGAATTTTTCAAAAAAATTGTTTCACGTAGCTAAAAAAATATTATCGACAATAAATATAGGAATACCTTGTCAATTGTGATTCCAATAAAAATTAATCGTCATAAATAAATATAATTTCATTGCGTTATAAATAAAGTTTTACTTCATAAATATATTTGGATTGACTGAAATAAAAATATTTCACTATGCTTGTCATTAAAATATTGCACACAAATTTTTGATGGGTATAAAAGAACCCCGTCATAACCTTATGGAAAATCGGGTTTGTCGAAATTGTCTGAATTTTTGATATATTGTAGCCCTTGTCATCCTGAACAAAAGACCCTCGAGCAGAATCATCCATATTGAGTATTTTGGCTGCCACAGCTCATCAACCCCCATAAAAAAAATTCAAAAATTTAGGAAAATCGATATTTTAATACTGAAAATGGTTTGTTATAGTAAAGTCCTTTGCCGTCTTCAAATTAATTTTTTTCTAGCTTTATGAAGGGCTTGAAAGATACAAGAGCTATTTAGAATACAATTTTATGACAATTCTGTATTTTTGTAAATTTTTTCTAACATTAATTTTTCTAACCATAACAGAAATTAAATTAAAGTAAATTAAATTGATTCTTTAAATCATTTAAAAAAATAAAATGGAAAAAAAAATATAATTTTATAAAATTTTATACAATCTTCTATAATTAAAAAAAAATATTATATATGAAAGATTTTTACTACTCGGTATATATCACCACTACACCAAACACTTTATTTTTGCACTCGACGCGCGTTTCGCTAACCATGTTAGCTTCATCAGGAGCGATGATTGACTCATCAATCAATCATCGCTCCTGATGAAACTAACATGGTTAGCGAAACGCGCGTCGAGTGCAAAAATAAAGTGTTTGGTGTAGTGGTGATATATACTGAGTAGTATCATTGTGCCAAAAATTCCACATTCCCAACTTAGATGAAAGATTTTTGTTAAAATTGAAATATTTTAATGAAATTTTTAAAAATTTTATACAATTTTATAATAATAGATATCTAACTTGAATGATTAATATACGTATATTATTTTTTTTTTTAATAAATTATATAAAATTTTTATCTAATTGAGTTCGGAAAATTTTTCCCTGTTATCGTTATGAAACTAATGTAAAACACAAAAAACAAATCGAGAATTCATCTTTTATTTTATATTCCTTATTTTATTCTTCAGTATCAGCATTAATTTCTCTCCCTCCGACTCCATTTTCACTATTCAAAAGGGTGCATATGATCAAAATGACCTCGAAAATAAATTCAGCGACCCCAGAAACCCCCGAGGAACCAGTTTCGAAAGTGAAACTCTAATTCAGGTGAATATCGTAATTTCTTCCGCTCTAATCCCAATTTTCATACCTTAAGATGGTACATATTATCAAAATGACCCCGAAAATAGATTCAACGATCCCAGAAACCCCCGAGGAACTAGTTTCGAAAGTGAAACTCTAATTCAGGTGAATATCGTAATTTCTTCCCCTCTAATCCCAATTTTCACACCTTAAGGTGGTACATATTATCAAAATGACCACAAAAATAGATTCAGCGATCCCAGAAACTCCCGAGGAACTAGTTTTGAACGCGAAACTCTAATATTCAGGTGGCTATCGTAATTTCTCCCCCTCCGATCCCCATTTTCACTCTCTAAAAGGGTGCATATGATCAAAATGACTCCAAAAATAGATTCAGCGGCCTCAGAAACCCCCTAGGAACCAGTTTTTAACACGTAAACTTAAAATAACGGAACTTCGAAATTTTACCTCCCAATTCCGTGCTACTTTTTGCAATGTTGAAAAATTTTGAGATTATGTTTTGCAAATCGGCTTCCTTGCGTGTGTCCGGAATTCGCTAACGAGTATTTAAAAAAAAGTATCTCATTTCGTTAATAATTGAGGAATTTAGACAATTTTGAACGAAAAGTCAAATTCCTGGCCTACTGTGCACCGGTGTGCCTCAAGGCCATACTATAATTCTTATTTACATTAAAGATTTGCTGAAAAGGACCAGAAATCGAATTTACAGCATTGCAGATGATAGTATGCTTATTCATTTTGAACGCTCGAACATCGGCTACTGATGTAAATATTTGCAGACAGCAGGAAGTCTTTGAACTTAATAAAGACCTGGAAGAAATTCTATCTTGGGGTGACAGTAACCAAGTAGAATTTAAAGCTACAATAACGCAGGCGGTAGTTTTTTCTGAAAAAATTAATGTTGCTGAATTTCTTGGGTGTTAATTTGGGAGTAAATATGTTTTAGCACGAACATATTGTAAGCAAAGAGAGTTTTTCAAAAGCTGGAATTATTTCGAATTAGAAAGTTAACCACAACAAAGATCGAATTTGACCTACGATAGAATACGATTCCCATGTTTGGGGTTTTGCTCTTAAACATACACTGCATTTATTGGATTCTAAGAACGGTTGGCCGCTTGAGTCTATTCTACAAGTATTTTTATGGAAAGTGTTCGATGGATGTAGCAGGCGTAACTCCTCTCAAAATTGTGCATGCTCAGACTACACGTCGCGCTAAGACTTCACATCCATATGAAGTTCAACTTGTCACTCCTAGTAAATCCTTTTGAAGCAGTCTTTTATATGGAGATCCTCATTCCTTTGTAATGATTTGCCCAGGGCTGTGTTTCCCATCAAGTACAATTTACAGCGATTCAAGACCAACGTGAATTGCTTTTTACAAACACATGTCCTTCGCTCCTGTAGCTCTTTAGGGATTTCCAGCAGCACGTGGTCTGTGCTTATAGAAAGAAATACTTTATTTATGGATCCGAGGCGTAGTTTACTAACCATGTTAATAACATCTTTTTTCAAATAAAGCTTTATTGACATGCATGCATGTTATTAGCGAGTCAAAATAAATGACTGTGAGAGTCAAAATTTGTTTTGCTTGGCGACAGGATTCTTTATACGATAAGCTAAAAGTCAATCTAATAAACGTTTTCTGAATAACAAAAATCCCATTTGGATTCACTGCCCGTCCCCAAACCAGAATATTGTAACCAAGTTGGGGGTAAACGAATGGGTAATAAAAATTAAATAGATGCTGTTGATTAAAATTTTGTTTTAAAATAGTAAAAAAAATATTTTTTGCATTTTTGCAGTTTGTCGATTTGTGGATGTAACTTAAATTTGCAGTCAAACAAAATGCCAAGAAATTTTGTTTGTTCATTTACTGTGATTATTAATAATCAAATTGTTAGTCTACGCTTTAAAATCCACACACATCGTGGATCTATTGTGAGATTATTCCTGCCACACCACTCGTAGACGGAGTCTATTCTTGAAAGCTGCAGTTCCTCTAGGGCTGACGATGTTACAACTATGTCGGTGTTATTGGCCTATACAAACGCTCTACCTTCCTTTATGTAGTTAGGCACATCATTTACACACTGCAGATGTAGGTAGTCAAAATTGTTCTTCAAAGAGTTCCCATTTCACAGACATATAAATATGACAACTCTCCAACCACCTTTACATAAGGATTAAGAATCTCAAATTCACAAAAAAAATTATTGCATTATAGTCAATATTTTACCAGTAATCCTGTAAATAGTCCTAAGGATACATGGCAAGATATAAGAATTGTACCAAGTATGCACATCTTATACTTCAACGTGGGCTGACATAGCAGCCGCAAGCCGACAAAGTGTTTAACAAAGTAAACCCTTTAACGCCGGCGGCGCCGTTTTCGAAGGATTTCCTTCAGACATATGGATCATTCTTTTACAAACCGTACACCTATTTTGACTTCACATTTTTGATTTGCTGAAAATTTTTTTATGGCTTGCATACATGAAATTAGTCGACTCGTGTATCGGATTTATTTCCAAATTAATATTTTGCAAAATATGGCCGTTATAAATTATCGTAGTCCACTAATCGGCGGCACATTAAAAAGGCAATATCTCCGGTTCTATTTATCGTATTAACTTTGTTGTTGGCTTTCGGAAAGCATAACCGTGGAATTTTTTAATTGTTTATTTATGAAAAATCAAAACAATGAAATTGTTTACACACTTTTTTATGCACGCTGATGCATTTCGTTGTTTGAGAACATAGTAAAAGCACACAATGCTTTTTTGTGTAGTGCTTATTATCAGAATTCAGTGAAAAGCGTGAAGTTTGAAGAAAAAAATGCCAAAATCATCAAATTCTTGATAAGGGTAAACAATCCGGATGGATAGGTGTTCCAATTATTTTAATTTGCCTCCTCATCTAAAAATATGAAATAATGAGACTCTCGGGAAAGAGCAACATTTCTGGCATTAAATAAGCCTGCAACAGAAGAGTCTCGAATAAAAAATTTGTAACACGTGCCGCCGTAATTCGTCTAAATTACGTAATAACAGTGAAAATAACAATGAGTCTCAATCAAATCAGAAGGTATGTTTCACAATTATTTATACTTTACAATCGCATTTCTGAATTGGAATTCAAGCAATTTACGTGCTAATTACATCTGTGTCGTGACGATATATATAACATAAAGAAACAAATTGGTTAATATGTTATGATGATCCCTAAGTATGGCATCAGAATCGAAATCGATTAAAAATTGATATGACACCGCATTCGAAATCGAAATAAAAATCAATATTAGTGTTCCGTATGGAACACTTATAAGATCACTTCGGTGTCGGAATTGATGGCCTCATCAGAACCGTGTAGTTTCGAAAGTTAAATTTTGACATAAGGGGTTAGTTTTGGGGGGGGTGAAATCAGAAGTGAAAAAAAAATTTTTTTACTAGGTCATCGAGTGTGATGTCAAATGAAAGTTTGTGAAAACACGAGTAAAATATATATATATATATATATATATATATATATATATATATATATATATATATATATATATATATATATATATATATATATATGTAAATATATATATATATATATATATATATATATATGTAAATATATATATATAATGTAATACTTGCGCGCACTTTTCTTTGTATTATTTTTAAAAAATCGCGAAAAATCGCTATCCCTCCGCCTTATCTCAAAAAGTACTCATCAAAAAAATTTAAAAAAAATCTGGAATATTCTCCACGGGGTGTAGATTGAACAAAAATTATCACGAGTGCATCACCTTTAATAATTTATCTGGTATATTAAAAAAACAAAAATTTCAAGGTCATCAGTTTTCATTAAAGATTGGAAACAAACTTTGTTGAAACCTCATTTGGGGTGTGTTTTGTGAAGTCACTGACCATTTTACACCTCCGTAACAAAATTTTTTATTTTAAAAGCAATCAACTTACGGAACACTAATTGCGCAAGTTCAATTTACATTTGACCGGTTATTTTATGTTTTAGACTAGGAAAAAGTCGAGATCAGAATCTTTATTCGTTTTAATACTGTACCTTGAATGATGAAAATGAAAATGCTATTGAAAAAGCAATCGAATTTTTGCATTAACAAGAATTTTAATGAATCAAATAACCTTTTTGAATTTTCTTTACATTAATTTTGATTAAAGTAAAAAAATTATCAATTTTTTAGAGCTAGATATTCGTTGATGTTATTTTTATTAACGCACAAGGTAGACTAAATTTATTTCATACTGTCTTAAACAGGTATATTGATACTACTCAGTACATACGGTTTTACTGACGAAATCACTTACAGACAATGGACAAACGTCGATAGGACGATCTTTAAAGTTATGATATCCCAGTTGATGAATATTTACAAAAATTAAAGGTTAGAAAAATTACTTCTGCATTAATTTTTTTCTAAAAATAACCGGTCAAGGGCAAGTTCAACTTGCACAATTAGTGTTACGTACGTTGATTGCTTTTAATATAAAAAATTTTGTTACGATAGTATAAAATGATCGGTGACTTCACAAAACACACCCCAAATGAGTTTTCAACAAAGTTTGTTTCCAGTCTTTACTGAAAACTGATGACCTTGAATTTATATATATATATATATGTATATATATATATATATATATATATATATATATATATATATATATATATATATATATATATATATATATATATTTTACTCGTGTTTTCACAAACTTTCATTTGACACCACACTCGATGACCTAGTAAAAAAATTTTTTTTTCACTTCTGATTTCACCCCCCAAAACTAACCCCTTAAGTCAAAATTTAACTTTCGAAACTACACGGTTCTGATGAGGTCATCAATGCCGACACCGAAGTGATCTTATAAGTGTTCCATACGGAACACTAATATTGATTTTTATTTCGATTGCGAATGCGGTGTCATATCAATTTTTAATCGATTTCGATTCTGATGCCATACTTAGGGATCATCATAACACATTAACCAATTTGTCTCGTTATGTTGATAAAATATAATTACATTTTTGGAAAGAATATCGTCACGACACAGACGTAATTAGCACGTAAATTGCTTGAATTCCAATTCAGAAATGCGATTGTAAAGTATAGATAATTGTGAAACATACCTTCTAATTTGATTGAGACTCATTGTTATTTTCACTGTTATTACGTAATTTCGACGAATTACGGCGGCACGTGTTACAAATTTTTTATTCGAGACTCTTCTGTTGCAGGCTTATTTAATGCCATCAAATGTTGCTCTAGGACTTTCCCGAGAGTCTCATTATTTCATATTTTTAGATGAGGAGGCAAATTAAAATAATTGGAACATCTATCCATCCGGATTTTTTACCCTTATCAAGAATTTGATGATTTTGGCATTTTTTTCTTCAAACTTCACGCTTTTCACTGAATTCTGATAAAAAGCATTGTGTGCTTTTACTATGTTCTCAAACAACGAAATGCATCAGCGAGCATAAAAAAGTGTGTAAACAATTTCATTGTTTTGATTTTTCATAAATAAACAATTAAAAAATTCCACGGTTATGCTTTCCGAAAGCTAACAACAAAGTTAATACGATAAATAGAACCGGAGATATTGCCTTTTTAATGTGCCGCCGATTAGTGGACTACGATAATTTATAACGTATATTTTGCAAAATATTCATTTGGAAATAAATCCGATACACGAGTCGACTAATTTCATGTATGCAAGCCATAAAAAATTTTTCAGGCAAATCAAAAATGTGAAGTCAAAATAGGTGTACGGTTTGTAAAAAAATGATCGATCCATATGTCTGAATGAACTCCTTCGAAAACGGCGCCGCCGGCGTTAAAGGGTTTACTTTATTAAACACTTTGTCGGCTTGCGGCTGCTATGTCAGCCCCCGATGAAGTATAAGATGTGCATACTTATATCTTGCCATGTATCCTTAGGACTATTTACAGGATTACTGGTAAAATATTGACTATAATGCAATAATTTTTTTTGTGAATTTGAGATTCTTAATCCTTATGTAAAGGTGGTTGGAGAGTTGTCATATTTATATGTCTGTGAAATGGGAACTCTTTGAAGAACAATTTTGACTACCTACATCTGCAGTGTATAAATGATCTGCCTAACTACATAAAGGAAGGTAGAGCGTTTGTATAGGCCAATGACACCGACATAGTTGTAACATCGTCAGCCCTAGAGGAACTGCAGCTTTCAAGAATAGACTCCGTCTACGAGTGGTGTGGCAGGAATAATCTGTTTCCAGTCTTTACTGAAAACTGATGACCTAGAATTTTTTTATATATATATATATATATATATATATATATATATATATATATATATATATATATATACCAGATAAATTATTAAAGGTAATGCACTCGTGATAATTTTCGTTCAAACTACACCCCGTGGAGAATATTCCAGAATTTTTTCAAAATTTTTTGATCAGTACTTTTCGAGATAAGGTGGGGGGGCCAGCGATTTTTCGCGATTTTTTAAAAATAATACAGAGAAAAGTGTGCGCAAGTATTACATTATATACATACTTTTTACCCGTGTTTTCACAAGCTTTCATTTGACACCACGCTCGATGACCAAGTAAAAAAAAAATTTTTTCACTTCCGATTTCACCACCCAAAACTAACCCCTTAAGTCAAAATTTAACTTTCAAAACTACACGGCTCTGATGATGCCATCAATTCCTATATTATTACCAAATTTCGGCTTTCTATGACAAATAGTTTCGGAGAAAATCGGGTGTGATAGACAGACAGACAGACACCAAAGTCATCTTATAAGTGTTCCGTACGGGACACTAAAAATAAGAGTTGACAGAAAAAGAGTGCATTTTAATCTGTGATTTATATGAGAACTATGCTTTTGTTGTTCAAGATTCTGTGCAAGGCTGGGATAACAACCAGGCAACAGTGCACCCATTTGCAATTTACTACAGCCATGATGACGGCGAAACTGAAATGCAAAAGTTTTGTAATTATATCCGAATGTTTGCATAACGATACAATTGCCGTTCATGTGTTCCAAAAACATTTAGTAAATTTAATCAAAAAAAAACTTCAACAAAATTTAAAAAATTACACTTTTTTCTGATTGGGCAAGAGCGCAATACAAAAACAAAAAAAAATATCAATCTCACTCATCATCTGAAAGATTTTGTTTTAGCTGCAGAGTGGCACTCACTACGTCCTATAGCAAGGGTGTGTGCGATTCCTTGGGTGGGACTTTGAAAAACTTGGCTGCTAGAACTAGCCTCAAAGAGTAATAAAACCCAAAACAAACGCCCAAAGAATTATTTGGATGGGCAACTGGAGTCTCTTCCTAATATGCCATTGAAATTTGTAAAGAATAAAGAATATATTGAAGAAGCAAAAAAATTAGAGGCAAGTTTTAAAATGAGTCCAACTAGAAAAGGAACGTTGGCATATCATTGCATGATACCAATCACGACGGATCAGGGACATTCAACTGAAGTTGAAGTTATGAATAATTATTTAATTTGCAACATATTGTCGAAAATTATATTATATATATAATAATATATTATATTATATCCTTGCAAATAAAGCTGCTTATGACAATATTTTATAGTCTCTTAATTTATTTCAATATTTAGATCGTTTTTTATCATAAAAAATCGTAATATTCGATTTCAGCTGAGTTTCTCGCTGTATTCAATATGTTAATTACGTTTTTGATAAGAGTGCATTTGAATATTTAGTCTAATAATAAGGATCACTTTTTACTTGTTCGTTTTTTGGATAATGTATATATAATTTTCATATAGAAGTACTGATATAAAAAATGACCTTTAAAAAGCAAGAAATGGGGGCAAACGTGAACGAAACTCCGTAAAACTTTATGCGCGCGGCGCGCGTCGCGTGACGTGCCCTCAAAGTTATTTAATATTTTCCGACCTAATAGGGACCCCACTCTTCAAACATATGGGTTTTTTAGATTAAAACGTAGCGAATATAATGGTATTTTTTTCGATTTTATAAGTTGTGGGGGCAAATATGAAAAAATTATTTAAACAATTTCATTGTCATTATTTTTTTTTAATAAACAATTAAAAAATTCCACGGTTATACCGTGCGAAAGTCAACATAAAGAGCAATAAAATGGAGGAAGAACGAAGTTTATACGATAAATAGAACCGGCGATATTGCTTTTTTAATATGCCGTCGATTAGTGGACTATGATAATTTATAAATCGATATTTTGCAAAATATACGAGTACATTTGGAAAAAAAATCCCGATACACGTGTCGACTAATTTTACTTATAAAAGCAAGCAAATCGAAAATATGAAGACGTTTTTCCTCAAATCCGTAGGGTTTGTAAAACTGTACTGACACCTACTTGTTGTTGTCTGTTCCCTCTTGTGAAGAATTCAGCTGCCACCTTAGATCGGTACTTTCTCACAGGTGATTTCCACTTTTTGAGTTCTGTTTTTCCACTTTCTTTTCGCGAGTTATCACGCCACCTTAGATCGGTACTTTCTCACAGATGATAATAACGTTTTGGGATTCTTTTGCAAATTACCGGCCGTTACCTTAGATCGGTACTTTCTACGGGCGATATTCACTTTTTTGAGTAAATTCTTGACGAAACTGTATCTATATGCCCTAGATAAGACTCAAAAAATCTGAACGACTGCACCAGTTATACGTCGGGCCGATGGCTTTTTTATTTTTAAAAATCATTTTTTGTCCTTTAAAAACTTTGCTTGAAGTGTATAACAAATTTCGGTTTAAAATGGATTACAGAAAAGACTTGATACAACAAATGGACAAACAATAGTGAAGTAAATTATTACATGTAGAAGCTTTTATAATCTTCCTTATCTCTAGTATGACTAATAGCCTACCTAAGCAATATAGAGTATGTAACTTGCACACCTAATAGCCCATCGTAGGCTGACACAGCAGCTACAAATTTACAGAGTGGTTGACAAAGTCAACACTTCAACGCAGGCGGTGTGGTTTTCTAGGCATATCCCTCAGGTATATGTGGAACAGTGGGCAGTGGGCTGAAATATGAACTTTGTCTGTTTTCAGTAGTTTTACATTAAACCAATTATTATTATTATTATATTGGTTTCACAACGTTCTCCGACGTCTTCCGATACCCAGTCTCCATTCGGTGCGGTCATTCCACTGGCCTTCCTCCAGTCCTCTTTCTTGCATTTCTTTGTCAATGCCCTCTCTCCAGCTCATTCTTGGTCTACCTCTTCTTCTTCTTCCTGTAGGTGTCCAATCTAATATTTGTTTTGGGAGCCTCTCTGGTGTCATTCTTTGGACGTGTCCATACCATTTAAGTTGTTTCAACCTTATTTCTTCGACTATGGTCTTTTTTACACCCATAATTTCACGAATTCTCTCGCTCCTTATTCTTTCCAGCTTAGATCTTCCGGCTGCCCGTCTCCAGTAGTCCATTTCTGTGGCCTCTAGGGATTTAACAGATTTTTCTTTTAACTGCCATACCTCACTACCATATGTTACAATGCTTTTAACTATTGTGTTGTATATTCGGTGTTTGTTCTCTTTGTTTATTTTCTGGTCCCATAAAATACTGTTCAGAGACCTGATAGCTTTCCTGCCCTGAATATTCCTTTCTTTGATGGCGTCATCGAGAGTTCCGTTGTTGGTTATATTTAGACCCAAGTATTTATAGCTACTGCATGATTTAAGATTGTGTCCGTCTTGTGTCACCAAATCCTGTTGCGTACCAACCAATTAAAGGATCTTAATATATGTACTTTGGTGTGCTAATCATTTGGACGGGACTTCAAGATTACGTAAGCGAATATGACTTTAGCTCAATTAACTTAAGTCGAAACAAAAAATTAAATAACTAGACCTACTGTCTGTCATAAGGTTAGGTCCTCATAGTAGTGAATTGCCTATGCCATCTAGAGCAGTGCATTCTGTGTCTACAGAAACCGAAAAATTGTTTGTCATCCTTGTGAATCATGTACCGCTCACCTCATTTATTAACACAAGCAGACCTTAAAATACTGCTTGTGTTGTGAACTGATTTAGCACGTGATTTATATTGCTCTTTTCGAGATGGAGACGATTAACTTAAATGTATTTCTCACAAGCAGGTGAGTTAGTTTATTGTATGAAATGGATGTGGTCACGAGCTTTTTAGTGTTCCGGAACACTTACGAGATCACTTTGGTGTCTATCTGTGTGCCTGTCCGTCTGTCATACCGGATTTTCTCAGAAACTATTTGACATAGAAAGTTGAAATTTGACACTATTATAGGAATTGATTGACTTAAGGGTTAGTGTTGGGGGGTGAAATCGGAAGTGCAATTTTTTTTTACCAGGTAATCGAGTGAGGTATCAAATGAAAGTTTGTGAAGACACGAGTTCAAAAATATTTATAATTGTTGCGCACACTTTTCTTTGTATTATTTTTTAAAAATTGCCAAAAATCGCTGCCCCCCCTTATCTCGAAAAGTAATGATCAAAAAATTTTAAAAAAATTCCGGAATATTCTCCACAGGGTGTAGATTGAATGAATATTATCATGAGTGCATTATCTTTAATATTTTTTCTGGTATATAAAAAAAGAAACTAAAAATTAATTAGTTTTGAACAAAAATCGGAAACAAACTTTGTTGAAAACTCATTTTGGGGTGTGTTTTGTGAAGTCATTGATCATTTTATACATCTGTAACAATAATTTTTATTTTAAAATCAACACTAATTGCGCACGTCCGACTTGCACTTGGTCGGTTATTTTTGAATTTTGAATACGATCCAAGTAATTACACTTTTTCATTGCCTCATCCAATGCTAGTTCAATAGAAGTGCTTTGGCACAACAAAAACACGTTTTCTTCTGCACCAGTAGCTCTTGACTGTTGTCGGGCTATAAAATGTCATGCCACAAAATATGTTGTAATTCGATTGTTAAGATCTATCAAAATATGGCACGAATTTCTGTGTAACAAAAAAAGGTAAAGTTTTGTAGACTAGTGGTCTCAATGGATGTATTATTCCTTAAATTGTCCTACTTTCAAGTTAGTAAACGCCTATTTCTTGGATCTATCGATTTCTTATTGTTGTTTAAATTAGTTTTGATATTTATCAAAATGAATAAATAAATATTTATTTATTCACTTCATTAAACTCGTAATACATTTATATAGTGACATTTTGAAATTGTTACAGTTAATATATTATTTTGTTTCTAATATAAATTTTTATAGTTATCCTTATTTATTATGTCTTGAGATGTTTCCCAAAACAGGTTAATTGTGTAGTAAAAACAGTCTACTAACGCCTTAATTAAACCCATTTCTTATCTTGACAACTTTGTAACCCATTAGAAACACAGGTTTTCTCAATCTACATTAAGCGGGACTCGGTTCTTGATTTTCCACATTTACAGGATCTTTTATAATGCCTGTCATTCGCACGTTGACGAAGTCACCCTCTTAAGTTACCAGACTCAATCTAACTTCCATTCAGAATCATAATCATATTAAATAGGGGGAAGTTTTTGTGGAAGTTTTAGTCTTGTGTAGAAAATCCACTAAAATTGTGTTGATAAATAGAAAACGAAAACAATTCAATAAATATAGTAAATCAGATACAATACAAGCTATTTGACTATGCAGTACGTACATAAAACACCTAATCTACCACAAGTCTTGATGACCTAAATTAACTTCTTATTTTATTCAGTCGTAATTAATTAAAATAACCAGTTAATTTAGACAACGAAATGTTATAGTGGGTGTAATTTAAAATGGTAAGTATATAAATCTTATTCGTAGTTGTTCTTCGCATAATATATATATATATATATATATATATATATATATATATATATATATATATATATATATATATACGAGGCTGGTTTGAAAAGTCCGTGCAAAATCCGAGAGATGGCACCACCGGCGCTTATCGAGGTCATGTTTAGTTAGTAGCATCTCTTGAATGAACGCACTCCAAGTTTCAGCCATATTGGTCTATTTCTTTGTGTTTGGCATTCGTGTGAATCAAGGAAGTCGAGTGATTTTCAAGAAATGGACAAAAAAGAATTTCGTGTGGTGATTAAACATTACTTTATGAAAGGCAAAACGCCTCAGGAGACTAAAGAGAAGCTTGATAAACATTATGGTGACTCTGCACCTTCGATTAGAACAGTTTATAAGTGGTTTCAAAATTTTCGGACTGGCCATATGGGCACAAGTGACGCTGAACGTTTTGGACGGCCTGTGGAGGTTACGACTCCAGAAATCATTGATCAAATCCATGATATGGTGATGGATGACAGAAGAGTTAAGGTGCGTGAGATTGCTAGTGCTGTGGGCATATCGACTGAACGGGTACATAATATTTTGCATAAACATTTGGACATGAGGAAGCTATCCGCAAGATGGGTGCCGCGATTGCTCACGCTTGACCAAAAACGGAATCGTGTGAAGTGTTGCAAGGATGGTTTACAGCTGTTCCAGAAGAATCCGGAGGACTTTAAGCGTCGTTTCGTTACTGTGGATGAAACATGGATACATTGCTATACTCCTGAGACCAAACAACAATCTAAACAATGGGTTACCAAGGGGGAATCTGCACCAAAAAAGGCGAAGACCGTTCCTTCGGCCGGAAAGGTTATGGCGACTGTCTTTTGGGATTCGCAAGGGATAATCCTCATCGACTATCTGGAAAAGGGTAAAACTATTACAGGTGAATATTATTCATCGTTATTGGACCGTTTGAAAACCGAGCTGCAAGAAAAACGCCCGCGATTGGCCCACAAGAAAGTCCTTTTCCATCACGACAACGCACCAGCACACACCTCAGCAGTTGTGGTCGCAAAATTAATGGAAATAGGATTCCAACTCGTTTCACATCCCCCCTATTCTCCAGACTTGGCTCCCTCGGACTACTATTTGTTCCCCAATTTGCAGAAATGGCTGGCGGGACAAGGATTTTATTCAAACGAGGAGGTGATTGCAGACACTAATGGATATTTTGCAGACTTGGACAAACCCTATTATTCGGAAGGGATCAACAAACTAGAACATCGTTGGACGAAGTGTATAAGCGTAAAAGGAGACTATGTCGAAAAATAAAAAAGGTTTACCCCAAACACATAAGTAGTTTTTATTTTTGCACGGACTTTTCAAACCAGCCTCGTATATACATATATATATATATATATATATATATATATATATATATATATATATATATATATATATATATATATATATATATATATATATATATATATATATATATATATATATATATATATATATATATATATATATATATATATATTTCCCAACGTCCATTGTTACAAGACTACGCAAAATTATATATATAAATATATATATATATATATATATATATATATATATATATATATTAGATTACGTTACGACTACGCAAAATTCCTTTAGATTAACGCCGAAACAGTTCCAGACAGCGTTATGAATTTTCGACACGTTGTTGTTTTTTCGTTGATTGTATCGGTTGGTCAGTGTTGTTTTACTGGTAAGTTTCAGACGTTTTGCCAGAAATTTCATTTGGCACTATCAATGTTTACTGGACGCTGGTCGACGATAAATGCGGTATTGTATTTTTTCCTTCAAGTATCTTAAATATATCTGCGACTTACCAATGGATACAATCAACGAGAAACAACAACGTGTGGTGTTTTGGCAAGTATTTTTTGAGATGAACATGGAATAATTGAGAAGGAGCGACCTATCATTGGAGACTATTACGTCGGTTTAACATATTGCACCATTTGAATGAAGTGATATCAAGAAATGAGGGTGCAAATAGCGAAGAAAAAGTGTTGTTTCATCAGGATAATATACACTCACAACTCCATAAAATCGATTGAAAAAATTGGGCTATAAATTGCTTCCTTATCCTCCGTATTCACCAAATCTGCCCTCCAGCGATTATTACATCTTTTCAAATTTATATATACATATATATATATATATATATATATATATATATATATATATATATATATATATATATATATATATATATATATATATATATATATATATATATATATATATATATATATATATATATATATATATATATATATATATATATATATATATATATATATATATATATATATATATATATATATATATATATATATATATATATATATATATATATATATATATATATATATATATATATACATATATATATATATATATATATATATATATATATATATATATATATATATATATATATATATATACATATATATATATATATATATATATATATATATATATATATATATATATATATATATATATATATATGTATATATATATATATATATATATATATATATATATATATATATATATATATATATATATATATATATATATATATATATATATATATATATATATATATATATATATATATATATATATATATATATATATATATATATATATATATATATATATATGTATATTATTAAGAGAAAAACTTATATTTCGTTCTTCTGTTCACGACCGTGACCTAAGACATCGAGATCATCTCACTAAGCCACAACATCAGTCTGCTTTGTTCCGACGTTGTTTTACTTAACATGCTGTGGCTCTTTATAATTCGCTTGATCAGGAGTTGAAGTTGTACAATAAAAGTAGTTTGCGCTCAAGATATAGATCCCGCTTGCTAGGTCTACATGTGTAGTGCTATGCCAGGGTTTGCAGAATTTTTCTGTAAATTTTGACTATACGTGGTTTATAAATATTTATAATATGTAATATAGTGTGTAGGGTTTGGATTCTTATTGTATTATCAAAGTTTTCTATATGTTTTTTTTCTCTTTTTTTATTTTTTTTTGGTATTGCATTTTCTTTTTTACATTGAGTTGGGCTTAAATAAGGACTGAAATGGGTGAGTATAAGAGTACCCTGTGGCTAAACTCCGCCATTTCTTCTCTTTTTCCGGTAATTGTAACTGTGTATGTACATTTGGAAATTGTGTTTTATAAATATTTTCCTTTTTTTTTTTGTATTACCTTTGTTTTGATTTTGTGTGTGTGTGTGTGAGTGTTAGTGTGTATGTGAGTGTGAGTGTGAGTGTGAGTGTGAGTGTGAGTGTGAGTGTGAGTGTGAGTGTGAGTGTGAGTGTGAGTGTGAGTGTGAGTGTGAGTGTGAGTGTGAGTGTGAGTGTGAGTGTGAGTGTGAGTGTGAGTGTGAGTGTGAGTGTGAGTGTGTGAGTGTGAGTGTGAGTGTGAGTGTGAGTGTGAGTGTGAGTGTGAGTGTGAGAGTGTGAGTGTGTGAGTGTGAGTGTGAGTGTGAGTGTGAGTGTGAGTGTGAGTGTGAGTGTGTGAGTGTGAGTGTGAGTGTGAGTGTGAGTGTGAGTGTGAGTGTGAGTGTGAGTGTGAGTGTGAGTGTGAGTGTGAGTGTGAGTGTGAGTGTGAGTGTGAGTGTGAGTGTGAGTGTGAGTGTGAGTGTGAGTGTGAGTGTGAGTGTGAGTGTGAGTGTGAGTGTGAGTGTGAGTGTGAGTGTGAGTGTGAGTGTGAGTGTGAGTGTGAGTGTGAGTGTGAGTGTGAGTGTGAGTGTGAGTGTGAGTGTGAGTGTGAGTGTGAGTGTGAGTGTGAGTGTGAGTGTGTGAGTGTGAGTGTGAGTGTGAGTGTGTGAGTGTGAGTGTGAGTGTGAGTGTGAGTGTGAGTGTGAGTGGGAATGTGTGTGTGTGTGTGTGTGTGTGAGTGTGTGAGTGTGTGAGTGAGTGTGAGTGTGTGTGTGTGTGTGTGAGTGTGTGAGTGTGTGAGTGTGTGAGTGTGTGAGTGTGTGAGTGTGTGAGTGTGTGAGTGTGTGAGTGTGTGAGTGTGTGAGTGTGTGAGTGTGTGTGTGTGAGTGTGTGAGTGTGTGTGCGTGTGTGCGTGTGTGCCTCTCGTAAATTGCGAGAACACGAGAACCATAATTTTTGAAATTAATATGTGTGGGTCAAATCATTTTACCAAACAATGTTACTACTATATAATAAAAATTCACCAGGAAATTTTCTGCTCCATTATTTGTTATTTACTCAAATAACCGTCAAAGTTTAACTGACCAAAATAGACATGATCAACTTAAAACATTTCGACATTCCTTCACTTTTTTTACCTCATGATGTGTATCAAAGAGCCTCTCGTGAACTAAGAGAACACCAGAACCATATTATTAGCTACGTTTTTAATTATTAATCTTTAAAGACCTTCCTAAATCTTGGATACAATTTTTGAAACAGATTATCATCTTAACGAAATACAAATTCAAAAATTTATTTCCAGCTCAAATCCTTATTTAAGAAAATAACACTGTTTCAGTGGTGTTTTTGAAAGACTTTATAGCATCTACTATTTACTCTCAAATGGATAAATGTATGTACGAGTACTTCTGTTGAAAACTAAAAGCAATAGACAGATTGATTATGAGGTGTTTTTTAGAACATCGATTTGACGTGTTCCATTACAAAAATATATTATTAGAGGTATATTTGGAATTGTTTCGATAATCACGACATTTTCTTGTTACATAAAATCATATCCTCAATTACATACTTACAGATTTAAAAAAATAAACAAGTTTATATAATACATAATAATTATATAGATACGTGCATGACAGTGTGACCCTGTGATTGATCACAAAAGGAAAGAATGATGTGATAATTGATCGATCACACAGATAATACTATAATTTTCAAATTGGGTATAATACTAATGTGTATTAAAGGAACGTACCATTAATGTAAACAATACCTATATTGTTAAAATGTGTTATTTAGTGGGCTTTATCTTTTGTGTATTTTTATCAGTGGTTTCAGCACAGGTAAAAGAAGCATTTTCTTGTTTCTAATGAACAGTTTTAGTATTGCTCTCTTCACCTTAAGTTACTCGACATCTCACAAAATCAATTTAATTTTTTTACATGTAACCAAAGAGTCAAAACTCTATAAGATGTAATTAATAAACGAGAAATGTAAACTACAATAGCTATAATGAATTTTGGGATCTGCTTTCACCCACTAAAATATATATAGTATAAGTTTGATCATAGTAATTATAATCCTCACTAGGAAGTTTAAATACCGCATACTAATGAAAAATAGCTCATTTCCTCCAATTAGTGACATATCGCTGAAAACGCTAGATCAAGGATATAACTTTTTAAAAGAACTCTCTGATGTTAGAAATAAAACTAAGAGTGTCATCATGTTACTCTCTGCACTCAAACAATCTAATTATCTAGAATAGATAGATTAACACGTACGCTGAAAAGTTTTTTGTCTAGTTACTTAAAACACATATTTTTGCAAAATTCGACTTTATTCATACACATAGTCTCCTTCAAAAGCGATACAATCAGTCCAACGTTTTCTAACATTTCTATACCTTCCTTGTAGGAGGATTTGTCTTTGCTTTCAAAATAGGCTTCAGTTTCGGCGATAACTTCTTCATTGGAGCCAAATCTATTTCCCGCGAACATTTTTTTGAGGTCTGCGAATAGATAATAGTCGCTGGGGCTAAATCTGGATAATACGGCGGATAAGGAAGGAATTCGAACTTCAGTTCATGCAATTTTGAGATCGTAACCATTGACTTGTGACACGGTGCATTGTCTTGATCAAAGCGCACTTTTTTCTCGTTCATTTGGGGCCGTTTCTTTGCGATTTCTGTCTTCAAACGCACCAATAACTTCATATAATATTCGCTATTAATTGTTTTTCAATTCTCAGCATAGTCGACGAAAATTATTCCATGCGCATCCCAAAATACAGAGGCCAAAACATTTCCAGCCGACTGTTGTGTCTTTGGTCACCTCGGCCGGCTTTTACCAGCTGCTGTCCACTCAGCTAACTGCTGATTAAATTCTGGTGTATAGTGGAGGATCCATGTTTCATCCATTGTCACATATGGCATGGAAAAATCATTTTTATTGCGCTTAAACAGTTCCAAACAGCGCTCAGACTCATTGTTGTTGTTTTATGTCCATTGTGAGCAAACGCGGTACCCATTTCGAACAGAGCTTTCTCATGCTCAAATGATCATGCAAAATATGATCAACACGTTCTTTTGATAACTTTAGGGTGTCAGCTTTCTCACGCAATTTCACTTTACGGTAATCCAAAACAATTTTGTGGATTTTTTTGATGTTTTCCGGTGTAACCACCTCATTTGGACGTCCAGAGCGTTCAGCATCATTTGTATCTGTACGACCGCATTTAAAATCAGCATACCAGTAAACGATGAGTGATTTTTTAGGGGCGGAGTCCCCCTAACACTTATCAAGCCATTGCTTTTCTTAAACAGTATTTTTTCCCATCAAAAAACAGTGTTTAATCAACACACGAAACTCGATTTTGTTCCATTGTTTTGAAAATATCAAAAGTTGCCTCACTAAAACCACTGTAACATGTAAACTAATCGCCGAAATGTCATGAAATTTTGACACGTTTCGTTCGAAGATTGGTACTTTTTAAAAATCATATGGATTTTTTGAAAAGGGCGATATCTATATGTCAGACCAAAAACTTTTCAGCCTACGTGTTATATTCCAAATTTTGGAGCATAACAGCAAAAATTTAGAAATTAAACCCTTTTAAGTTTAGGTGCAGCTATAATCAATCGAGATATAATAAATAAATGCTCGAATTTGTTTACTGAAAAACTATGCCAAAGTCCTATGAAGACAAGAGATTAATTATAAAATATGTTAATTATAATGGGTATATACATGAAACCTATATTTCCGATCCAAGGCGAAAGTCATAAATCGAAAATAAAAAATGAGTTTACAGGCGCGTCAAGGGAAACTAAACATCATTAAAGCTAAGAGGGTTAATCTTTAAAACAATAGCATCATAATACCCAATCTAAGGGCTAATATATGAAATTGTTTTTACAGTACTGGATCTATTCAAAAAAAAACACTAGAACTGTCATTATCCATGTTTATTATCAAGCCATTTTAGGCCCATACAATTATTTCTTATACGAGGGTTGTACGATAAGTACCTAGCCTCGGCCAGAGATGGTGCTACTTTATTTATTTATTATTTATTAATCAAAGGTGTCAAGGTGTACATTTTCATGTTAAATACATTCCATCTTAAAAATTTATACAGATTTCACCCATTCCTTCTTATTTTTTGCCCTTTCCTTCCTTCCAGGTCGTTTTCCGTTTCTTCAGGTTTTCAGCTACTTTACTTTCCCAAGTTTTGGCTGGTCTCTTAGTCTTTTCTGCAACGTTCGGGTTTTCCATATTACTTTTACTTGTTGACTTAATTCTCACTAAGTGGCCAAACAATCTCAGTTGGTTCCTTTTTATCGTTGTCGTTAAAGGTTCTATCTGCAATTGTTTTCTCACCTCAGTGTTTCTAATTGTATCTCTTCTTGTTATGCCTATTACTGCTCTAAGATACTTCAATACAATTGCTTGAAGTTTACTGCTCGTTCTTTTTGTGAGTACCTAGCTCTCGCTGCCATATATTAGGATAGCCTAAATACAGTTTTATAGACATCATTTTTGTATTTATGGCGACCTCTTTTTTACGTATGAGTGTATTGTTGAGACTGAAGATTACTTTTAGTGCATTTTCTATTCTATCATTTATTTCTGCATCGTTCTTTCCTGTTTTATGTATTTTCGTTCCAAGAAATTTGAAAGATTCTACTTGTTCTATCTCTCTCCGTCAATTTTAATTGTTATCTTTTCTTTGTCTCTGCCTATTATCATTATCTTGGTCTTGTCTATATTTGTTCTTAAATTTCTTTTGTGCAGTGCTGCGTTCCATACTTCTATATTGTACTGTAACTCTCTCCCGTTCTTGGCGTAAATTACTAGATCATTTGCATAGGCGCTTTCAGGCATTTATGTTAGTATCATGTTTCTATAGCCGACCCAGTATTTTTTAACTTTTGTTTTTACTTCTTTATTACATCGTTCATTATTATGTTGAATAAGGTTGGGCTTAAACGCCCCCTTGTCTAAGTCCCTCTTTTGTTGTAAACTTTTTCAAGATCTAGAAACGCAACCTATATTCTATTATTCTTACTTTTTTCTATTAAATTCTTAATCGTAAAGATATTATCCTGTACTCCTCTTCCCTTTTTGAATGCACTTTGGGATTCCTCTAATTGAGATTCTATATTTTTTTCGACTCTTCTTCCCAAGATTTGCTCAAACATTTTGGTTCCTGTATTAAGTATTGAAATTCCTCGGTAGTTGAAACAATCCTTGCTGTCTCCTTTTTTATATAGTGGTATGATTATTCCCACTTCCCATTCTTCTGGTGCCTTTCCGTTTGTTATTATTTCATTAAATAGTTTCCTTAAGATTTCTCGTCCTATATCGCCAATGTTCTTTATCATCTCTGCAGTTATGTTGTCGTGTCCCGTTGCCTTGCCTCCCTTTAGTGTATTAATCGATTATATAATTTCCTCCAATGTTATGTGTATGTTATGTTTTTTTTCTTTCCTCATTGTTTTGAGTATTCTATAAAACAACTTCTGGTTTCCATGTCTATCACTTTCTAAATTCTCTCCGAACTCTTCCCATGCTTTTTGTTTCGCTTGCTTCACCATTTCTTTCGCTTTCACTCTCTGTTCTTTGTAGTTATTGTAGTTCTCATTTGTTCTAGATTGAAAGTACTTTTTCCATTTATCCTTTTTAATTTTCACTTCTTCCCTGATTTCTCGGCTCCACCATCGTGTTTGTTTTATGCTCTTCTTTATTTTAATAATTCCTCATGTTACTTTAGCAGTTTTTTGGAGTATTGCCTTTATTTTTGTCCATAGTTCTTTTATACGGATTTCATTATTGTTTCTATATAACTAGTCCATTTACACTTCTGTTCTTCTCCTGAACTCCATGGCTATTTCTATTTTCTGTAATTTATACGACTTAATTTTCTCTACTGTTCTGTCCTTGCCATTCACTAGTTTTTCATTTCTTGCCCTCCATTTATTTCTATTTTCGATGTTAATAGGTGGTAGTCCGAGTATATTTCCGCCCCTCTTCTAACTCTCGTGTCTTTCATGTATTTGCTATTGATAATTATGTAATCGATAATAGATTCCTCATTTCTGCTTTCCACTACTCTTGTAAATTTATGAATCTCCTTGTGATTAAAAAATGTGTTGGTTACTTTCAGATCACTGAAAACACAGAAGTCGCTTACCATTGTTGTTTCTTATACTCTCTTCATGCTCTCCTATTGACTCACCGGTTTTATTATCTCTTTTTCCTACTCTCCATTTATATCAGATGGCGCTCCTACTATTTAAAAAATTATGTTTTTCGTAAACATAATCTTTAACAAGAATCCTTTCAAATTTTCAAGTCACTTTAGTTTGCGCAGTTATTTAAATAGAACAACTTTTGTGATTTTACAACAATGGAAAAAATTTAATATTGAGCAGTGACAAAATATTTATTTTTGAAAAAAGAAAGCGGAACTATCCGAAGTTTATAGAGACTGGGCACTTTCGTCATCGACCATAAACATCCAGGTCGTCCAAATGAGGTCACCACATCGGAAATAATTGAAAAAATCCACGATATATGACAGACATGAGACTATGGGCATCTCAATTAAACGGGTACAGAACATTTTAACAACGCATTTGGATATAAGAAAGCTTTCCGCAAGATGGGTGCCGCGATTGCTCATAATTTATAATAAATACGCACGTGGGTCAACTTTAAAAGAAGGTCTGGCGTTGTTAAAGCGTAATCGGCGTATCACAGCTCATCAGCTGGGCTAGGTTACGGCGAAACGCGTCCTGAGATGGTTCAGCAAATGCGAAGAACACAACACTTTGGTAACTTCTAAGAATTACGATTTTTTCGTTTATTTTTAATTGTTATACCAATGCGCCATCTATGCCTTCGAGCAGTAAGCTTGAGAAAGGTGCGCTTCTGCAAATAAATTGCCAGCCGTGTTAGCAGCTCTGCTTGAATGACTTAGTAAGTGGCCGGTAGAGTGCAGTAAAAGCATCTATTTGTTATAGTAAAACGAAATTAATTAAAAACTAGTGCACTGATTTTTATTGTATCATATTTTTGTTAAAAATTTGATAATCATTTTATCTGCTTTGTAACAATTACATCCATAATAAATTTGTGCTAAAATCATTTTATTTTGAAATTGTATCATTACTTAATTACTACGTACATAACGTAACAACTAAACATATGGATTAATTCTAACTCTAATGTACAAGTGCTTCAATATATCCACCGTCCCTTTCTAAACAGGTGATTGTTCTTTCGAGAAAAAACTTTTATCGCATCTCCAATTCCGTCAGAACTTATAGCTTCACATGTTTCCCTAACGACTCTCTCAAGAAGATCAACATCCTGAAATGGCCTCTTCTTTTAAGAAGCTTCATAAAAGAAAGTCTAGAGGGGTGATGTCCGGAGACCTTCGGGGCCAAGTAGACTGCACATACTTCACTGTTACTCTATAGTTAAAAAAGTGGAGGAGATAATTTCGAACATTTCTCGTACTGTGACATAATGCGCCATCATGTTGGTACCATATACGTTGTCTTTCAATTATTGGTAGGCTATTAAAAACTCAGGGAACTCATTATTTAAAAATTCTAGGTAACGTTCAGCATTCATATTATTTCGAAAAAAGAATGGTCCAACTATTCTATCTTTAAAAATTCCACACTATACATTGGGTTTAAACGAGTATTGATATCGAGTTTTGATATTGAAGTTAGGATTAACATCGCTCCACCAGCGATAGTTTTGAGAACTTACTGTCCCATTAGACGTAAATGTCGCTTCGTCAGAGAAAAGTGTTTGTCTTGGCATAAACCTGTTATCTTCCATCTCTCCTTGAAACCAAGCACAAAATTCAAATCTTCGTTTAAAATCTCCTGCTTTTAAAGTATGGGTAAATTGGGGTTTGTATGATTTAAATTTATTTGATCTTAAAATTCTCGCAACCATAGTTTTACTCATCTTCAATAAAGCTTATCTTTTCCGAAGTAAATTTTTTGGCTTGATTTTGATTAACTTCATTTGAAACCCATGCACAATGTTTCCTTTTAAATTTATTTTCAACACACTAAATCTTGAATTTATTTATTAGATATCCTACAGTTGTGAAGTGTACAGTTTTATAAGGGTGTCTATTATTAGAGATTTCTGCTGCTTCTCTAAAAGTTTTATAATTATCTTCAACCTCAACAGTTTCAATTTTATCTTCAACACTCAATTCTACTGGCTTTTCTAATTATTGCAAATACAGATTGACGTTAGCTTAGAAGTTTATTGCGAGTTGTTAGGTATTTTCAAAGATATGTCCGTTTGTTTTCAGCCTAAAATTTGTAGTTATTTCGTTTTTTTATTCAATAAATAATCCAAGAATTACTGACGTATTTACTGTGATTTTTTTGAATTTTTAATTATGAAGGCCACAAATCTAAACGTGAGCATAATTTTTTAGTTCTTATTAACTTCTTCAATTAATATTTTGCTCTGTATTTAAATTTAAACATACTTTACTATTCATTATAAATCATTATTTTTTATTATCTCCGTATACAATCAAATATTTTAAACTTTTGATGCTTGATGTATATATATATATATATATATATATATATATATATATATATATATATATATATATATATATATAATTTGTTGTTGTATTGTATTTCAGACATCCACAGCTGAGTTGTTAACAATTAGAAAATGCAAAGTGTTGAGGGGAACGGAATACAATTATGATTTCGAATTTCTAAAATCTGAAGGTGTGTTTAACCTGAAGGCTGATCTAACAAATTTAGTAGGACCAATAAACGAGAAATATACTGTAAGTGTTAGTTATTTGTTATTATAAGAATTGTTAAAACAAAATTGTGTATTTTGTGGTAATAATTTGAAAATTTGTTTCCATTTTTGGCACAACAAAGACAATAAAAATGATAAACATTGTTAATATTTGTGATACCAATAGCAATTTCAAATATTTTAATAGAAGTAAAATAAAGCATTTTTATGGGGAAATTAAGGGCGTTGTAAGTTGTTTTGCAGCAGTGACAACTTTTGCTTCTGAGCTCTGGTATTCGTGTGGGTATTGGATTCTATTCAGAAGCGAGCTGTTCGTCTGATTTGAGACCCGGAACTTGCCAGCAACCTGGATTCATTTGAACATCGAAGAAAGGTTGGCGACTTGAACCTATTCTACAAGTGTTTTCATGGATGTAGCTCGCTTAATTCCTCTCAGAACGGTGTATGCTAAAAATACATGCCGCGCTAATACTTGACATCCGTATGAGGTTCAGCTGGTTAGTTCTTGTATAACCTTTTTCGAGCAGTCTCTTATAACAAGAACCTCATCCCCTTGGAATAATTTGCCCAGCACTGTGTTTTTGATCGAGTAAAATTTACAGCGATTCAAGACCAGCGTGAATTGCTATTTCCGCACACGTGTCGCTCCTGTAGTGCTTTAGGGATTTTCATGCAGCACGTGTACTAGGCCCATAAAAAATAATTAGAGAAAAATGGAGTCATTATATTATTAAATATGAAAGACTAAAAGAAGAATCCAAAAAACGTGAAGTATAATGGATCGTAAAAGGAATGAATGGTCATCAAAGAAAATAATGGTAGTTTGGAAGAAAAATTAGACGTTGCTGTCAATAAGATTAGACAAGAAAATGACAAAAAGATTTCGGAATTATATGACAAAATTAAAAAATTTCGCGGGACCGAGAATACTAGAAGAATAAAAAATAAGCATAATGATACCACTTTTTAAAAAAAGAGAAAAAACCGATCCGGACAATTATCGAGGAATTAAGCGCTTGTGCACAATTCTAAAACTCACGGCAAAAATTGTTACCAATAAAATAACTCTACTTATACAGCTTTCCGAAGAACAACAAGGATTCTGGAGCGGAAGATCCTGTAACGAAGCAGTATTTGTAATCAGACAAACTACTGAAAAATCAATTGGGTATAACAGAACAGCGTTCTTATGCTTTATAGATTTGGTAAAAGCATGTGATAGAGTACAGCTGCAAGACGTAATGCACACACTTTATGACAAGAATATTCCATTGGATATAATAAAACTAATTGAGAACATTTACAAAAGAAATAAAATTGATGCGAGAGTAAATTCGGAGGTAACTGAACCCATAGTGGTAACAACTGGTATTAGACAAGGAGACTCACTGAGCCCCCTACTGTTTAATCTTATATTACATGAAATAATTAAACAGGTAAAAAAACAAAAAACAGGTTATAAAATGGGCAATAAAGAGATACAAATATTGTGTTTTGCCGACGATACTGTCCTAGTCACTGAGAATGAAGATGACTTGCAGAGATTATTACATCAGATTAATACAACAGTAAAGAAATTTAATGTGAAAATATCGGCCGAAAAACTAAATCAGTAGTTATCTCCAAAGAACCAATTAGGTGCAAGTTGGAAATCGATAATCAGATTATAGAGCAGGTGAAATATTTAGGAATTAAATTATCATATAACAATGACATAGAAGAAGAAATAAAAGAATAAGAATGGAACCAACACATAAATAGAATGTCCGAACGACAATTAGTGAAAATAGCTTGAGATAAATCACCGGTGAGCCGAAGAAGTATAGGACGCCCACGAAAAAGATGGAACGACGACCTGTAGCGAAGATACATTACGGAAAAACAGGAAGGAATGCCTAATATAAAGAAGAAGAAGAATTAAAAAAATAGACGAACACAACCAAAAATATAAGGTAGAGATTGCTAACATACAAGACTTACAGACAACAATGAAACTTTGGACTCAAATGATACAGATAATACAACAGACCATACAACTGAGAATGACTTTAAAGTTGTATCAAAGAAGTGCACTTAAAAATGACTACGGAAAATAAACACAATGAAGGTCTTATTAATACATTTAAAAGACAACAGCACCATTACAAGATGCGAATTATAACACACAACATCAAAATCAACCACAACACTTGACCTAAATTCCATCAAATTTAAAAGTTTTCCTATTGCAATCAGAAAAAAAAAAAAGAAATATTATGAAATCTCAACATATTTTGAAAATGACAGAATAGATTATGGTATAGCCGTTTTAATCATAGATGGTATCAAAATTTACCCTACTACGCCAAATGATTATAAAAAAATAACACAGGCCAACGGTCAAAAAACCTTTTTTTAATAATTTTACTTGATTCCTATATTTTTTGGTGTGCTGAGTCCGAAAATAATAATAAAAGACGTATCACCCACCAATTTTTCACATTTTCATATTCAAAATGTGAAAAGTTTATTTTTTATCATTCGATTGTTGTAAGGTTGGGAATAAAATCAGAATTTATAAGGTTGGCAGTAAAATCAATGATTATTAAAATCAAATGTTATAAGGTTGGCAGTAAAATCAAATGTTATTAGGTTGGCAGTTCCGATAAATGTCACAGCTCTTTGTTTTCAAGTTAATATAACCTCGCATTGCAGTGTTTAACCCATGTGCTTTAATTCATACTCAAAGTATGACTAATCGTGGTTGTAAAAACTCTCCCAACACTTTTTGTTATATATGTGGTGAGTTTATTCTTAAAAAACATCAAAAAAACATTACTGACTTTGTAAAAAAAGTATACTTTGCATATTTTGGTGTAGAAATCGGTAATCAAGAAAAATGTTGGGCTCCTCAAAAATTATTATGTTTGTGTCGAGGATCTTGGGAAATGGTATAAGAAAGAAAAGAAAGCTTTTAGATTTGCAGTACCCATGGTATGGGGAGAGCAAGAAAATCATTCAAGTGATTGTTATTTTTGCAGCGTTGATGTTTCTGGATATAACTCCAAAAATAAGAACGTAATTGTCTATTTTAACTTTACTTCAGCTAATCGGTCGGTAGGACATCGACCGGGACTTCCTATCCGTGAGTCACCTCAGTCTATTGATGACGTTTTACAGTCCAGTCCCGAATTTAATGAAAGTCGACCGGATGATGATGAGTTTAAATGTTCTCCAGAAAATTTAAAACCACAGTTGTTTACACAAGCTGAGTTAAATGATTTAGTGAGAGATTTGGGTTTCACTAAGGAAAAAAAGCAGCATTGCTTGATTCTAGGCTAAAAGAGAAAAACATTAATTGGAATCTGGAACATATATTTACCATTATAGAACAAGAGGTCAACAGTTTGCTCAGTTTTTCAGGCAGGAAGAGGATTTGGTTTATTGCCATGATCAGGCCCCTACTCCTCTCCTCCCCCCCCCCTCCCCCTCCTCCCTACTCCCCCCCCACCTCTCCTCCCTTCCCTCCTCCCTTCCATCCCCCTCTACCTCCTCTACCCTTCCTCCCCCCCCCTCCCCCTCCCCTCCTTTTCCCCCCTCCCCCCTCTCTCTCTCCCCCCTTCTACTCCCCCCCCCCCCCCTCCCCCTCCCCTCTTTCCCTCTCCTCCATTAACTCCCTCCCTAACTTACCCCTCCCTCAGGAAGAGGAAAAACATTAATTGGTAGCCATCAGGCAGGAGAGGATATTGGTTTAGTCTAATGAACGAATTTGGCATTGAGTACAAGAAGGAAGATTGGAGGCTTTTTATAGATTCATCAAAAACTAGTTTAAAACGCGTTCTGTTACACAACGAAAATACTTATGCTTTACTGCCTGTTGCTCATTCAGGCCATGTGAAGGAAACTTACAATAATCTTAACAGAGCAAGGGATTAACATTGGTCCAGAAAACAATGGCCCGTAAGGAAAACCTTAACACCTGGCGAGAAGAATATTTTCCATAAAACCCTAGTAGACCCAAAAAAGATTCTTCTACCACCAGTACGCTTCAAGTTAGGCTTAATGAAACAATTAGTGAAAGCCTTGCCTAAAGTTGGTGAACGTTTTAAATATTTGTGTAAAAGATTTCCTCATTTATCAGAAGCTAAACTGAAAGAAGGGGTTTTCGTTGAGCCTGATATTCGTAAAATGATGTTCGATTCCAACTTTGAAGCAAGGATGATTACAAAGGAAAAGGAGGCTTGGATATCATTTAAAGAAGGTGTGACTAAGTTTTTGGACAATGTGAAAGACCCTAACTATGAAATTATCGTAGCTAATATGATAGACAAGGTCAAAAATTTGGGTTGTCTGATGAGCCTTAAAGTCCACTTCTTGCACAAACCATCTTGACTTTTTTCCTAAAAACTTAGGCGATGTGAGTGAAGAGCAGTGAGAACGGTTCCATTAGGACATAAATGAGATGGAGAAACGGTACCAGGGACGGTGGAATATCAACATGAAGGGTGATTACTGTTGATCACTTCATAGAGAACAACAAAATGCATCACATCGGAGAAAAAGGTATACAAAAAACTTCACAGAGAAAAGGAAAACGAAATACAAAAAAATAAGCACCTAAAATATTCGCATTGAAGTGAAATATGTTATCGTGAGTAAAAATTGTAGCCTAATCAAATAAAAGTACTGTTTAAGTTCTTATTTTTTATGTATCAAATTTTCCCTATTTTGAAATTTAATCGATGTGATATTGTGAGAAAGCTGTGGATGATATAAAAAAAACTGATACCAGATACGGTGTCAGCACCCAAAATTATATAAAACTTAGATGTGTTGGTTTAAAAAGTTTTGACAAATATTTTTTTTGTTGGCCTGTGTAATTAAACAACTCGAATTCATAAATCTCACTAATGTCGTTTCGCGGATGAAAAGATCTCCAGGGTTGGAGATCATCAAAGACATCACCTGAAGCAATTCAGATACTGTTACAAAATACTTCCACTGACACTAATAACATTAACGGCTAAAAGGCAGAATTAGTAGACTTTGCTGAAACAAATAATATAGTATTTAAATAAAAGAACCATGGTTAAAAGATTACGCAACTTCCAAATTTTAATGTTTCCGTAATGACAGATCAAGAGGAAGCTCGAGTGAAATCATGCTTCTTGCCATAGCCCAAGTTATGTCAGATCAAGTAGGTTGCGCTCATATTGTACCAAGTTATATTTAAATTGCCCTTAAAAATAACAAATCATAATAGGATCAGTTTATTGTAATCCAACTGTTAATTTTAACCAAAATTGTCTTTCCAAAATATATAACGTTGCTAGATTCATCGTAATTGGTGGAGATCTTAATGTTAAGAACCGAATATGTGGTTGCCAAATCAACAATTGACGAGGCACACACTCGTTGAATTATAATTATCATATCCTTTCACCTGATGGCCCAATCAATATTAGTGTACTAGGGAACCGGAGATCTTGGATCTTGTCTTTAAAAATACCGGAAAAATGTCATAACTAGTTGTTATACATGATTTAAGTTATTACCATCTTCCAATGCCATTGACAATAGCTAGAAACTCGACCATCAATATCACTAAGGTCTGGAAAGATCCAGCTGTCACAAAAATACAAAGTTAAGCTTGCTATCCAGCCTTATATTCCCCATAGCAACTTACGCTTCGGAAACATAGAGCAATAAACAAGCTGACAAAAGACGACTAATGTATCTATTCTTGAAGAACTTGGTATAAATGATCGACTTTCAAATAGAATTAATAGACAGTACCTGAAATATTTTGGTCACATTATGAGGAAAGTGGATTCCATGGAAAAGCTTATAGTAACGGGGAAGGTAGAAGATAAAAGATTAAGGGAACGGTCTCCGACAAGATGGTCCGACTAAGTAAGATCTCTCCTTCGGATGGGTATGCACGAGTCAAGTCAAGTGGCGCAGGATCGAGATGCCTGGAGATTGACTGTTGAAGCAGCAACTGCATAGTGTCACCGATACTCCTATTGGGGTGAAAGGATTGAGAGGGACATCTTCCTGTTATAATCATGTTGCGGATGGGAGATACGGATTTATTTCAAAAGCACAAACAAATTAGGTCAGATTCAAAATATTACTAAAATAAAATGAGTCACTTCCTCCTATTAGCAATACCAGAAATATAGGAACTACAGTTTTAACCGTGACCAACCGATAAGAGACGTGATTCCTCGCCATTGTTACGCTCGACCCCACACTGCAACTCTCACGCGCGAAAAATTGGAGAAAATGAGTTGGACAACACTTGATCACCCTCCCTACAGTCCTGACCTATCGCCCTGCCATTTTCATCTCTTTGAGCTACTCAAAGAAGCGCTGGGTGGCCAACGATTTGATGACGACAACGCGGTGGAGAGTTTCGTGCGCAATTGGTTACTGACACAGCCCCCTTTCTTTTACGACTACGGTATCAAAAAGCTTTCAATACGCTGGGAAAAGTGCATTTCCAAAGTAAAAGATTATGTTGAAAAATGCGATGTACTTGTTTTATTTGTTGTAATAAATAAAAAATCAAAAAAAAAAAAAAAATCTCGTTTATATCTGATCCACCCTCGTATTAAAAATTTAACTTACAGAACTGGTGAGCCTATTATTAAGAGATTAGGAAATAGCTACGACATCTCTCAGAAACTCACTAAACTCCAACGAGTCAGCATTGAAAACTGCTATAACAGATATAGAGAAATTTAGTACAGGTGCAACAATTTTATAAATAAAAGATAAGTCTATTTTTCAGGCTTCTATATTTTCCCTTTCGGTTAAATGAGCTCAATTCGTGCATAATATAAATATTTTTTTAAATCCTCTGCTCCCATTCATGAAATGATGTAATATACTATAACTTAGAAATGATGACCGATAGATGGGCTTTCTCTCAAACAGTCATTCTTATAATTAAACCTTACACATTTTAAAAATTGATGACAGAGGAGGATTTAAAAAAGGGTTTAATTTATATAAAAAGAACCTTTCTTATACTGAAATGCTACCTCCTTCTTGCAGTGATGACCTAGGGTGAGATTTTCACAAAAAAGAACCTTCATTTATAAAAAAGAAACATCCTTTATTATAAAAATGTTATAACTTTTTCAAAGTAATAACTGTGCAGAGAAGATCGTCATAAAAAGGTGCCCGTTCTTATAAAAACAAGAATGAAGAATCACTAAAATTTTATCATTTTCTAAAATTGATGACCTGGGGAAGAGATATTTACAAAAAAAGATCTTCCGTTTTTAAAAAAGGCTTTTCCACCAATACACTTTACACTTCTCTGGCCACACTACATAGATTCGAAGCTCGGAGAAATTACTCATCTCTTTCGTCTGTTCTGCAAGGAAGTATTGGTTTTAATCACGAATGTACAGAAAATATTACATGATCCTATGAAAAGAAAAACTGGTTTTCTACAAAAGGAAATGGAATAAGGTGTTTTTTGATTTGTTAACATTATCATAAAACATATCTTAATAACTATTTATCTTTTTTTTTTTACTTTTGCCAAATTTATTTATCGTGTATCATGAATACAGTTATAAAACACAATAATAAACTTGAAAAGAAAGAAAATACATTATGAAGCAAATAAAGTTACAAAAAAGTGCTTTGTTGGAAGCCTAAATATTTGTATGTTTCTTTATCGAGCATGTTATCGAGTGTTACGTTGTTGATGGTTTCTGTCTCATGGTGGCCTTTCCATTGGCCTTTGTTGATGTAGAGCACTTTGCATTTACTTATACCAAATTCCATATTGATATCTAATATATATTCTGTGATTTTGAGGAGCTGTGGGCTTTTTTATAGTCTATGTAACATATATGAAGGTTTCTGTGTTCTTTTCTGGTTTGTCTCATGATCACGCCATTTATGATCAGCTGCTCTTTGCATACCCGGCTATTATTAGGCGTTGTTCTATTTTCTTGAAAATTGTGGCTGTGATGATCTTGTATAGGGTTGGAAGACAGGTGATAGGTCGATAGTTTGATGGGTTTGTGGTGTCTGAGCTTTTAGGGGTGACGTATGTTATTCCTTGTGTAAGGAAAATGGGGAATGTGTGTGGTTGTAGAATGGCTTTGTTGATTTGGGTGTGAGTGCTTCGTGTGTGATGGTAAACTGTTTGTTGAAGTTTTGTATATTGTCTATTCCAGGGCATTTCCAGTTGTGTGTGTGTTTGATTGTTTCTGTAATTTCTTGTGTAGTTAAAGTGGAATTTTCTTGTTATGTCACATGTTTATATTTGTCTTCTTCGCCTTTGATCCAGGGGGTGTTATTATTGTGTAGTTTGGGTTCTGACCAGATACTTTTCCAATAATTTGTCAGTTCTTGTTTGTTTGGTGGTTCAGTCAATGCTATCTTTTTTTTTTTAAGGGTCTAGCACACATGCTGCAGGGAAGTCCCTAAAGCGCTCCAGGAGCGGCATGTGTGCGGAAAAAGCGATTCACGTTGTTCTTGAATCGCTGTAAATTGTACTCGGTGGGAAACACAGTCCCGGGCAAATTATTCCAAAGGGATGATGTTCTCCATATAAAAGACTGCTTGAAAAGCGTTGTACGCGGAGTAACAAGTTGAACCTCATACGGATGTGAAGTATTAGCGCGATGTGTATTTCTAATATGCACCGCTCTGGGAGGAATTAAGCGGGGTACATCCTTCGAACACTTTCCATGAAAATATTTGTAGAACAGATTCAAGTCGCCAACCGTTCTTCGATGTTCCAGCGAATCAAGTCCGCCGGTCAGTTCCGGGTCTCCAGTCAAACGAACAGCTCTTCTCTTAACAGAATCCAACAAATGCAGTGTATGTTTGGGAGCGAAGCCCCAAACATGGGAGCGGTATTCCATAGTTGGTCGAATTTGAGCTTTGTAAAGAATTAACAGTTGTTGTTGAGTGTAAGCTCTCCTTGCTATGCCTGCAACATGTTCATGCCAGGACATATTTGCTCCCAAATTAACTCCTAATAGATTGAGTAACAATGTTAGGGGAATGGAGTGCCCCAACATAACTATGTCGGGTTCAGCAACGTTAATTTTTTTAGAAAAAACTGCCGCCTGGGTTTTTGTAGCTTTAAATTCGACTTGGTTACTGTCACCCCAAGATAGAATTTCTTCCGGGTTTTTGTTAAGTTGAACGACCTCCTGCTGTCTAAGGATATTTGCCTGAGTAGCCGATGTCCGAGGGTTCAAAGTAAAGGAAGAGATAAGCGTACTGTCATCTGCAAAGCTGTAGATTGGATTCCCGGTCTTTTCCAGCAGATCGTTAATGTAAATGAGAAAGGGAATAGAAAAAACAGAATGGAGCCCTGGGACACACCGGCGTTGATAGTAAAAGTGTTAAAAAAGAAATCCGTTGATCGCCACTCGTAAAGAACGCTCTCTGAGGAAACATGAGAGCCACAAACATAACTTTTCAGACATACCGTACAAGCGTAGCTTAGCCAACAGTCCATCGTTCCAAACACGGCCGAATGCCTTGGATATGTCAAGAGCAACCGCTCGATGTCAAGAACAAAAGCTGTCTGTTCGTTGTACATAGTTTTTCGGTAGAACTGTTTTTTGCGTCTTCCGAAGAGGTTGTTGGTGTCTTTTCTCTGGTTTGATTCTTTGTATCTACGGAGTCTGGCGGCATATACGGATAATTTTTGTTTCAAAGTATCAAGGATTTCTGGCAGAGTTCTGTTGGGAGACTTGGATTTGATCTTGCCTACACCCAGTGTGACACGTTTGGACGCGTTCCCGTTTATAAACTCGGTAAGGTGTCCTAGATCTCTCCTGATGTTGATTTTCTTTTCTATCTATTATTATTTTTATTATCATTATTAGTATGTATATTTTTAGTTTAAATCGAAAGTTGAAATGTTGAATGGCCAATTCTACATTAAGTATATGGAGTACGATGGAAAAATATGTGACTCAGTGGCTAAAGTTGCAAAACCAGCATTTGATAGTATTAAGCTACAAGTTAAACCACCTATAACAGCGTACTGTACTATAAATCCGGTAAGTTTCTACAAGCTGTAGCTATTTTTTTAAAAAAATATTATGTAGCTGGAGTCGGATTAAATTGGATCTTCTTTAGTAGCATGATAAATAAAAGCCACATGCAAATAAACATGACTTTGAACACAGTGAGGGTAATGTTGTGCACCTCTATGTACATATATATATATATATATATATATATATATATATATATATATATATATATATATATATATATATATATATATAATGTATATATACATATATACTCAGAAAAATTTCCAAATTTTTTTAGTAATTTTTAAAAGGCTGTTACTTCGTGAATAATAGTCGTATCGAGAAAAGGAAAAAAGTATTTTGAAGCCTGAAATGTCGAGTTTGGAAATCTTGAGATGAAAAATTTTTTGGGCATCTCTCTCGGCGCAATCAAAAGAAATAACACAAAGCAAAATTTTTTTTTTCAAAATTGTCCTTGGGCTCAAAAAAAATTTTCCCTGCTTAATTACTGCTTGAGCCTGATTCTTTAGCTTTAATTTGGTATTTTTTTGTTCGCTGTGTGACGATTTGTCGCTGAGATGTCGTCTATTGAATGAAAAGTCACCTTTTTTTTTTTGATCATCTATATCTCTTGAACTAATGATCGTATAGTAAACGGAAGATAAGTTTTGGAAACTTGAAACAATCCTCTATAAGTGCCTTTCGGTATTTTTTTATACTCAGTATTGAATTGAAAAAGTACAAAAAAATGACTTTTTTGCTGTTTTGGAAAATCTACCACCATTTTTCAAATATTGCGAAAGGTACCAATGTTCCCTGTAAATTTTTGAATCGATATATATATATATATATATATATATATATATATATATATATATATGATATATATATGTATATATATATATATATATATATATATATATATATATATATATATATATATATATATATATATATATATATATAATATATATATATATATATATATATATATATATATATATATATATATATATATATAATATATATATATATATATATATATATATATATATATATATATATATATATATATATATATATATATATATATATATATATATATATATATATATATATATATATATATATATATATATATATATATATATATATATATATATATATATATATATATATATATATATATATATATATATATATATATATATATATATATATATATATATATATATATATATATATATATATATATATATGTGTATATATATATATATATATATATATATATATATATATATATATATATATATATATATATATATATGTATATGTATATATATATATATATATATATATATATACAGTAATACCCCGCTTTACGCGAGGGATACGTTCCGAAAAAAATCGCGTTAACTGAAATTCGCGTATATCGAGGTTTATGATTAAACATAGTCAAAATTTAATACAAAAAAATACAAATCATTTTAATCAATCACTTTAATTCTAAGAACACTTTATGCAATACATACTCTTATTTTTTACGGAAAAATACATCTATTGTCTTTTGGGTAACGTTTTGTTTACGTTCTTGTAAAATACGTTCATAACACCCAACACTGTTTTTAATTGTTTGACACACGGTCAAGACACGGTCATCATTATTGTCTATACTCTGCAATATGTCCAAACCTGAATAAATTTTTGAAAGTGCATTTTGTATTTCCCCTGAAGATAAAACTTTCTCTTCTACTTGTTCTTCCTCATCGTAGATAGGATTATTCTGTAACTCGATCAGATCTTCATTGCTAATAGGATCGTCGTGCGTTGCTACAAGTTCTACGAGATCTTCTACCGTGACATCTTCAAGTTCAGACCCCTCAATCATTGCAGCAATGTCTTCAAGCACTTGTCTCTGCATCTGGACAATTCTTCTAGGTGCTTCCACTACATCTGGCCAAAGATTACGCCACACCCCATTCATACAACTCATTTTAACTTCCTTCCAAGCCTCTTCTATGTTGTGAATAGACTTCATAATGTTGTATGACTTCCACCACTCTCGCATAGACTGTCTTCCTTCCCCGTCAGTTTCATGAATTAGTTGGCTAAAAGTGCGGCGATGGTAATAAGCTTTGAAGTTTGCTATTGCTCCCTGGTCCATAGGTTGTAATATTGACGTAGTGTTTGGTGGAAGGAACTTTACGTACACTTTTAAGTCTCTGGGCGTATCAAGTGAGGTTGGATGTCCTGGGGCATTGTCTAAGAGTAATATAACTTTAGGTTCAAGCCCATTTCTGTCACAGTATGATTTGACTGATGGGCAAAAACTATTAGAATACCATTCTTGAAAAATTTCCCGTGTAACCCACGCCTTTCTGTTTGATCGCCACACAACTGGTAGACTTGTCTTGTCTGTGCCTCGCATCGCACGGGGTGTTTCTGAATGGTACACTAGTAAAGGTTTCAGTTTGAAATCACCAGTGGCATTACCACCCAGCAGAAGTGTTAGTCGATCTTTCGCAGCTTTGAAACCACTGGCTTGACGTTCTTCCTTAGAAATGAATGTTCGAGATGGCATTTTTTTTTCCAGTAAAGTGCGGTCTCATCAACATTGAAGATGAGACAAGCAGGAATTTTCTCTCGTCTAACGAAGTCTTGAAACTTGTCTGGAAACTCAGCTGCAGCTTGAATGTCCGCGCTGGCCGCCTCGCCTGTTATGTGGATATTGTGAAGATTAGAACGCTGCTTGAACCGATGGAACCAGCCTCTGCTGGCAGCAAAAGTCGGAGTGGCACTCCCTTCTCCTTCTTTTGTTTTCAGCATCTCATACAAAGATTTTGCTTTTGTGCATATGAGATCTTGACTTAGTGGTGTGTTCTTCTTATTCAAATCTTCGATCCAGACTGACAGTAATTTCTCCATTCTTTCTAAGATAGATGATCTCGAACGAGAAAGTTTTGTTGCACTTATAGGTGTTGAACCTTCGCTGGAGATTTTAATTTTTTCCCGATTTTTATAAATCGTTCTCACAGTCGATTCTGAGAGTCCAAAATCTCTCCCAACAATTGTTGCTTTGCCTCCATTTTCCATTCTTCTTAACACTTTCATCTTCAATTCCAAAGTGACGCTTTTACGCTCTTTTTTCTTTACAGGCGGCATTTTTAACGTAGGGTTAAATTATGTATGTATGTATCTCCAATAAATATTAAAACAAAACTGCCAGCCGACCGAACTAACATTACGGAACAAATGAACACACGAAACGAACGAGGAAATCCCCATAGAACAAAGTCGAAGGACAGGGAATTCCCAATTCTTCAAAGAGAATATTCAGAGAAAGCGGGGATCCCCCCGCGACCATAGAGAAGTTAATGACTACATGAGCGCGAAATTTGAAATTCGCGTTATAGTGAAACCGCGCGTAACGGGGGGTCGCGTTAAGCGGGGTATTACTGTATATATATAAATATATATATATATATATATATATATATATATATATATATATATATATATATATATATATATATATATATATATATAAAATATATATATATATATATATTATATATATATATATATATATATATATATATATATACATATGTATGTGACGCTTTTTTTTTTTTTTTAAATATTTGAAAAATGTTCGAATTTGAAAAGACAGTGTAAGACCCAATTCAATAGATTAAATGAATTTCATAACACATACACACACATATATATATATATATATATATATATATATATATATATATATATATATATATATATATAAATGTACATATACAGTGGCGAACAAAAGTATGGAAACATTTTCTTAATCAAAAATATAAAATATTATCCTTTAGGAATAAAAAAACTAGTCTTGTTTTGTTGACAATTTCTTTATAGAATTTTATTATTGACTATAAAAACTTGGTTTACCTTTTCTGGTAGATAAGGTTTTTAAGAAATGAGTTTGGTCCTTATCGAAAGCATTGAGATAATTTTATCATTCTGCTTTAAGAGTACGTTATTGTTGATACGAAGTAATTTAGTAGCATTGTTTAAGAGTGCGGTTTTTGCCAAAATGCCGAAGTGCAAATATTCCAGTTTAGATCGGAAACATAAAATTATTTCTCTGTATCAAATTGATATAGCAAAATTGTTAAGAAGTTCTCGAGAAGGGGCACTCTTGATCCGGCATTTAAAAGTGGTAGACCTCGAAAAACAAGTAAGAGAGTAGACAAAATTATAATTCGAAAAGCGAAAAATGATCCCAAGAAAACTGATGTTGATGCTAATAAAGAATTAAGGCAGGAATATCAGGGTGTATTGGTGTCAGACAGGACTATTAGGCGTCGTCTGTTATCTGAAAATCTTTATGGTAGGCGTGCTGCTAAAAAACCACTTCTTACAAAGCGTCACAGAAAAGAAAAATTGAAATTCGCTAAGGAACATAAAGACTGGACTCAAAATCAGTGGTCTCTAGTAATCTTTAGTGACGAAAGTAGGTTCACTCTCTTTGGAAGTGATTCTACTTCTTTCGTCCGGTGCGGCAGTGCGCCCTTACCGCACTAAGGCTTCTTACTCTGGGAGGGAGCCAGGTATCCCAGAGGCACCGTTCGCGACACTGTTTTCTAGTACCAGTGCCATTCATCCATTAGCACGGCAGCCTACACCTTGGATTAAAACCAGGGTCGGATGTGGAGGGATATTTTAGTTAGATGGGAGTGAGGGTTGGACATGTCTTCCACGTGGGAACAGGATATTGTGGAAGACAAGAGCTCATGTAGGCAGAGTCGCTATTTCCCTGAAGTAGACCTATCTCTATCGGGTTCATAGAGAGTATCTACCCGCTACCCGAAAATAATAAAAAAAAAACACCTAACCTGAGTTAACCTAACGTAACCTAATCTAGCCTAACATAAAGTAAATTAATGAAAAGTTAGTAAACGAAAAGTAATAGTCCTTATTAACTACACGTATGGTTAGTAAGGTTAGGTTAGGTTGTATTTAAGGCTTTTAGATTCAGAGACTATTTTCATTTCCTACCTTACATATATTTTACATATATTTATTTCGTATTTTGTTATGCTAGGATAGGCTAGTTCAGATTAGGTTAGGTTAGATCAGGTTTGGTTAAGTCGTGTTAGGTTGGATTAGGTTATGTTCGGTAATATTTAAGGCTTTTATATTCAGAGATTATTACTTTTCATTTCGTAATTTTTTATTATTTTACTTTATGTTAGATTAGATTAGGTTATGTTAGATTAAGTTAGGTTAGGATTCTTTTTAAATCGGCTCCGAATATCTTTTCGAAATTTGATCAGGATTATTTAAAAAAATATATTTAAAATGGGGTGATATTCTATCTGGCACCACCATGAGAAAGTAACACTGAAGTCGTCTTCTTTTGTTCCTTGTTTGATAAATCATTTTAAATACTGTAAAATATAATTTTATTTTGATACTAATCTTAATCGACCCGCAAAATCAATAACTCTTAGGTGATCAAGATGGGTAACTTTATTGAATTTTACAGCTTTAGGCCCTCTATCGAATTAAAATTGCGGCGGCTTTGCCAAACTCCGCAGATCATCGTCAACGACCACCATCAATGATTCACCACACAGTGTACAATATAGCAACCCATCAACTTATTCCAGCCGAAACTACTATCGTAAGAAAACGGTTCAATTATGAGGAAACCCCAAAAACTATTCTAGGTAAAAAAATAATTGTAAATGTGGAGACAAATATGTCAAAATATCACAAGGCTACTAAAATTTTCTAAACTCCCGAAGTCCAGCCTAACTGCAGAAAAGTTTCGAGATCTTAAAAACCTGACAGAAATGGAAAACATTACCATTATTCTAATCAACAAAGGAAACGCCACTATCGTTATGGAAACTAAGGTACAAATCAATCTCTAGACACCTTCCAACATACTTTGAAAAAACGACAAAATCTATGAATCATCCGTCGATAATGGTATTAAGAAGAAACTAAGCCGATTACCCAAAATCCACAAAGCAGATATTTATTTACTTCCAGTAGACAGCGCTTTTAACTTCTCTTTACATAAACTGGACAAATACGTAGCAGGTATAATACAACCCCTAAAAGATAAAGCTGAATAATATGTATGAAATTTTGAACAATTTACTTATATTCTAGATTCCCTAACCATTAGATCATCTATGTTAGTTCCGATGTCAAATCATTATATCCCAGCATACCAACTGACAAAGCACTCTAACAAATAGCACAGAATTAAACATGCTAGCTTATCTAACAAATCTGCCAAGATATTACCTGAAAAATTTTATGTAGATAAGCTAATATACTGACAAACAGAAGGTGCAACTACGGGATTATCTCAACCACCGGGAGTTACCAATCGTCTCATAATCTTCTGCGAGAGAAAAACAACGTAGATGGCATCCATAAAACTAAAGCTATGGATTAGATATACCGATGATGAATTCGTCGTATGGCAGTTTGGTATAGACCAGCCCTTCAACTTCCTAGACCATCTAAACTCCATTCATCAAAGAATTCAGTCTACCCTAGAAATACATGACGGGAATTTCCTGTATGTCTTATCTTATCTGATATTAGCACTACATCATCAGCATAACGCAGATAATTTAGCTTTTGTCCATTTATACTGATCCCCTTTTTTCCAAGTTCCTTGAAAACTTCTTCTAATGCTGCTATAAATAGTTTTGGGCTCATGGAATCCCCCTGTCTTACTTCATGTTTGATATGTAGTGGATTTATTTTATTATCCGTTTCCACTCAATTTGAGCCTTGTTGTAAATTGTTCTTATGAGCTGAGTATACCTATATTCTAACCTGCTTTTATACAAGGCTTTTTCGACGGCCCAGCTCTCGATACTGTCAAAAGCCTTTTGATAATCTATAAATACCAGATACAACTTTTAGTTATATTCTGTTGCTTTCTCTATTAAAGTTCTGGTAGTTAAGAAATGAGTACTAAAACCCGATTGGTTTAATTCTAGCTTGTTTTCCAATTTATTAATTATTATTTTGATAAACAGTTTGTATATTTGTGAAAGTAATGATTTGGGACGGTAATTGTCTAACTTAGTCTTAACACCTTTTTCAAAAACAAAATTGTTGAAACTGTGTTCCAATTTTCTGGTAACGTCTCTTCTTCTAGACATTTATTGAATAAGAGTTTCAGCACCTGTACCACCAAGTCTCCTCCTTCTTTCATTAATTCTGTTAATACTCCGTTAGGTCCTGCTGTTTTATTGTTTTTCATAGTTTTTAGTGTTGTTAATGTTCGTTCATTTGTTATCCCTCGTATTTCTTCCGAGTTAAAGTTGATTATCTTTCTGAAAAGGACATATAATGCTTTATATACGAAAAAAACCCACTAGTCTCCGTTCTCATCTCTTTCGCTCCGTATTAGTTTCAGATATGTTTATTTAATATTTGTAACTCAACAAAAAATCAGGAAAAATTACCATATTAGGTTCGATCGTTTCTATCTGCTTGAGGCATTTCCTGCATCTGTATTCTGTAATAGTTGGGTCTTTGATGATATGCTTTTGGTAGTTTCTGGTTAATATGACTTTATCCTGGATGGCAAAAAAGAAGCCTTCTGTTTCAGGGAATAGCTGCCCATCCTATAACCAGGTGTATGATTGTTTTTTATTTACTGGTCTTGTTCTATGTGGTATCTGTGTTTTCCGTGGAGTGTTATTTCTGGCCACGTTTCCATCTTTTTCTGTTGTAATTGGGTGTGACTATATATGTCTGCTTGGTGGTCTGCCTGGGGTAAGTCGAGAGGTGTGTAGTTTTGGTTTGCTTTAACTGTTGCTTTGTGGAGGCTGGTTTGCTTGGTGTGAAAGAAGTTCCTAAGTACTTGTATTTGTTTTGTGTGTAATGATCTGAAGTCTATGATTCCTCTCGATGGTAAGTCTTTATTTTCATGCGTTGGGGTGTAATTTCCTGTATTTGGTGAATTGAGAACGTATAAGGATGTGAATGTTTTCCTTGTCTGCGTGTGACCATTTGATGATACCAAATGAATATTTGAGTGTAGGTATAGCGAACGTGTTGATGGCTTTAGTGAGATTCTTGGAGTTTTGTTTGTAAAAGTTTCGTGAGTCTGTTTTTGAGTTCGGTTCTGAGCTCTGTTTTGATGTGAGTGTGGTTGAGTTTGGTGCTTTGTTGGAAGCCTAGATATTTGTATGTTTCTTTGTCGAGCATGTTATTGAGTGTTTCGTTATTGATGGTTTCTGTCTCATGGTGGGCTTTCCTTTGGCTTTTGTTGATGTGGGACACTTTGCATTTACTTATACCAAATTCCATATTGATATCTAAGGTGAATATTTCTATGATTTTGAGGAGTTCTTTCAGCTGTGTTTTTGTGGCAGAGTAGAGTTTTATGTCATGCATATATAGGAGGTGGTTTATTTTATATTGGTTCACTTTTTGGTGTCTGATATTGAAGCCATTTTCTGTTCTGTTTAGTGTATTTGAGAGTGAATTGAGACAGAGGCAACACCATAGAGCGCTGAGCGAGTCTCCCTGGAATATACCTCGTCTGATGTACAGCCCTTCAGTTTGGATGCGTTCGGTTTGTTTTTAGGTGGATTTTGGTTTTCCATGTTTTCATAATTTGTGCGAGAAATTGTCTGAGGTTTTGGTTGATTTTGTAGATTTCTAGGGCTCTTATTAACCAGCTGTGGGGTATGGAGTCGAAGGCTTTTTTTTAGTCTATGTAACAGATGTGAAGGTTTCTGTATTCTTTTCTGGTTTGTCCCATGATCACGCTATCTAAGATCAGCTGCTCTTTGCATCCCCAGCTATTTTTCCTACACCCCTTCTGCTCTTGTGTGAGAATATGGTTGTCTATTGGGTGTAGTTCTATTTTTTTGGAAATCGTGCCTGTTGATGATCTTGCATAGGGTTGGAAGACAGGTGATAGGTCGGTAGTTTGACGGGTTTGTGATGTTTGAACTTTTAGGTTTAATGTATGTTATTCCTTGTGTAAGGAAAGTGGGGAATGTGTGTGGTTGTAGAATGGCTTTGTTGATTTGGTGTGTGAGTGCTTCGTGTGAGGTGGTAAACTGTTTGAACCAGAAGTTTTGTATATTGTCTGTTCCAGGACATTTCCAGTTGTGTGTGTGTGTGTGTTTCTATAATTTCTTGTATAGTTAATGTGGAATGTTTTGTCACATGTTTATGTATGTCTTCTTCAGCTTTGGTCTAGGGGGTGTTATTATTGTGTAGTTTAGATTCTGATCCGATACTTTTCCAATAATTTGTGAGTTCTTGTTTGTGTTTTGGTTCAGTCACTGCCTGTTTGATGTACATAGTTTTTTGGTAGAACTGTTTTTCGCTTCTTCGGAAAAGGTTATTGGTGTTTTTCCTCTCGTTTGATTCTTTGTATCTACGGAGTTTTGCGGCATATACGGATAGTTTTTGTTTCAAAGTATCAAAGATTTCTGGCAGTGTTCTGTTGGGAGACTTGGATTTGATCTTGTCTACACCCTGTGTGACACGTTTGGACGCGTTTTCGTTTATAAACTGGGTAAGGTGTCTTAGATCTCTCCTGATGTGGTTTGTTTTATTTTCTATTCTTATTTGTCATTTGAATTTTAGTTTTGTGTTGTTGGGGTTTCTTTTTCGTTGCTTTCCTTTTGATTATTTTGTGTTAGAGTGGTGATTGCTGCTCCATATATTATTGTGTGAATGTCTTCGATTATGCTTAAGTCTGTTATGTATTGGGGTATTATGTGCTTGTTTACTGTGTTGAGGATTGGTTGCGTGCTCTGTTTGAAAATTAAACGAGGGATGGGATTTCTTGTTGTGTGGTCGATGCCAGACCATCGAGCTAGATGTAACTCCATTTTTGCTTTGAGTGTTTGTATGAGAGGTGATTTGGGGCGATGTTGTGTAGATGTTGTTGAGGGTGGTGAGTGGGTGGTGGGTCTTGTTGTGTTCGACGGGGTGGTTGTGTGTCTGAGATTGGTTCGGTATCTGCTCTGCTGTTTTATTGTTTGATTGGTCTGTGTTCAGTTCAGCAGCTACTGTATCTTTGATGGTTTACAATTCGAAAGACGTGAGGTGATTGCTCTTGGTAATAAGTTTTTTTTAGTCTATTAGTCTCTGTTCTGTAACAAGTAGTTGCGGATGTGGATATTCGGTCAAGGAAAGTCTGTGTAGTTGCAGTGTGCAGCCCGATGTTATTGTTTCGAATTTGGTGGCAGTGTAGTAACAGCGTATCTTCTATATTTATTATAAAATTTATATGTATATATATATATATATATATATATATATATATATATATATATATATATATACATATATATATAGATATAGATATATATTTTATATATATATATATATATATATATATATATATATATATATTATATATATATATATATAGAAGATGCAACAGATCGAGGGGAATGAGTGACTTTTCGTGAAGAGACAAAGTCGGGAATTGTTATTTTTCATGATTACAATACTTGCCTTTAGCAAAGGATGTAAAAAATATTGAATCTCTTTTTAAATTTTTCATAGACTTAATTCTGGACATTATAATTAAAAGCTTCCATTGGGTTAACATAATCCTATGGATATACGATACATATCTTATCCAAGTAGGGTTTTTAAGCTTTTAACACATTGGCTGCGGATTTTTATAAGCTTACTGAACCTGGGTGCTATTTTATTTTTTTAATATTTTTTTCTTATTACCTTGTTATAAATATAATTTCACTATTTTTACCGACATATACCGAGTGTTCGTTGAACTTTGTATGCGTGACACGGATCCGTGTCATGAGCATATAGCAAACATTTTCTTGTTTTTTACTGACTGACACGGATTCGTGTCAGTACGTTCAAAATGTTCTTCTCTTCTTGCATGCGAAAAAAAAAATTAAAATTACATTACGTTTCATAAAAAAAAAAATATTGAAATTTGCAGATTACAAATAACATATATTGAAACAAATAAAATAAGTATATGGAACATAAAATACATGAAAAAGGCAAAACGAACAGAAAAAATATTTATTCGTAAGATAGAAAGCATTATTTGGCATGGTATATTACAAAACAATTTCCTGGGCATAAACCAGGCATATCAGGACATTTCTCGCAGTGATATATAGTGCTTTTTCTAATCTTATTTTGCGAGCATACCCTATACCTTTTTCTCTTGGTTTCGTTTTTAGTAGAAACGTCAGGAATTTTTGTTGGGTGGTGGGAAACAACTGTTGTTGCTTTGGAATCCAGAGTAGCTTTTTTTTCTATTCCCAACAGTTCCTCTATAACCGCCAGCCGGAAATGATATAATGACATTGTTTGTTGTGAAGAATATTTTCCATGCAAATAATACGCATTCAAAAGCATTAGTTGGATAATATGAAGACCTAATTTCTTGTACCATCGAAGCGTCTTCCTTTCACATGGATAATACGAGGTTATTTGATCCTGTCTGTCAACCCCTCCCATGTACTCGTTATATTCAAGGATAGGCAAAGGCTTTAATCGTGTTCTATTTCTTTTATCTGTATATTCAACCATTTCATTTTCAAACTCCGTTGATATATAAAGAACATCCCTCCTGTCTTTCCACTTTCCCACCATTATTTTCTTTGAATATTTGGCTACAGTCTCTCCTTTTTCCAGTTTTGCTTTAACAACTTCCTTTGGATTATATTTTCGGTCGGCACGAAGTGTTCCAGTACAATAAGTCTGTTTTTTCAGTAAAGTTTCTGCTAAACCACAACTGTTGTAAAAGTTGTCCATGAAAAGGGAATGACCACAATTCAGTTTGCCTTCCATCAGATGCAACACAACGTTTGCCGCATGCCCTTTTCCTCCTTTACTATCTAGTACTCCAGTATACACAGCTATATTTACAATGATGCCATTTGGTTCAGAAAGCATGTAGAGCTTCATACCGTATTTATGCCGCTTGTTTTTTATATATTGCCTAAATAACAAGCGGCCCCTCCATAAAACCATGGACTCATCCAGCGATAGTTGTTTTCCTGGGTAGTAAACTTCAGCCATCTTTTGATTGAAAAAATTCAGAATGGGTGATACCTTATATATAATCGATCATCTGTAGTTTGACCCTCAGTAGGATTCTTCGCAAAATGCAAACATCGCATAATGAGGAGGAACCTGTCACGACTCATATGACTCGAAAAACATTTAAAATTGAACAGAATTTTGTTTAATTTTATCGTCCCTGTGTGTAATACCAGACCCAAAAATGTAAGTAATTCTACTGCCGATAATGGTTTCCATCGAACAATTCTAGATTTTTCAGATATACCTGGCTGACAAAATACTTCTTGGGCATAAATATTGGTTTGCTCCACTATCAGGTTCAGGAAATCATCGTCGAGCAGAAGACGAAAATAATCGATTGGTTTGTCACCTGGTAAAGGCCCAAGAAGTTCATTTCTTCTAGAAAATGGAAAGTTGCACATTCCATTTGAATTGTTATCCCATAAAAAAGAAATATTATCTGCGTCAGGCACTTCATTATTTGATGCTTGGTCATTGGCCACATTAATTCTTGTCAAATTTATTAAAGGTACACCATCATCTGGAATCAAAATAATTTTCTTGCCTTCCGAGTACAAAAAAAAAAAACATAATAAACACCCTTACCCGAGTCGGATGTGCTAAAACTCTCATCATGATTGTCGTCACTAGGAATCCAATCCGAAGCTTCATTAGTATCAAAGTCGCTAAATGATTCATATAATGCTGCCTGAAGCTCATCTTCAGTCAATTTACCAGGGTTTTTAACAGTAAATTTCTTTTTTTTCGGCTCCGAAGGCCCTGCAACACTATCCTCCATTTTGTTCTAATATCAGCTGTTACGAAAATCCTATACAGAAACGGTGCGAAAAATACAAATTTTCTATGCTTTGGCTATATGCTAACAAGCGTACAACTGCTTTGAAAGGGTGCTTGTGATATACTGCCAACCTGAGTTTACAAATACGCGCGACCCGGATCCGTGTCATGCGCATGTGACTACATGTGGGAGGTGACACGGATCCGTGTCATGAGCATTGAATGTGTTAAAGTTACTGGAATCGTCGCTAATCTGTTTTATGCCGTAATTAATATTATGTACAAAATGAAGCTTTTCGACTTGGACCCACAATCTTATAGAATTTTTAAAGATATCTAACAGGTTCTTTAGTGACTTCCCATTTTCAGATGGAGAAAAAATATTTCTACGGTTATGGGGTTAAATACACCTGGGCGCTGCAAAAAAAAAAATTAATAATTATATAAAAGAATGGCGATTATATATCAATGTACAGGGTGAGTCAACGATAGAGTAAAGTTCATTATTTCATTTGTTTCGGGAATTAGTAAAAAATGCTAAATACAATAGTTTAGGGAATGTTCAGGTGCACAGTTTAACATTATTTTTGAGTATACAGGCTACTTCAAAAAAGTGTGGCCGATATAACATGTTTTTTTAAATGTAACATCCTATTTTCTAATTTATTTTTAAATTCTGCGTAAAACTTTTTTATTAATAATGATATATACCTAAACTTACTAGTTTTTCTAATATTTCAATTTAAAAAAAAAAAATACCAGTGTTTAGTTTTGTAAAAAATTGCCAGTAGCGTCATACGAGCGTTCTATAGAGATGAAAAAAAAAGATATCTGTAAAGAAATTTGAATTAGATGCTACAGGGTGTTCAAAATAAATTTATACATTTCGAGTATTTTAACTTGAAAAATCTCAAATTTTTTAAATGGCACATCCTGTATAATATTATTTTTTCTGATAGATTTTACAAAACCCTTTAACTTTTATTAAGTATGTCATATACCTATTTCTAATAGTTTTCGATTTATTTTAAATTTTTCAATTTTTTCCCTTATTTTTAATACACTTACGCTATTGTGAAAACATAAACGAATAGTTAATAATAATTTTAATATAGTTTAACTTATCTTATGATTAATTATTATGACGCAATATATTTTTAAAAATATGCCCGTCTATTTAAATACGCATGTTTAGTCGTTTTACTGTATTTTCCTTCACTTTCCTTAGCATAAATGGTGTTATTGTCCAGCATGCATCCCGTATCCTATTTTCCAAATCTACTGATGTTGTAGAGGGATTTACATAAACACAATCTTTAATGTAGCCCTACAAAAAGAAGTCTAAAGGTGTTAAGTTACATGATCGAGGGGGCTACTGAATGAATCCATTTTTGTGGGTAACGATCGTTTAAAAATTCCCGAACTTCCCGACGGTAATGAGCAGGAGCTCCGTATTGTTGAATCCACATTTGTTCCCTTTCAAAGTTATCAACATCTTCAAAAAGCTGGGGGTAATTCGTTTTGCAAAAAATTTAGATATCTAGGCCCGTTAAGCGGTTCGCGGAAAAAATATGGACCAATTATTCGAAAATTTAATATTCCACATCATGGTTATGATTTTGAACTTCCCGGACCCAAAATGGATTACTGTTGAATAATAATGCATGTTATGGCTGTTAACTGCTCCATTACTGCGAAAAGTAGCTTCATCAGAAAACATTATTTTAAATAAAAAATTTGGATCGGCCTCTATTGCTCTATTCATGGTGCCACAAAAGTTTACTCGTCGTTCAAAATCACGGTCTTGAAGTTCTTGGTGTAGTTCCATTTGAAAGGGTTGATACTTGTATTTTCTCGTGGTGCGATTAGCCGTAGATTGGGATGTGTCAGATAAGTCAGCTAGTTAACGGCTGCTGACCTGGGGATTATCTTCAACATGAGGTAAAATCTCCATTTCTTTTTCCTCATTGGTAGCATTCTGGTTTACTATCCGTTTCGTAAACTCAACGCTACCACTACCATCGAACCGTTCCATGGAGCACTGAAAAGATTTTCTGGATGGTATACGTCTATTAGAGTACTTCGCTCGCCTTACTGCCAAAAGACAATTTTTTCCTGCCTCGCCCAGTATATAAACCATATCAGTTAATTTATTTTTAGGAAAATCCATAACTATTGTCACTTACTAAAACAAATTTAACTATTTTTACTTGCTTAATAGACATGTCAAAATAATCGAAAACTATTGGAAACAGGTATATGACACACTTAATAAAAGGGTTTTGTAAAATCTATCAGAAAAAATAATAATATACAGGGAGTGCCATTTAAAAAATTTGAGATTTTTTAATTTAAAATAGTCGAAATGCATAAATTTATTTTGAACACCCTGTAACATCTAACTCAAATTTCTTTACATATATCTGTTTTTTTTCCATCTCTTTAGAACGCTCGTACCAATTATGAGTATTCCACCTTCAGAAACAATGGCGCTACTGACAATTTTTTACAAAACTGAAAACTAGTATTTTTAAAAAAAAACCTGAAAAATTAGAAAAATTACTAGGTTTAGGTATATAACATTATTAATAAAAAAGTTATAAAATTTTACGCAGAATTTAAAAATAAATTAGAAAATAGGATGTCCCATTAAAAAAAACATTTGTTATATCGACCACACTTTTTTGAAGTACCCTGTATACTCAAAAATAATTTTAAATTGTGCACCTTAACATTCCCTAAAACAATTGTATTTAATATTTTTTCTTCTTTCCCGAAACAAATGAGATAATGAACTTTACTCTATCGTTGACTCACCCTGTACTTTAAATTATAAGCAATTTCTTTTTTAAATATAACACGTAGGCTGAAAAATTTTTGGTTTGACACATAGATATCACCCTTTTCAAAAAATCCGTATGATTTTTAGAAAGTACTAATCTTCAAACGATACATGTCAAAATTTTATGACATTTCGACGATTAGTTTACAAGTTACAGTGTTTTTAGTCACGCTACTTCTCATATTTTCAAAACAATGGAAAAAAAACCGAATGTCGAGTGTTGATTAAACACTGTTTTTTGACGGGAAAAATACCACTCAAACAGGCCAATGACTTGATAAGTGTTACGGGGACTCTGCCCCTCGAGAATCACTCATCATTTACATAAAACATAAAAAAATCCATAAAATTCCTTTGCTTTTCCCTAAAGTGAAACTGCGTAGGATAGCTGACACCCTAAAGATATCAAAAGAACGTGTTGGTCATATTTCGCACGAACATTTGGGCATGACAAAGCTCTGTTCGAAATAGGTACCGCGTTTGCTCACAGTGGACCAAAAACAACGATGTGTTGATGATTATGAGCGCTATTTAGACTTGTTATAAAAAAGATTTTTTCATGCGTTATGCGACAATGGATGAAACATGGATCCACCACTACACGTCGGAATTAAATCGAAATGTCCCCAAATAACAAAACAATAGTGCTCTTTCATCAAGACAATGCACCATGACACAAGTCAATGGTTATAATGGCAAAATTGCACGAACTGAAGTTTAAATTCCTTCCTCATTCACCGTATTCTTCAGATTTGGCTCCCAGCGACTATTATTTATTCGCAGATATCAAGAAAATGCTCGCAGGAAAGAGATTTGGCTCCAATGCAGAAGCTATTGCTGAAACTGAGGCGTATTTTGAAGGCAAGGACAAATCCTTTTATAACAAAGGTATAGAAAGAAATGTTAGAAAAGCGCGGGACTGATTGTATTGCTCTTGAAGGAGGCTATGTTGATGAATAAAGTCGAATTTTGCAAAAAATTTTAAATGTTAATATTATTTTTTATCGGGTTAAATGTTGAAACTATGGCGCATCCTTGTTTGCAGGATAACTTCATAAAAAATAATCCAATCTGCAAATATAAAAAATTAATGTAATAGTTTTAAAAATTGTCTAAGGAGACTGTTTTCCAAAATTTAAAAATTTACGGTGTTTCAAACTTTAGTATGCAATTTTTAACAAAAAATATGTATTTAATTATTTATAAAAAATTGTCCATTAGAAAAATCAAAAAAACCTCTCGACATTTCGTGGAGAAAGTAATTATTAAGATTTTAAAAAAAAGTTAGAAAACATTAAATATTAACTGAGTAATATTCCAGACAGTGCATTGAGACAGGTAGCAGTCCCAATCTGACCACAGGTCGCATTCAATGCTAGAACCTTGTAATGGAATGGACTTTCCTTAAATTTTTTTTAATAATTCTAAAAAGTATAGAGAATAAAAATCCGTAAAAAAAAAATCGAATTTCTGAAAATTCTCGGTGTATGTAACCCCTTAAAATTTAAATTCCAATATGAATAATGAAGTTATTAGCATAGAACACGTCCGCATTACTAGTCAAAAATGGCAAACATTTTATTTTAAAAACTAAACTTTTCTGAGTGTATTAGATTATAATTAATTTATTCTTTGATTTAAGGGCAAATATATATTAGAAAACTATTCTATTTCAAAAGACGAGGTAGAAGTGCCGTTTCCAAGCAATGGAAAGTTTAGGGCCACTGTTCATGTATATGACCCAGATCGTACTGAAGTTGCTTGTATGGTTGCCGAGATGTTCGTAACATCAGATGACTAAAAAGTTTACAAATAAACCGTTGAAGTAACAGTTATTTTATTTCACAATTATTAACCTGCAGCGTTTTTAATTATTTTATATATTGTATCGTAGGAGGTAGGGCCGGCCCTAGCTTTTTTGCCGTCGTAGGCAAACTCAAGTGTGTGTTAACCAGGACAATAATAGTAATATAGATTTACGAAAAATTGTTTTATTGAAAAACAAGGTTTACTTTTTTAACGAGCTAACGACAACGAACTTACAAACTAAAACTAGTATCTTCTATTTTCAGAGATAATTTAAATATACTTTTAAAATAATGAATAAAATTAGTACAATAATATACAATCTCTAAAGCTAAATTAAAACAATTTTTTTGAAATTTCATTTCCGCAAAATTGCGAAAAATTTCTTTCAAATCTAATTTACTACTCAATTCGTGTTAAATGGCCAACACTGCTAATTCATTAAGACGATTTTGTGTAGTCACAGTTCTTAAATAATTTTTAATTATTTTTCATGTAGAAACAGTTCGTTCGCCGGTAGCAACAGTTATGGGCAGCGTGAACAAAATTCTTAGAGAAATGCTCAAATTTGGCCTAATTTTAAGGAAGTAATGAATTTAAGAACGTCAACTGGACCTTCTGTCTTAGTTAAAAGTGAAGAAACAAGGCCTATTTCGTCGGCTTGATCTAAAGTGTTAAGAACGGACGAATCACCATCTGTCAAGACGTTTTCGAGATCTTTACTATGTGCCAGTAATTTATTTATACACATGTCTTTATAAACATCATATAAAACTTCGAAAGAGTTATTATGACTATTCAGTAGGTTGAACTCAGCTCCAATGCACTGAAAGGAAAAAATTCTATTTTATATTTTTGTTTTGGATTTTGTATCGGTTCGTCTAAATTTTCATATGAAAAATTTCGTTTTGTAGTCCGAATACGATGACGTGATGTAGGCAATTCAAAAATTTTTCTACGTCGATTTCGCTGGGTAAATTTTCAGCTTCTAACATAATGTTGTCAATGGATTCATTCGATCTTAATTCTTTAAAAAAAATTAATGAGCTATTTAATAAATTAGTGGCTTGGAATAAATCAAAATCTTTGGATAGAAGTAGCTTACTTATCGGATTAATACGACTCAAAATTTTATACCAAATAACGATTGAACATAAAACCTTAAATTTTTTTAGTATGGCCAATAACCCGCTGGCCTTATCTCGAATCGTATTATCTATTTCGGCATTTTCATAAATATTTAATAAAGCATCAAGCTTCTATTTGGAAACGTAAAGGTTTTAGGGAATCTATACGACTTTCTCAATGAGTGTAGCTCAATGGTTTCAATGTAAGGGTATTGAGATGTTTTCTTAATATGGCCTACCAAAAAGTCGATGAGGCAAAAAAATATATATGGCTTTTGAACCATATTAAAAAAGTTCGCTGCCTCCAAAGAAGATTTTGCCATATCGTTAATTACTGCTGCAAGGTATGTAAAATGCTCTAGGGTTTAAAGTTTTAAATCTTGGTTGTACTCCCAATTTGTCGCTTCTCATATTTGAAGCATTGTCGTAACCTTGACCTCTCATATTTTCCACTTTCAATCCATTTTTCCCTAACTCTTCTAATAAAACTTAAGATAATTCCTTACCAGTAGATCTCTCAACAGAAAGAAAACCCAAAAAATGTTCATTAATTTTACATTCAAATCCCGATTCTGATTAATCAATAGAAATCTTACTACAAATGTTATTTGTTCAACCTGACTCGCATCGGGACTGCAATCAAGAAAAACCGAATAATATTTCACTTTTTGAACTTGTTTCATTATATAATACTTTATGTAATCATGTAATAATCCAATAATTTCATTCTGGATGTTTTTCCCTAAATATGACACTATATTTTCTTCATTGTTGAGGATTCTACGTACGTGTTCCTCCATTATTGGGTCAAATTCAGCTAACAATTGAATTAACTTTAGGAAATTTCCATTATTATGTTCATAAACCTTGTCGCTTGTACCCCGGAATGCTAGAAAACTTTCTCCAAGCAATTTAATAACTGATATTATATGTAAAATCACTTCATGCCAATATTTCAACATTAATAGCTGAAATCTACTGTTTGATAAGTTTCCAACCTTCGTTATAGCTCTATTTATAATTTCAAATTATCTACATGAGTTTTAGAGTCTTCATGCTTTCTTAATACCTCACCAATATTTTTCCAGTTTCTATAACCCACATTTAAAAAGGAACTTAATTTTGAATAATCAAAAATTGTGTAGCAAAAAGAGAACATAGAATATATCAGCCAATCTCTCACGACAAGTTCTTAAAATTCTGTGGTAGTGTTTTTCACTAAATCTTCGATTTGGATTTTGATCTGAATCGCTTATACGATCAGGCCATAATCCTGGGTCTGGTTATAGAGTTAGGTTGAGGCTTCTTTCATTTCCCGTGGTAGTATCCATTGTCTCAAAATTTGTTAAATTCTGCTCCTGGCTGATATAACTCCAATTTCATCTTTAATATTGGTGTCGACTTGATAATCCAAATCCAAACCAGAATTGACGGTAGTGTTTAGATCCCGGCAACCGCTTGGCTCTTTGTTTTGTCTGGAACTACTTGCATCTTTTAAGAAGCTGTGCAACGCTCCTACTTGCTTTTAGAGCTGGGTTTGTTTCTCCAATCTCTTTTTTGTATATTGACTACCAGATAGCCTTTTTCTTCCGTCAGACATTCTAAAACAAAACAATCTACTTAAGTATCTGATACCCTAATACGAGAAAGGTATGATTCAAAGCATAAAAATCGTCCCAGTAGAGAGCGGAACCTAACCATAAAATTTACATTTAACAATAACGAATTTATTAGTACATATACAAGGTATTATTAGCGTAGAAAAATCTCATGTACAAGGATTACAGTACGAATCTAAAGCCTCTCTTACCTTTTAGCAAAATGAAATCGCTACTTTCCACATCCACTACACTTGTAACTAACTAACTCAAACTGTAACACTACCACAACCGGACGTTGATGCATAAATAAAGTATTGTTTTAAATCTGACTTTCTCTTATACGTGAGTGGAAAAAGCTTGTTGAATCCTGTCTGCGATGTCGGGAGGGCGCATCTCACAATTTACGTATAGAAATACCCAGAACTTTCAAATATTTTTATAGATAGGAATAGACAGGCTTCTGGCAGAAGCCTGTCTATTCCTGTTGTATTTGATTTTACTATTCATTTATTTTCTAGATTCAAGTAATCGAAATATATTTTTGTAGGTTGTGTTTATTTTTTTTGCGCTCTACTAGTTCAGGCGGTTTTGCCGTCACTAAATTTTGCCGCAGTAAGCAGTTGCCTACCTTGCCTACCGCCTAGAGCCGGCCCTGGTAGGAGGGGATGCATTTGTAGAAATAATATAAATTAATTTTTAAGCTTAGTGTTTTTAAGCTTGGAAACTTTAACAGCAGCTCCAATATTTTTTTCTTTTATTAAATTTGATGCTTTACTTCTATTTATACTTATATTAACATTAACACATAGAAAAACCCAGACTGAGATTCTGTAAAAAAAATGAGGAAAGCTACTGCTAAAATAAGGATTTTCTATTTTTATTGCTTCTGCTTAATGCTGTAAGTTTATTACTCTCCTGAAAGTGTGTACAGAATCGTATTCCTGGTTACCTCTTCTTTTATGATTTACCATTCCACCATAGTTCTATAAAATGTCAATTTTCATAATTTCACTTAAAAATTAGCATTGCGTCACTATAACATTATTAACGTAAATAATACTCAAAACTGAGTTTAGCTAGGAAAAAACTTATTTAATCAAACAAGTCATATCTGAAGGCTTAATAAGGTCTAATGAGCTTAATAATCCAACAGAAACATTACATAAATTATTGTCATTGCCGATTTGGCAACTTAAGTTTTCTTCAATGGAGAAAAAACTGACATAAGAAATCCTAATAATGAGTGTATTATGATACAATATTTAAGACTTCAGAAAGTTATCAGCAGAATCTTATGTAATTATGGAAATTATAGCAAGAAACTGCAAGCAACCCATACAGAAAGAGAAAATAGATTCAAGGATGGAACAACTATTAGTCAAAACAAATAATGAAAATGAAATTAGAGTCAAATGCTTGAATGTTATATTTATAAGTTTTAATTATAATTAATAAAATTAAATTAATTAAGCTCCAGTTTGATCATTTTATTTATGGCTCTCAAGTTTCCTCAAAGGGCGTTCTTCACGAGTCGCAATCGACGGGTTTCTTCCTAAAACCTCAACCATCAACGCCCGTATGCCCCAGGGCTCCATACTGTCTTGTACTCTCATTCTCAGTTACGTTAACGATCTGCTGGAAAAGACCAGGAATCTAATCTACACCTTTGTAGATGACAGTACGCTTATCTCATTATTCACTTTGAACGCTCGAATATCGGCTACTCATGCAAATATCCACAGACAGCAGGAGGTCGTTCTCTCTATCTTGAGGCGACAGTAATCAAGTAGAATTTAGCGTTACAAAAACCCAGGCGGCAGTTTTTCTAAAAAAGTTAACGTTACGGAACCCCACATAGTTATGTCGGGGCACTCCATTCCTCTAGCATCGTCATTCAATTTGCTGGACGTTAATTTGGGATCAAATATGTCTTAGCATGAACATGTTGCAAGCATAGCAAAGAGAGCTTCTCAAAAGCTGGGAATATTATTTCGAATTTTACACTATACAACAACGTTAATTCTGTACGAAGCTCAAATTCGACCAACGATGGAATACTGCTCCCATGTTTGGGGCTCTACTCCCTAAGATACATTGCCTTTGTTGGATTTTATTCAGAAGAGAGCTGTCCGCCTGATTGGAGACCCAAAACTGGCCAGCAATCTTGATTCATTGGAACATCGAAAAACTGTTCTCTTCTTGCAACAACGTGACTTATACTAAATATATCAGGCAAAATTTACTACTAACAGAACAAAAGTGAAATTCCTAAATCTCGTCTTGCAAAGAGTATCTTAAGCGTCTAGCGATAACATAAATTGAAATGAATGATACGTATTCTAAACTAGATAAATGATTGTTGGATGGTTGAATTATTGAATTGAATGGTTGGTGACTCAAGCACAAATTTTCCAACAATACTAAAACCTTATAATTCTAAAACTTTCTAATTCTAAAGTTATAATGTTAACAAAGGTATCTTTCTTAAAACTAAATATGAAGGTAATATATATGTGATCACAATGGTGATGAAAATTAAATCTGCAAAGACCCCGAACTACGGGTAATCTGATACTTTTGACTCAAGCTAAGGGTATAATAACAGTCAATAACTTATCTGAAATTATTTTCGTCTGTCCCTAAGGGAGTGGTTCAGGTGGAAGCACTATATCCTACTCAGTAGACGGTACAAGGAACGATGGCTACGACCTGTCTCCAACAAGTGGTTTCCCTGTAGAGACCGGAATGCTCAGTTGGTCCTTGGATTGCACGAAATTAAAATTTTCTGGTACTAAGTCCAGAATTACCTCTAGACCATAAGGTAACCAGATGGAAAAACCAAAATAGACAAAACCTGAAATTGAAATTTATTTACAGTGCTATTTACAACGCTATTTACAAGGCTTTCCTGTAACTTCCAGAAGTAAATATAAGGCTCGTGGTATCTTATCCAAAGCCGGAACTTCACTTTTCATCAATCGGCACTTTTTTTAAAAAAACTTTATTAAAAATACTGAACACTTCACCGAAAGTCTAGTAGCAGAAAGAGGAACAACTAACGTCGTTTTCCTTTAAATACAATTGCCCCACTATAGAAGTTTATTTTCGCTTCCTGGAGACAAAAAATAAGCAGTTTTTAAAAATTAGAACCAAAAAATTACGCGTTTCGAAAGCTAGCTTATGTCGAAAATTATAAGGATTGTATCTTATTGTATCTTATTCACCTCGAGTCTCAAGATGAAATGAGACCAGACGAATCTACCACCGTCGGTCCTTTAGAGTCAAATCAATTTAACGTGGGTGCGGAAATATTTTAAGACCTGTAAGCATCCGACTATTCAACTTAGGATGTTAAATTACCATTGTTCATTAAACTAGGAGATATCTGTAAATTCAACTTGAGAAACCTTGAAGAACATCATATAATAGTTCCTTACATTTTAATGGTAATAATTATAAGATAGTTAGTAAAAAAACCGGTCAAGTGCAAGTTGAACTTGCAAAATTAGTGTTCCGTACGTAGATTGTTTTTAAAATAAAAATTTTTGTTAGGGTGGTATAAAATGATCAGTGACTTCACAAAACACACCCCAAATGAGTTTTCAACAAAGTTTTTTTCCAATCTTTACTGAAAACTGGCGACCTTGAAATTTTGTTTTTTTTTTTTAAATACCAAATACATTATTAAAGGTAATGCACTCGTGATAATTTTCGTTCAATCTATACCCCGTGGAGAATATTCCAGAATTTTTGTCAAAATTTTCGAGATAAGGTAGGGGACAGCGATTTTTTAAAAGTAATACGAAGAAAAGTGTGCGCAAGTATTACATTATATATATATATTTTTTACTCGTGTTTTCACAAGCTTTCATTTGACACCACACTCGATGACCTAGTAAAAAAAAAAATTTTTCACTTCCGATTTCACCCCTCAAAACGAACCCCTTAAGTCAAAATTTATGTTACGGTGGTATAAAATGATCAGTGACTTCACAAAACACACCCTAAATGAGTTTTCAACAAAGTTTGTTTCCAATCTTTACTGAAATCTGATGACCTTGAAATTTTGTTTTTTTTTTATGTACCATATAAATTATTAAAGGTGTGATAATTTTCGTTCAATCTACACCCCGTGGAGAATATTCCAGAATTTTTTCGAAATTTTTTGGTAAGTACTTTTCGAGATAAGGCCCGGGGAGAGCGATTTTTCGCGAATTTTTAAAAATAATACAAAGAAAAGTGCGCGCAAGTATAATATTATATATATATTTTTTACTCGCATTTTCACAAGCTTTCATTTGACACCACACTCGATGACCTAGTAAAAAAAATTTTTTTTCACTTCCGACTTCACCCTCCAAAACTAACCCCTTAAGTCAAAATTTAATTCTCAAAACTACATGGCTCTGATGAGGCCATCAATTCCTATATTATTACCAAATTTCACCTTTCTATATCAAAAAGTTTCGGAGAAAATCGGGTGTGACAGACAGACAGACAGACAGACAGACACCGAAGTGATCTTATAAGTGTTCCGTACGGAACACTAAAAAGAAGAAAGGTTATGTTATGTATCAATGTAATCAAAAACAATGAAATGCAAAGTGAATTAATTTCCATCTGAAAAATCGTTAAAAACGAAACCAATCAGGTATTTCCTTTTTAAAAATAAAGAAAAAAGAACAGAAAAATCGAAAAAAAAAACCAGAAAAACTTTTACAAAAGAATATATATATTTTGATTCAATTTCAGTATCAACCATGGATTAGCTTGAGTTAGACATTCATATTCGATATAACAATAATAATGATTGATTGATTGATTGATTATGAATTTTGTTGTATAATTATCTCTTTAAACCACCATTTACAATAAACATGATGAAGATCAAAAATTGGTTGGTTGGTCAGAACTTTAGCGCGGTTTAGTCTGGACCACTAAAATTGTTAAAACTACAGAACGCGAAAATATTTTAAAAGATGTATTAAAGGTTCACCGATTTTCTTACTAAATTTATATCCAAAAAAACGAAATACAATGAAAACTAATTTAACAAAAAATTCTTGGATGAACAATATATTACCAGTATTCCAATTAAATTTGAACCAAAATTGAGTTGGTTTAAGAATAGTCTAGGACAATATTTTCATAAAAGTATTAACCCATCATACTGTGCATTAGCAAATGTTAAATTATTATATATTTACAGAAATTGCTTTACATAAATAACAAAAATTTTTATTTTAAAAACAATCAATGTACGGAACACTAATTGTGCAAGTTCAACTTGCACTTGACCGGTTTTTGAAGTTTAAAAGTAAAACGATATTAATTAAAATTAATTTAAATTAAAAAAACCGGTCAAGTGCAAGTTGAACTTGCGCAATTTGTGTTCCGTACGTTGATTGCTTTTAAAATAAAAAAAATTTGTTACAGAGGTATAAAATAATCAGTGACTTCACAAAATACACCCCAAATGAATTTTCAACAAAGTTTGTTTCCAATCTTTACTGAAATCTGATGACCTTGAAATTTTTGTTTTTTTTATATACCATATAAAGTATAAAAGGTAATGCACTCGTGATAATTTTCGTTCAATCTACACCCCGTGAAGAATATTCCAGAATTTTTTCGAAAATTTTTGATAAGTACTTTTCGAGATAAGGCCCGGGACAGCGATTTTTCGCGAATTTTTAAAAAAAATACAAAGAAAAGTGCGCGTAAGTATAAAATTATATATATATATATATATATATATATATATATATATATATATATATATATATATATATATATATTTTACTCGTGTTTTCACAAGCTTTCATTTGACACCACACTCGATGACCTACTAAAAAAATTTTTTTTCACTTTCGACTTCACCCCCCAAAACTAACCCCTTAAGTCAAAATTTAATTCTCAAAACTATATGGCTCTGATGAGGCCATCAATTCCTATATTATTACCAAATTTCACCTTTCTATGTCAAATAGTTTTGGAGAAAACCGGGGTGTGACAGACAGACAGACACCGAAGAGATCTTATAAGTGTTCCGTACGGAACACTAAAAATATATTTAGTAAAACCTGATTTCATAAATATTCCCTTTATAGATATAACCACAAAAAATAAGTCGGAAGACCTGCCTTAGGTATTATATTATTAAATGTTCGTTTAATCGGTTTAATAATATTGTTTTTGTACTTATTCTCCCACACACAGGACATTGGCACCAAAAGTGCAGGGTTTCGAGCACCATAAGTTTCTTATAGGAGTTTTGTCCCGAATTCGCCTAGCTTTACCTATGACACAGGAAAATTTGACTAAAAATGCAGGGTTTTGATTTCTATGCTTTTATTAGAGGGGCAGCCGTATTCTTCTAATCCTATTTACTTTGAACCCTAAAATGGTCTTGTAAAATACAAATTTATTTTTTATTGTCAATTAAATTCTAATATTTTTTAGGCTTATCTGCTGCCTCTATCGATCACCAAGTGATACAAACTTTAGAACACTTTTCGCTTCTCTCTCATTTACAGATTAATTATCCAAATGCCGAAATTGCCGTACTGGGCGACTTTAATGTCCAAACATCAGTTGGTTTGAGTATTCAAATATGACCGATAAACATGGTCATGAAGCTGAATTATTCTTAATTAGTAGTGGCTTTACTCAACTTATCGACTAACCAACATGGATCTTTAATCGAGACGAAGAGTTCGCCAGCCTTCTTGACTTGTTTTTAACAACCAATCCAGATTTAGATTGTCATCGTAAATCCGCTGTTAGGTTTTTCCGACCGTAAACTGCTTTTGACATCGAGTATTCTTCCAATCAGTATCAGAAAGGCGCCTAAACCGCGCAAGATTTGGCACTACAAATCTGCTAAATGGGAGAAACTCATCGAATATTTTCGAACTTTTCCTTGGTTAGACGTTTGTTTTAGATCCGACGACCCACCACCAAATCCACTACTACACACGGCCAGATAATTCTATTGAAACAACTGTTGAGAGAGAGCTGATTTGTTGGCTGAACTCCTTGTTTCACATTATAAGGAAAAACACTGTCCACTATTCCCATAATATAGTCAGGGATGCCCGATATTGTCTTCAGACAGCGTATCATAAAATGTATTTTAATGAAGCTAGGTACCAAAAAAGCTTCTGGCGCTGACGGAATACCTGCTATCGTACTTAAAAAATGCGCCAGAGAACTAACATCAGTTTTCTATAGGCTTTTCAACCTATCCTACAGAAAGGGACTATTTCCTTCCTGATGAAAATGCACCTCAGCTCGGACGATAACCAAAAAAGGCAAGAAGACCTTGCCAAACAACTACCGATCAGTTACACTGCTTTCAATAATATCGAAAGTGATGGAAAAGGCTATTAACCAGCCTCTTCTAAAATATCTTGAAGGTTAAATATTATTAGCAACCATCAATATGGCATTCGATCGGGTTTGGTACGATGGATTGTTGGCTAAGTTACGCTCTTGTGGTATGTCTGAAAACTTCCGGTTATGGCTCTCATGTTTCCTCAAAGAGCATTCTTTACGAGTGACAGTCGACGGATTTCTTTGGAACAACTTCACTATCAACGATGGTGTGCCTCGAACTTCAATACTGTCTCCTACTCCTTTCTCATTTACATTAACGATCTGCCTGAAAGGACCAGGAATCTAATCTACAGCTTTGCAGATGACAGTACGCTTATCACTTCATTTTCTTTGAACGTTTGAACATCAACTTAACAAAGACCTGAAAGGAATTCTTTTTTGACGTGATAGTATAACGTTCCTGAACCCAACATAGTTATGTCGGGTCACTTCCTTCCTCTAGCAGCATCACTTAATTTGCTGGGCGTTAATTTGGGAACAAATATTTCTTGGAAAGAACATGTTACATACATAGCAAAGAGCTTTACACTCCACAACACTTGTTAAACCTTTACAGAACTCAATTTTGACAAACGATATACTGCTTCCATGTTTGGGGCTCTGATCCCAAACATACACTGCATTTGTTAGATTCTATTCAGAAGGGAGCTTGCTCGCCTGATTGAAGACCGAGAACTGGCCATCAACCTTGATTCATTGAAACATTAAAGAATGGTTGGCGACTTGAGTCTATTCTACCAGTATTTTCATGGAAAGTGTTCGATGGATTTAGCCCGCTTAATTCCTCCCAAAGTAGTGCATGCTAGGAATATACGTCGTGGTAATACTTTACATGCGTATGACGTTCGACTTGTCACTCCTCGTACAATCCAATTTAAGCAGTCTTTTATACGGAGAACATAATCTTTTGGTATAATTTACCCAGGACTGTGTTTCTGACCGAGTACCATTTACAGCGACTCAAGATCAACGTAAATCACTTTTTCCGCACACGCGTCGCTCCTGTAGAGCTTTAGGGATTTCCCTGCAGCGTGTGTGCTAGGTCCATAAAAAAACTATTGTCGTGATTCCACGCCAACCAGAAGATGCTCTTCTTGTGTTCTTCTGTGGGGCTGGGATGGTAGATCCAAAAAACCTTGATCACTGGCACACTCTTAGACATCATCGTTCCTGTTATCTACATCTTGATTGCTGGTGGTTGTCGATGTTACAACAACAATTTTCATATTTCCTCCGGTGACCGTTATCAAATAAGTTGGATTCAATTTGTTTTCGAGACGAGGAGCCTCTAGTGAAATTAAAGGAAGCAATGAATTAAATCAAGCTAAACTCCTTTCTTATTATCGTAAATTGAACAAAGCTAAGGACAAAAATACGAATTGTTGTCTGATAGTCTCATAGGACACATTCAAACCCGATTTTCTTAATTTTACCGCTGCTTGATACAGTGTCAATTTCGGATCAATGAAAACAAAGACACGATTCGTTTTTCGACTTTCGGAGTGACTTTGTCTACCGAGCCACGTTTTGGCAATTCGTCAACATTTTTCTTCTCGTTAAAACGATTTACCAACTTCTTCACAAACGACACCGACTTTTAATATATTTAGCTGCCGCGGAATGTGTCATTTTAGACCCCTTTGGATGGTTGGGATGTTCGGAATCGACTGATACTAAAATGCGTCGTAGACAAGGGTTCAAGGGTTTTCTCTACCGATTTTTAGTTGAAATGCTAGACTCGCATATACCAAAAATGAATTATCGTGTAATTCAAATTTTGATATGGTATCGCAAAATAATTATATACCCTGCTCCTCCTCATTCCCCCGAGAACGAATTTAATTGTACTTTGAAAGCACATTTTTAAAAATCAGTTTTGATTCAAATGTTAAATAAATAAAAACAAACTCATAGATGTTACGTTTGTAAAAACACCCCTTTATTGCAAAATCAAAAGTTACAAATAAAAGGAAACAAAAACCTTTCTCAAAATTAAAAAGTTTGAGTTTTGTATTAGGTTCCCTATATGGTATTTAAACTAATCATATTTCACAAGGAGAGGAAGAAAAATGGGACAGAATTAAACAAGTTATCGACGAGTAGACGAACCCTCTTCTCTAAATTGAAAATTAAAAACCTATTAAAGAATAGTTTATTTTAGTTCAATTTATTTGGAATCTAATACAGAGCAGCGTCGCAAGAAGAGACAATTAACAGGCAAAATGTATCATAGGTCAAAAACCTTTTACCACAAAAGTTAAATTGATACGAAATAGCATCCATTAAGCAATGAGGTAAGACTTAATAGTAGTAATATATTATACAATAACAGAAAAAATATGTGACTCATATTCAACTGAATCAGCTTAACTAACTTTGTTAGCTTCAGAAGTGTCAAAATATTATGAACATTGTAAGAAAAAACTATGAAAAAAATTTTTGGTATTTTCACATGCACAAAAATAACGTAGCTATTCACACAATCGACAATATAATTGAAATTATAAAATCAACTTTTCAAGAATGAATAATTCCATACAGAATTTTTACATAAACATTAAAAGTTTTTTTCAAGCAATTGTACAAAAACTAATTTTATTTGGTTTATATTTGAATCCTGTTAATAGAATTCATAGTAATAAATCTTTTAACACATAGTATAAAATGATTTGTAACAATTCAGATATTTCCGATATTATTAAAGAAATTAGTGGAATAATAAATGTAAAAGCAGACGAGTAATCCATTTTAAATTTCATTTTAATTCCAAATTTTTCAACGTTTCGCTTGTTCAGTCGTTTGGAAGAGTTAAATCATATATTTTTCGTACCACAGCCTCAAATTTTTCAACCACGATGTTCTTCTTCTCCCTGGACCACGTCTGCCTGGAATCTTTCTTTCTATAATCAGATGCAAGATTTCGTATTTTTATAATTTGCGTCGCTTGATGGTCGTGACCAACTTCAAGTCCTTGTTCATGCGAATGAGAACGCTGTTGTTACTAATTCAGTCCATCCAACTGACTTTCGGTAGTCATCGATACATCCACATCTCGAATGCCTCGAGAATTTTAAGCATTGCTTCAGTTAGCTTCCAGGCTACCATGCCGTACAAGAGACCGGCAAGACAGAGCAGCCTATCGTTTTCATCCGTAGTCTAAATGATAGTTAAGATTTTTTGTTCTCCATAAATACGGCTTGGGCCTAGTCGTTGATATTGCTATCGAGATACATCAATTTATCAGCTATCTCTATCTTTGTGCCACTGACTGTAATACCACCATCTTCAATATTAAATTCTTTGCTTATAATCATATATTTTGTTTTATTTTCATTGAGTCTTAAATCATCTGTGTACAATATCAGTTATTTTATCCATAAGTTTATGTAGATCTTTTCCGTTATTAGTGATAATTAACGTACCGTTGATGTTGATCCCTTCAGTGGTACCAGTGAGTGCCTTATTAAATATCACCTCCGAATAGAGGTTGAACAACAAAGGCGATAGAATACAACGCTGACGCACTCCCCGCTTGATTTTAATTTCATCCGATGGTTGATGCTCCAATCTTACTTCGGCTGCCAGTACAAATTGACGATGATACGAATGTTTGTGTCATTTATACCGGTCGTTTTAAAAATCTCTAGAAGTTATTCGTGGCGTACCTTGTCGAAAGCTTTCTCAAAGTCAATTAAACAAAGGAACACATTTTGGTTAATATCCCGATATTTCTGGAACAATACATGGATACCAAACAGTCTTTCTCTCGTCCCTAATCCATATCGAAAACCAAACTGACTGTTTCCAATTCTTTCTTCAAGTTTATTATATATCCTGCGATACATCCCTTTCAAAAATATTTTTAAAACATGGCCGCTCTGTTCTTTTTTGGAATCATGACAAATGTTGATATCAGCCAATCAGTCGGTAGTATTTCGATCTCATGAACGGTGTTAAAAAGTTTCGTCAGGGCTGTTATTCCTATATTACCCAACAGTTTTAAAATTTCAATGCTCATTTGGTCCGGTTCAGCTGCTCTTCCACTTTTTGCTAGCTTTATTGCTAATGCCACTTCGTCTTTAGTAATTGGTGGACCCGACGAAGCATCAGTCATGTCGCATTCTGATCTCTTATCATCGAACAGTTTTGTGATATAATCCTTCTATACTTCGAACTGTTGTATTATATCTGTTTTTTTTGTGTCCATTTTGATCTTTTAGATAGATTGCCGTTAACTTTCTTCAGTTTTTAGTGTTCCGTACGGAACACTTATAGGATCACTTCGTTGTCTGTCTGTTCGTCTGTCGCACCCGATTTTCTCTGAAACTATTTGACATAGAAAGTTGAAATATGGCCCTAATACATATAGGAATTGATGGCTTCATCAGAGCCGTGTAGTTTTGAAAGTTAAATTTTGACTTAGGGGATTAGTTTGTGGGGGGGAATGAAATAGGAAGTGAACTTTTTTTTTTACCAGGTCATGGAGTGGGGTGTCAAATGAAAGCTTGTAAAAAAACGAGTTCAAAAATATATATAATGTGATACTTGCACACAATTCTCTTTATATTATTTTAAAACAAGAGCGAAAAATCGCTGTCCCCACACCTCATCTAGAAAAGTACTGATCAAAAAATTTTGAAAAAATTCTGGAGTATTCCTACAGGATGTAGATTGAACGAAAATTATCATGAGTGCATTACCTTTAATAATGCATCTGGTATATAAAAAAAAAAACAAAAAGTTCAAGTTCATCAGTTTTCACTAAAGCTCGGAAAAAAACTTTGTCGAAAACTCATTTGGGATGTGTTTTCTGAAGTCACTGGTCATTTTATGCTTCCCTAACGGAAATTTTTTAAAACCAATCAACGTACGGAATACTAATTGCGTAAGTCCAACTTGCATTTGACCGGTTATGTATGTAAATTAAACAAGTCGTGCTTTTCTTCATAGTGTTCAATCTCTTTACATTTCCTAGTGTACCAATCTGCCTTTGCTTTTCTTATTCTACGTCTTATTTCACAATGTATTCTACGTGTATTATATTCGTCCTCGTTTCTATATTTATACCTGCGTCTCTGATCCATAAGGTCTAAAGTGCCATCAGTTATCCAGCTCTGTATCTTCCTTCCTCTATCCTCTTTTAGCTCACTCTTCTGTATTTCTCTCAAAATGCCTCTAAATCTGTCCCATATGGTTTCCACATAATTTTGTTCCTCTTCAATAGATTTCATTCTCTCTTCTAAAATATTTGTTATATGTGATCTGCTATTTTCGTCAGTTTATCTCTACTAAATGTGGTTGTTCTATTAGGTTTCCTGATTTTTTTAAGCCGCAGTCAAATTTTTCCTACTAGGAGACAGTGGTCTGTTGGGACATCTGCCCCAGGATATGTTTCCGCAGAAAATAAAATGTTCCTTTACCTCTCCTTGATAAGGATGAAGTGGATCTGGTTTCTGGCGATTTTTTCAGGTGAAATGCAGGTGATTTTCATGTATATAAGCGACGTTTTGGTAACTTAGTTGTGATTATAAGTTGTTTTTCTAAGTAAAACGTCGCGAGCCTATTAGCTTTGTCATTACGGTTACCAAAGCTGTAATCTCCTATAATGTTTTCTTGCTTCCCTTCACCAATCCTGGCGTTAACATCGCCCATAACGCTGGTTATTTCATAATTCTTTGACCTGATCTAGATATTTATAGAAGTTTTCTCTGTGTGTTTATCATTGCAGTTCGTAGTAGGTGCATACACTTGTAGGATGTTTAGATTTGTTGTAGTAGTTTGAAGTTATACCATTAATATTCTGTCGGAAAACTGAATTACATTCTTAATAGATTTTGCTATTTTATGAGACACTATTATGGCTACTCCATTTTTTGGTTGTAGGCTGTCTCCTCCCGCATAAAATACAACATGGTAGTCTATTGTTATTTTTTCGGTACCAGGCCAACGCATTTCACTCACTCCAAGAATACTGATCTGTAATCTCTTGAACTCTCTTATGGTGTTGTGCATTTTTCCAGGCTCGCACATAGTTCTCACGTTCCATGTACCTGTCCTATATATTTCCTATGGGTCCAACTTGATTCTAGCTGATCGGGAGATTTTTAGCACCTTCACCCCATTGAAGGGACACCAGTACTCGAGGCCGTTGCCTTTATCAGACATCACCATAAATTCTTAGGAAATGTATATCTAGTAGGTGGTTTTTCATTGCCTTCCTAGTATTTCTTTTTCAGCGGCCTAATCTCTGAACAGACCCTGTTTGTAGCCGTCCACTCTAGATCAGTCGCTGCCTTTGTGTTTATCTAAACCCTAAACGCCGGGTTGCCATGTACGCCGGATTCGCTGTACCAACGCCTTTCTCCTCCATCTTCACCGCCGGTGTAGTCTTCATTCGTATCCCTGGACAAGGGGGATGCGTTATACCCCGTAACACTGGGTCTTCAGAAGAACTCAGCCACCGATTCATGAATTGGGCCTACCTCCGCGACGTGTACGCGCCTATTGAGATTTGCCTAAGTGAGTTCAAAGAAGATGTCTCTGGGTCTCCTTAGGCCGGGTTAATGCCATTGTATGATACCAAACGCAATTGTGCAACATTTAAATATTCATTATTTGATAGTGTTTTTTTTTCTTACTCGCAGGATATACTTTATTTAGATTACGACATTTGGAGATCAATATTAAAAAATATAACTCGCTAAGAGCGTCTTCCTATATTCCCATTACCCATGAAATTGTGCTATAATGTGCCGTAGTCAATCTATGAAATCATGACAAATTTTGTTACTTCTGGTCAAACACAGCAGCTTTACACTCTCTAACCGGATTAGAATATGAAATATCATCTTATCAATATTGCTGTATAACACTGGATATGTCAGGTATTGATCTGATTGATTCAAAATTAACTACATACCGAAGTTTGAAATTCAATATAACATATCAGTTAACGTGTATGGCTTAGAAAAACTTAAAAATACTTTTACTACTAGATATATGGTATAGGACCATCAAATTACACAAAGAAAAAACGAAATTATCATGTTAATTTATTATTAATTAGGGATGATAAAAAAAATATCATCATTATTTCTGATTTATCCAGGTTAATCTCTAGCCAAGTCTCAAAACATGGAAAACTATATCTTTGCAAGGAATATCTACAGTATTTCCTAGACGTAATATTTTGCCATTGTGATCATATTAGAAATAATTTATCAGGAGAAACCAAAATTGATAAATTTAGTACCTGGAAGTATTTTGAAATTTATATATATTCAAAATCAAATGGACTTTTATTTCGTTATTTATGCAGGTTTTGAATGCTTTCTTATACCACTAAATAATATAATAAATAATTTTGTTCTACTAGTTCGTATACTCCTTAACAATATGAACATATTGCATATTCATTTGATTATTACATAAAATCTTCTTTTGACGATAATGCTTCTAAATATAAAATATATAGAGCAGTTAATTGGGATCAAGTTTTCATAAAATTATTAGATGACATCTATAATAAATATCAAAAAAACTATGAGTAAATTTAACAAATTGAATAGAATGTAACATACTTATACTAATGAATGTATTTGTATTTGTAGAAAAAATTATCAAAAATGAAGGTAATAAAGTTAGTCAGTAACTACTGACATCTAACAGGTATTTATAGAGGACTGACATATTTTAAATGTAACAGAAATTTTAAAATACCCAATTTTAGTCCGGTAAAATTACATAACTTACGAAATTATGATTCAAATTTATTTATCAAAAATTTATGTCAAAACAATGAACAACTAAAAGTAATGGCACAAAATAAAGGAAATATATTAAGGTAGGAAAGTAAAAACAGAAATAATTCATAGATTTCTTTCAGTTTTTACCATATTCTTTATCAAAATTATCCGAAGGTTTTGAAAATAAATAATGTGTAGAAATATTAAAAGTTTTTTCATGAAAAGAGAATATATAATGTGATTCTTTAAAAGGGTGTCTTTTCTTATAGTTGGATTAATAAATATACAAAATTAAATAAAGATATGTTATCAGAAAAAAAACAGTTTTATAATGAGTTAACGTATGAATATATTAGCTACAATATAAAAGAGCTAAAAATGTTTGGAGTATTTTCAATTCTAAATAATTTATTTCTTAATCAGATATTTTACTTTTATCAGCTATTTTCCCAAGTTTTTAAATATCTGAGTATCTATAAACTGAATCAAGCACATTATTATACCAATCCAGGATTAAGTTTGGACGCATGTGTAAAATATGTTGGAGCGGAATTACCACTGTTAACCGATCCAGATATTCTACACTTCTTTAAAAGTAGCATAAGGGGTGGAGTTAGCGTTTATGTCTATAGAAAAACTATAGCAAAAATTATAGGTATGTTGAAAATTACGACTTAGTTAAACCAAATAATAAAAGGTATATTTTATACCCCGATGCCACGAAATTAAATGGTTATGCAATGTCTCAATATCTTCCACAAAAAGATTTTGTTTGGTTCTCACAAGAAAATATTTATAATTTCAATATACCAAATGTTTCGGACACATCCGAAAAATATTATGTTTTAGAAGTATTTTAAAATTTTCACAACAAATTTCCTTTTTGTACTGAAAACTATAAGCCACCTAATTCTAGACATTCAAAATGAATTTCAAATTTATTCAAAATAAAGAAAAAATATAATTCATTATACGAGTGCTTCACTAAAATAATGTACTGAAAATGGATACAAAATTAATAAAATTCATAGAATCTTAGGGTTCACTTACTCACCTTGGTTAAATAAATATATACACTTCAACACTAAATTGAGAAATGAATCCAAAAATTAGTTTGATATAAATAATACAATAATACAAAGTATCAACAGTTTTATACAGTAAAATTATTATAAAATATGTTTGATTTGCGATATAATGCAACAAAAATTCACGGAAAGGTAGCGGGGAAAAACAAATTGGAAAGCCATGTTTTAAAGAATCAGTTATTTTTAATGAATATTTAACGATGCGAATGTAAAAAACACTAGTTGAATATAATAAACCAGTTTCTGTAGATTTTCTGACGTATTTGACATTTGGTGGTGAAAACGACGCTGGGCGCCGCGACGTAAAATAACTTTTGTTTCCATCGACATACCTTTTCTAAAACGGCATTGGATAGTCCTAATTTTTTTTCGATATATTTTCCTTAAATTGTTTTTTTCTTTGCAAAAAAGTTATGCAGCAAAAACCTTCTAAAATATTATTTTTTGATCATAACGGTTGTCATGGGTAGTATGACACGTTTAGCGATTTTCAAACAATTTATCTAGTAGGGGGCTGTCATACTTTAATCTGACAGTAATTATAATACTATTAGTTACTATGCCGTTAAGGATTTTCCTTTAATAAAATATCTTTGAACAATAAAAAACAAGAACACATTATTTTTATTAAAACCTCAAAAAAATATACAACTTTTAACATTACATAACTTATTACATAGTTATAAAATGAAATCTTTGAAACTAAGAGAAATCAAAAGAAATTTTCTATATGTCTTCCTTCTTCTATCATGCATTTTTCCTTTCTTTTCATTAACAATTAATGAATGGCTTTGTAAATAATATCTCTCTTAAAATAGGGGAATATTTTCTAACAAATCTAATTTTGTTGGTAACTGAAGATTATGCATTTTATAATCATGGTATTTGTTAGCTTTAAGGGATTGTGGTCAATGATTGTTTGTCTGTCTGAATTATACGGATTGTATTGAAAACATTGCAGAATTTCGGCTACTTTTTCATCTGTTAAACAGTTTTTCGTTTAGAAATACCTTTCTGTCCAGACAATACATTCTATTGCTCCTCAAATTTCGTTGTAATCGATAAAACATAGTGTGATCCAGGATATACATATTGGGGTAACGTTCTCGATACAGTCTTACGGCTTTCCGAGAACTTCTTGCTTCTTCATAAATAAGAATCACATCTACTTTTTCAGCCTCGGAAACCACTCTAACCAGAAGCTATTAACACACTCTTTACTTTACTTAATTTAACTCTATTGAATTGAATAGGTGTGCTACAAGAGCTGTCAGATTAAAGTATGACAGCTGGCTACTAGACGAATTGTTTGAAAACCGTCAAACGTGGCATACGATCGATGGCAATCGCGATGAGCAAAAATCAGTTTTTGCTGCATAACTTTTTTGCAAAATAAATTAGAAAAGGAAAAGGTTTAAGGAAAAAATGTTCAAAAAATTAGGACTTTCTAACGCCATTTTATAAAAGGTATGTCGATGGAAAAAAAAATTGCAAATTGCTTGGCATCGCGACGCCCAGCTCGTTTTCACTACCAAATATCAAATACACCAGTATACTCCTTAACATGCACTATACCATTCTACATTTAAAAAAATAATAACTATCCAACAATTTTCCATAAAACGGGACCGGGCGTGTAAAAATGATTACCCTGTCTCCAAATACTGACTCATTTATTTCGAAAATAGAAACAGATAATGTCTATAAAGACAAGATATATTATATTAATAAATTCAATACATTAAATCACAAAATTAATAACATTCTAAACATGCTAAGAACTCAATCCGAGGTAATTAATTAATTAATTACTTAAAAAGGCTAAAGAAACTTAAAAAGTAGTATAAATAAATAATTGAACATTATTAACTATAAGAATGTAGTAGAAAATAATTCAAAGACCATTTATTTCATGTATGTATTTCGATCTAGACTGCATAGCATGTGTACTAGATGGTTAATAAGTTAGCTTTATCCTCATCTGATGACAAAACATTCAAAAATCAAAACGGTTTCGATGTTTTTGCTTCGAAAGAACTATTTAATATTTAAAATTTCTCCCTCTTTACAATTATTTCATATATTACGAGTTTATCTCCGGAAAATATTTTGAGTGTTCAATTTTGTTTTGGATAGTGATTTGTCTAAAATTTCTAGAAATGCCTGTGGAATCGCTAGATAAGGATATTGATAACACTTCATATATTAATTAATACATGATTAAAGAGATATGTTCATATCAAACGAAATTCTTATTAATGTACAGGAAAAATATAAATAATAAAGTTTTGCATTTGCCACAAATTTTTCTAAATCAGTATGTATACGTTTAAGGCTTCGCGTCTTCGTTTTTTTATTACATGACTTTGTAACAAAAACATTAGTTAGTGTAGTAAAAAAAAGCATTTGAAATAGCACAGTCTAGTTACAGCAGTATTATGATTTTATCCTATTTGGGGTATCATCAGGAGCATTGTCTTGAGTTTTGGACCCCGAAAAATTTGTGCCTTTTGTTTACAAATAATTGAAGTTTCCAAAACGCTTTTTTAACTTAAAATGTGAATAACTCAGGTTATATTAATCGGATTGAGACAAAAGAAACCACACTCTTTGTAATAAAATTTACAACAAATCCTCGTTGGTTTAAGCCTCTCAATCTACAAAATTTTAAAAAACCGGCAAAAACTCATCTTATTGTACAGGTCGACTAAGTGAACTGATCGCCTTGAAACTTTCAGAAAATATGCCTTGTGTTATAGTAAAAATACCCTGAAATTGTGGTACAAAATATTGAACCTAATGGGCACAATTGAATTTGTTTTTTACAATTTGAATTGCCCGGCATTTTATGCCATTTGGTCCAAAATTGATCTTTTTTTTTTCAAATTTAGGTCTCGATGCCATTAAAAAAATTTTTTTGGAGTCATATTAACCATTTCTTTACCTTTGTTTATTAATCATATAATAACAAATGCATTTTTTCGGTTATTTTGAAAAAAATAAAATAAAATTTTTAATCACATCTGGTAGAGAATGGCGAGACATTTATTTTAAAAAAATCATTTTCGTTAACAATTTCGTTTTTAAAATGGTCGAAAAAACGCATTTGTTGTTACTTGATTAATAAACAAGTGTAAATAAAAACGGTTAAAATGACTTCAAAAAATATTTTTTAATGTCATCGTCGAGACCTAAATTTAAAAAAAATCAATTTTGGACCAAATGCATAAAACAATCTCAGGAGAGGATTATTGCAACCCTTTGGATCAGCTGGATGAGAAAATTTGTGAGAAAAGGCCAGGTTTGCAGAGGAAAAAAGCATCTTTCATCACGACAATGCGCTTGTTCAAAGAGGTGCTTTGGCAATGGCAAAATTGGTTCGATTAAAGTACGAATTCTTGGAACATCCATCCTATTCGCCAGATCTGATCTGACTTCCATCTGTTCCCAACCTCAAACGATTTCTACGTGAGAAGCGCTTTTCAACAAATGATGAGGTGAGAGCATCCGTAGATGGGTATTTTGAAGGCCTTTGGGAAAACCACTTCAGAGATGGGGTAAATGAATTGGAAAACATATATTGAGCTTAAAGGAGATTATACTGAAGAATAAATGTATTTATTGACTGGCCTATATAGTATAGGCAGGTGGAGCCTTGGGTATCTGCTAGATTTAAATACAACAGTATTTTCTAGATTTTCTTCTGTTACTTATTGGGTTGCATTTTAGAATTTCTAAACCGTTCTTGTTTTTGTTTGTATCGTAAAATGTTCACTTTCGATATAACAAGAATTACTGAAAATAGAGAGGATTTTATTGAAATTTAAATTGCTGCCTTGTACGCATATCTTCAGAACCTATATTTAATACAAAAATGTTTTAAAATATTACAAAATAAGATATATCAATATCTTATATAGACAGTACTTTACATAAAGTTGCAAATACTTTACTAAGTATATACGGTGGGTATAAAGAAATAAGAACTTAGCCCTAAACTCAATTATTATATCCTAAAAAATCCCTATACTATATGAAAAATATTTTATAAAGAGTTTTAAAGTTAACCTTAAATGCAATATTATGCAATATTAGTCTAAAAAAAGCGGAAAAAATGTGTCCGACTAGGCCTGTCGACGTGAGCCGAGTTCAAAAAAAAAAATTGTCAGGGGGTTGCCACCGAGTAGAACACACCATCAAACAAAAGCAGGATGAGATTCGAGGCGACCAAATTTGACTAAAAAGGAAAAGAAAAACCGCTGCTCAACTGAGTAACAAACTAGTTTGGTTTACAGTGGGAAAAGTTATATAAACAAAAGATGCATCTATGCTAAAGATTAAGTTTTTTTTAACTTATCGGCTCTGTTAAAAAGGCAGAGTTTATATATATATATATATATATATATATATATATATATATATATATATATATATATATATATATATATACATATTAATTTGTGTTCCATTTTGACCTTTATTATTACGTAATTTTCCTATTATTGGGTATTTATTTAGGTTAGGTAATGAAATGATTATTTATTTATTTAATTATTTTCTTTTTTGATTGATATTTAACCCATTTTTTTGGACATTTTCAAAGCCTTTTTTTTTATTTCTAAAACCGAATAGAATTGCCTATCACATTTTAAAAATTTTTTTTATCACTAGAAACGTTACTTTCTAAAAACATATAAGTACAAACTAAAATAAAACATATTTTTAGGATTTACGATACCTTGAAAGTGTACCCGTCACACAGTGGGGGGAAAAACGAAAAAATCGTGTTTCAAAATTGTCTAGAGCGTTCAATTTTGGTTCGATTTGGACGATTTTTAAATTGAAGCTTATTAAATTCCGAACAAAGTTGAAGAGCCGATTTTTCAATTAAACTTTTGTTTCAAAATAGCGGACGTTGGTTTCTGATTATATAGCGACTGAGACACAGAAAACGCTTACAGTTTCAAACCAAGTTGTGCTAAAATGCGTGTATGTATTTTTTTTATGTCACAGATAATATATCTAATATCACAGTTACAAGATTAATAATAATAACCCAAAATGGCTGCCATGAACAATAAAAGTATTATAAATATGAATAAACGTACCATTATTATTTTATATCCATAACATTTGCATAAATAATTTCTTTAAGTTTGTTAATTATAAATATGTTTCAACAATTGACTTAAAATGACAAATCAAATATGGCGGATGCCAAAATTGAATCGAACAAGAAAGTTTCTCTGTGGCATTTAGACTGTGGCAGTCAGATCATTCAAGTTATTCAAGTTTAGTTGCGGGATTTAAATTTTCATGCAGTTATTGCTAGAATATTGCTGCTGTAAATTTTATTTATAATTAACAACCTTAAAGAAAGTATTTATGCAAATGTTATGGATATAAAATAATAATGGTACGTTTATTCATATTTGTAATACTTTTATTGTTCATGGCAGCCATTTTGGGTTCATTATTATTAATCTTGTAACTGTGATATTAGATATATTATCTGCGACATAAAAAAACATACATACACGCATTTTAGCACAACTTGGTTTGAAACTGTAAGCGTTTTCTGTGTCTCAGTCGCTATATAATCAGAAACCGCCATTTTGAAGACGTCCGCCATTTTGAAACAAAAGTTTAATTGCAAAATCGGCTCCGACAACTTTGTTCGGAATTTAATAAGCTTCAATTTAAAAAAAAAATCGCCCAAATCGAACCAAAATTGAAGGCTCTAGACAATTTTGAAACACGATTTGTCGTTTCTTTTTTTTTTTCCCCACTGTGCGTCAGTGTGTTACTAAAATCAGTATTTTGATGGCGCTTATATAAAGATGCTTTTTATTTTCTGTTTTTGCATCAAATATTCTTGTGCATACTTACTGGGTGTTAAAATATATCATTTACATTTATTGTTATTTTATTAAGTTTGTATATATATATATATATATATATATATATATATATATATATATATATATATATATATATATATATATATATATATATATATATATATATATATATATATATATATATATATATATATATATATATATATATATATATATATATATATATATATATACATATACATATATATATATATATATATATATATATATGTATATATATATATATATATATATATATATATATATATATGCCGATAGACAATTCGGTTTGTTTTTTGAAATGTAAAATATGAGGTTTTGAAAATGCTCAAAAAATTGGGCGAAACGTCACCAAAAAGAAAAAAAAAAATAATCGTTTTCATTACCGAACCCAAATACCCAATAATAGAAAATTACGAAAATATACATATAATATATATATATATATATATATATATATATATATATATATATATATATATATATATATATATATATATATATATATATATATATATATATATATATATATATATATATATATATACATACATATTTTTATATGAATGGCCGGAAACTTTCAATCAATAGATTGTGAAATACTACATAATTTTTTTCATTAATGAATGATAAGTTAATTACTGTACACGTAATTAAACAAATAACATGATATTATTGTTTATAATTTAGTAAAAGTATGTAACAATAAATATGTAAGTCACAGCGCAGCTGCTTCACTTTTTTAACTCACAAAAAAAACTAAGATTTATAGAATTATTATTTTTAAAAGTAGAAAGTATGTTCTTATCAAATAAATCGAAAAATTTCGAACAGCTCTATGAAAACTTAACAACACTGTTTATAGACACAGGTGAATGAATCACTTTTAGTGTTCCGTACGGGACACTTGTAAGATAACTTCGGTGTCTGTCCATTTGCCTGTCCGTCTGTCAGTATATCAGTCCGTCTGTCACACCAGATTTTCTCCGAAACTATTTGACATAGAAAGTTTAAATTTGGTACCAATATAGGAAATGAGGGCCTCATTAGAGCCGTATAGTTTTGAAAGTTAAATTTTGACTTAAGGGGTTAGTTTTGGGGGGTGAAATAGGAAGTCGAAATTTTTTTTTACAAGTGTCATAGAGTGGAGTGTCTAATGAAAGCTTGTAAAAAAACGAGGTCAAAAATATACACAGTAACACTTGCGCACACTTTTCTTTGTGTTATTTTTAAAAAAATTGCCAAAAATCGCTGTCCCCCCTTATCTTCTTAATTTTAAATTCTGGAATATTCTCCACAGGGTGTAGATTGAACGAAAATTATCATGAGTGCATTACCTTTAATAATTTATCCGGTATATAAAAAAACAAAAATTTCAAAGTTATCAGTTTACAGTAAAGATCGATAACAAACTTTGTTGAAAACGCATTTGGGGTATGTTTTGTGAAGTCACTGATCATTTTATACTTCCGTAAAAAAAATTCTTATTTTGAAACAATTAACCTATATTTGTTGTATTATATTTGGGTCATTTTTATTTTCAGCGAAAAAAGTGTTTCAGACAGGTAAAATCCTCATTTGTAATTAAATGTTAAAAGTAGCTATGCAAGATTAAATATTTCATTCTATTCTTTAAATACCGTATAAAAATAATCAATATATAACTTTAATAAATTATTAATTAAATTAAATATAAAGAAAGCTCACGCGCCGTGGCTTGTGAGATTTGTGCTATTGTGTCGTCATTTTTTTTCTACGTTAAGAGTATCTCGTTTAAAGGTATATTTTCACAAATCATTAATTTTTTGGATGGTAATGCAGACTTTTTTAATTTTTAAAAAAATGTTGCGCGAAATTTCCTTTATAAATAAATGCTGTGAAAGTTGTGATCGTTTTTTCTGTCACGACCATGGCTCATTTTTTACTTGCATAGATAATCTGTAAATTTTATTATTTGACGTTGGCATCACTAGCTTTTATTTTAGGTCTAGTAACACTATCTTATGTCAAACAGTTTACCAACATGGTTACATAGTGTTTCTGTAAGACCGGTTTGTTTGCGCATGTCTTGGATTTGTCAAGCATACAACGTCAAAACCGTGGTAACTATATTTGAGGTAATTGTTTATATTTACTTTTACTTATTGCATAGTTGGGCAGTATTGTTCATATATCTTGTAAATAAACTAACAATATAGACCAAACAGAATTGAGGTTATACGAGCTACGGTTCAAAATAGTCACAATCCTAGGAGTCACGACCATAGAATCTGTGTGGCCATGGTCGTGACCGTTATCCATGTTTGTGACAACATTTATCTAAATTAGTAGCGATAGTTAAAAATACATCAATTCAGTTATAGTTATATATATGCACTTACATCATATCAGCCTGTAAATGTCCATAGCTGGACATAGGCCTTCCTTTAGGCAAAGTAAGTTTACTTTATTTAGGTACTTTATATATATATATATATATATATATATATATATATATATATATATATGTATATATATATATATATATATATATATATATATATATATATATATATATATATATATATATATATATATATATATATATTTCTGCAATAGATGCCTCGCAGTAAAAAGGCAATATCTTTAGAAGAAAAGAGAAAAAGAAAGAGAGAAGCTGAGAAAAGGAGGCGAGATCGCATAAAAGCTGATCCCGAAAAGTATGAACCTGCAAAGTTAAAAGAGAAACAGCGTCGTGAGAAGCGAGAAGCTGAAAAAAAGATACCAAAAATTGAAGATTTAACGCCGCGACAGCAACGGGCTCAGCGAAAGGCATGGCAAGTAAGAACAAGAAAATATAGACGTTTAAAAAAGGAAAGGCAACTCCAGTTAGAAAAGATACTTACAGAAAATACTCCCGCAAGTAGAGATAATGAAACGGGCAATATTGTAATAGAACGTGGTAACGACAATATGAACCAAAATGAATCACGTCTCTCGACGCCGTCAACTTCTTTTCGACATGTTCTACGACTTCTAATATGAGTAGAAATCAGAGCCGTCAGAAGTTACAAGGTGCACTAATAGTCAGAAAAAACCGATATATTAGATTAAAAATCACAGAAAAACAAAGAGAACGACTAGATGATATGAAAAGAAAAATACATACATTGGAAGTAAAATATAACAGACTCATTAAAAAGATTCCTCTAGCAAGCAAAAGATGTAAACCCTTGGAATATAAAATACCAATACATCGATTAAGAAGAAATGCTATTAAAAAATTCCTAGAAGAAGACGAAGTAAAATGTACCCAGGCAAAAGAGATACAGTTACGAAAAACAAAATTAAAAACAAAAGCGATATCTATGTGACTCAATGGAGAATCTACATAAAAAATATAATTCTCAGGTATCTCGACTCTCACTGAAACTTAGTTATGCATCTTTCTGTCGTTTAAATCCGTTTTGGATCACGCAGCAAAAAGTATCCGAGAGAGATACTTGTTTATGTGTTGCTCACGAAAATTTCACCAATATGTTGGAGAAATTGAATCGTCTTAATATAATTAAGTTAAAGAGTGTAAATGATTTATGTGATTTGTTAGTTTGTGATAAAAATTCTCGGAAATGCATGTACCGACAGTGTAATTTTTGTAGAAATAAAGTACCTGATTTTCTAGAATTCGAAGATAGTGATTCAGTTTCGTATAAACAGTGGTTCACAAAGACTGAGACTAGAATTATTAAAAATAAAGAAAAAATAATAAAAAGGACTGTTAAAGACGAAATAGTATGTAAGAAAAAGGAGCTTATTGAAAAATTTATACAAGCAATTCTTGAATTTTTGAAGTATATTTACAATATTTATCACCAGTACAAATCAATAAAATGTATGAAAGAAAATTTGTATCAGGAGGAAGTTTTATGCCATATCGGTTTTTTAGAAAATTACCAATGTAAATATGCAACTGAAGCACAATCGGTATACGTTGGTGCTTCACGACAGCAAATCACATTGCACACAGGTGTTCTTTATTAAAAAGATAGTTCAACGGGTCTCCTTGATATTCGAAGTTTTTGCATTGCATCGGATTGCTTAAGACATGACGCCGCAGCAATATAGGCTCATTTGAAAGTAGCAATGAATAAGTTACTTAAGAACAAAACAATAAAAACATTTCATGTCTTAAGCGATGGACCAAGTAGTCAATATAAAAACAAAAGTAACTTCTACTTATTTACCCAACACTTATTACCTAGCTACAATATCCAGCGTGGATCATGGAATTTCTCTGAAACATCTCATGGCAAGGGAGCTGCGGACGGTATAGGAGGAGCGGTAAAACGTACAGCCGATGCGCACGTTGCTAAAGGTCAAGATATTCCTGATTTTCACACATTCTTAAAGAAAATCCAAAACTTTGTACTGTTCCAGTCCTATTAAAAAATACTGTAAAACCAATTTCCGGAACATCTCGTGCTCATCAGATAACCTGGACCAATTCGAACTCCACTAAAAATATTTTTACGAGAGCTAACGTGTTTGGAATGTCCTTTTGATATTATATGCGGACACAGCTCTATAATATCTCATGTCTTTGGTGACGATGCTACAAACTCTAATCACCAAGGATTGAAAACAGTACCTATTTCGACTAAACGAAAGTCTGATATAGAACTTAAGAGAACTAAACAAACAAAAACCAAAGATTTTCAATATTTTTGCACAGTCTGTCGTGAATTATACAAAGAACCCATCGTAGAAGACTGGATTCAATGCTTACGATGTAAAGAATGGACCCGTGATGCTTGTTCCACATACAGTGGGGTTGGGAAATATGTGATACTTGCCAAGACTGATGAATAAATATTAAACCTTTAATAATTTAATTATAGAATTTAAATGGATGTTAAGTTTTTTGAAATACATATTTTGATTGTTTATTATTCTGAAAGAAGGAAATAGAAATAAAAAGAAAAGTGAAGTTTAAGTTTAAATAGTTTATTACTACTGTTGATTTTTTTAAATAAAAATTATTATTAAGAAGCGAAATCTAAGAGCCTTAAGTTTTCTAATACTTTGTTGATTGAGTTGTTTTTTTTTTTGTACAAAAAGTATATTATTATTGTTACTGGAAAACATTGTTGATGTTGCTGACTGATTAAAGTAGAATTAGTTAGAATAGTTTAGTCCATGAAAAATTGTTATAAATGAATACTGTTTTGAGAATAGTGTGTAACTAAATATTGGTTTTGAGTGATCTCGTTCTACTTTTTTAAATAAAAGTACGTTTCGTTTATACACCATGACTTTCATTGAGATTATAACATGATTAAATCATTACTAATCACAACCGTGGCTACTTATAACGACCATGCATCACTATTGTCACAAACGTGGTTCAGTCGTCACAACCGTGGAAAGTACAATTTAAAAAAATGAATTTTCCAGTGTCTTATCACAATTTTAGCTTATCGAAGCTAATAAATAAAATGTGTGACATATTTTCCTAAGAATAGTAACAAAACCGACATCATAATTACAATTCACTTAATTATTTTTTTTATGTCACTGAAAATAAGAATAACCCATTTATATATATATATATATATATATATATATATATATATATATATATATATATATATATATATACCGGCAGAGTGTTCGCAATATGTGGGAACATTCGAACATCCAATTCGGGAAATTAGTTCTGCATGTCCGACTTAATAATTGATTTTGACATAAGTTACGTGACGGTTGGTATATCGGGAAATTTGAATAAACTGATATATATATATATATATATATATATATATATATATATATATATATATATATATATACATATATATATATATATATATATATATATATATATATATATATATATATATATATATATATATATATATATATATATATATATATATATATATATATATATATATATATATATATATATATATATATATATATATATATATATATATATATATATATATATATATATATATATATATATATATATATATATATATATATATATATATATATATATATATATATATATATATATATATATATATATATATATATATATATATTATACCGGCAGAGTGTTCGCAATATGTGGGAACATTCGAACATCCAGTTAGGGAAATTAGTTCTGCATGTCCAATAACTTAATAATTGATTTTGACATAAGTTACGTGACGGTTGGTATAGCGGGAAATTTGAATAAACTGATATAGGTTAATTGACAAAATATCGAAAAAACTCAAATAGTAAAAAGTGTTTAGAATTTGATTTAAACTCCATTTCCATAGTAACTACATAAAATAATTAAAAACGACATTTTTTTTAAGTGTTAAGTGTTTTAAAATCAGTTTGCTGATCCTTGGAGAGTTTAAAACATAAGTTTTATAATTTACTGACAAACTCAAAAAGTAATTTTTTATTGATTGTTTATTTTTATCTAATATTTATTAGGACACAAAGGTAGGCTACAACGAGCTGTACTAAGTACGCATACCTAATACTCCATCGACAGCTGACACAAGCTTTCAAGCCGACAGAGTGGTTGACACGATCAACACTTTAAAGCAGGCAGAGCTTTTTGAGAAATCCTCCTCAGGCATATGTAGTTAATATAAAATAACTGAAAACGGACAAGGTCCATTTTTCAGCAGTTTACCCATTGTTCTTTTATTCGTCAAATCCATCCCGAGACGTCACATATGCCTGAGGAGGATCCCTCAAAAAGCCCTGCCTGCTTTTATGTGTTGACTGTGACAACCACTCTGTCGGCTTGAAAGCTGCTGTGTCAGCTTTCGATGGAGTATTAGGTATGCATATTTAATACAATTCGTTGTATCCTACCTTCGTGTCCCGTAACTACTTGGATAAGTAACCGTAAATTTTGTTCTCTTATTTGTCAGTCCTAGCTCGATTGACGAGCCGTGATATGTCGAAATGGGCCTCGGGATTGATTTGACGAATAAGAGACCGGTGGGCAAACTGCTGAAAAATGGGCCTAGTCCGTTTTCAGTTATTTTACATTAATCTAATATTTATTAATTTAGCTATCCAATACAACAATGTAAATTAAAGTTCTCATTCATATTTTTTTTTTTTACGTTTCCCTGGCAAGAAATTCACATTTTTTTCATAGTATTTGGATCAACATAATATAAAAAAGCAAGTTTTAAAATCACAACGGTATACACAAAACTGTAGTTGGCTTGGGAACTATAAAACAACAAATTACCGAGGTAGGCTCTGAAATTGAAATAAAAGAAAACACTAATAAAAAAAATCTGCAATTTTGTTTTGCATTTATTTCAATTTTTATATTGTATTGTAATTATATTTGCGAATTTAATTTAATTGTTTATTAACTTTTTCTGTTTAATTGTTAAAAGTTAAGATGTCCGCATCAAAATCGAAATTATTATAGTTTGAGTGATAACTATAAGAGTACATGACAGGCAGCAGTAATATTCATTGACCCTTGATAAAACTATTTGTACAAAATTTCTCAAGAAAATGTAGTGGCTAATGATGAAAACAATTTAGTTGTACTGCTGATAATTGCAGAGACATCGTAGTTTCTCATATTCGGAGGTGATAAATATTGAAGAGCGATTGGTACGAAGAAGAACTGTTAAAAGACCGGGATTATGATGCTCCTCTTTACTTGTGCGCATGGTTTCAGGCTATTGTAGAAGAAGACTTTAATTTCCCAACAAAAATTTTATTTTCAGGCGAAGCAACATTTACTGCAAACGGAATCGTAAATTCACAAAATTGTAGGTGTTGGGCTACTGAAAACCCAAAATTTCTTGTTGAAAGGAAAGTCCAGTAAAGCTTTCACGAGAATGTGTGGTGTGGTGTGGAATTTAACAGACTAATAATTGTAACACCTTTTTTTCTAAGGGAAAATTTAAATGCTATTAGCTGGTTATTATCATTACAGACAGATTTGTCAGACTTTCTAGGTATGCTCTCATTGATGGAATGTGTACATTCAGCAAGATAGCGCTAGTATTCACTACACCATTGATGTAAGAAGCTGGTTACATGAGAAGTTTGGCAAGCAGTGGATAAACCCATTCGGAGAAAATCATTAGCCTGCCAGGTCCCCGAGACTTTAGACTTTTTTTGTGGGGGTACTGCTATTTATTAAAAACGGCCTTTTAAAACTCATGAACATTTAGAACATTGTGTGTAGGTCAAATAACCGCTGAAATACTTAGAAATATTTCAAGAGATATGCGATCTCGAACAATATTATGTATGGAGCGAAATGGCTGACATATGGAGTTTAAAAATCCGTTTGACATGTTTAAATTAAATTAATTTTGGTGTTTTTATTATTAACAGAATTTTTTAGTGCGTAATATGTACGTTTTGAGAGAATAGAATTAAACATTCTAACAAAAAGGTAAAATATTTGCTAAAAATAGGTGAGGTTGACTCTAGCATCTAGAAGTGTTCTGATTTATAAAATATCGATAAGACTATTATGATAAAAATCATTGCAACAGCAAATGTAAAATTTATGTTTTTAACGTAAGTAAAACTTGACAAGGTTCAAAAAACTGATATATTTTAAAACACTCGAGGGCATTTTTTGTTGTAGAACACTTAAATAGCAATTAGATACAAATCATTGCAAGCTGACGTTCAAGCCTAAACTCATTTTTTAATTATTCCTCTTAGTTGTCAAAAAAACAAAATAATATTTCTAATTGTGATCAAAGAAAAATAAACTAACATCGTTTAAACTAGAGAAAAAAATTGAAAATTTTGCTATTTTTAAAAAAATGCCGTTCTTAATATTTTTATATAGAAGCTTAAAACTTTATAAATGTTTGTTTGATAATCTGTCAATTAGCTCGACTTTTTATGATTCTATATCAGTTTGTTCAAATTTCGCGCCATACCATCGGACACGTGACTTACATATATGTATATATATATATATATATATATATATATATATATATATATATATATATATATATATATATATATATATATATATATATATATATATATATATATATATATATATATATATATATATATATATATATATATATATATATATATATATATATATATATATATATATATATATATATATATATATATATATATATATATATATATATATATATATATATATATATATATATATATATATATATATATATATATATATATATATATATATATATATATATATATATATATATATATATATATATATATATATATATATATATATATATATATATATATATATATATATATATATATATATATATATATATATATATATATATATATATATATATATATATATATATATATATATATATATATATATATATATATATATATATATATATATATATATATATATATATATATATATATATATATATATATATATATATATATATATATATATATATATATATATATATATATATATATATATACATATATGTATATATATATATATATATATATATATATATATATATATATATATATACATATATACACATACTTTTTATGATTCTATATCAGTTTGTTCAAATTTCGCGCCATACCAACGGACACGTGACTTACATATATGTATATATATATATATATATATATATATATATATATATATATATATATATATATATATATATATATACATATATATATATATATATATATATATATATATATATATATATATATATATACATATATATATATATATATATATATATATATATATATATATATATATATATATATATATATATATATATATATATATATATATATATATATATATATATATATATATATATATATATATATATATATATATATATATATATATATATATATATATATATATATATATATATATATATATATATATATATATATATATATATATATATATATATATATATATATATATATATATATATATATATATATATATATATATATATATATATATATATATATATATATATATATATATATATATATATATATATATATATATATATATATATATATATATATATATATATATATATATATATATATATATATATATATATATATATATATATATATATATATATATATATATATATATATATATATATATATATATATATATATATATATATATATATATATATATATATATATATATATATATATATATATATATATATATATATATATATATATATATATATATATATATATATATATATATATATATATATATATATATACATATATACACATACTTTTTATGATTCTATATCAGTTTGTTCAAATTTCGCGCCATACCAACTGGCCCGTGACTTATATATATATATATATATATATATATATATATATATATATATATATATATATATATATATATATATATATATATATATATATATATATATATATATATATATATATATATATATATATATATATATATATATATATATATATATATATATATATATATATATATATATATATATATATATATATATATATATATATATATATACGAGGCTGGTTTGAAAAGTCCGTGCAAAGTCCGAGAGATGGCACCACTGACGCGTATCGAGGTCATGTTTAGTTAGTAGCATCTCTTGAATGAACGCACACCAAGTTTCAACCATATTGGTGTATTTCTTTGTGTTTGGCATTCGTGTGATCAAGGAAGTCGAGTGATTTTCAAGAAATGGACGAAAAAGAATTTCGTGTGGTGATTAAACATTACTTTATGAAAGGCAAAACGCCTCAGGAGACTAAAGAGAAGCTTGATAAACATTATGGTGACTCTGCACCTTCGATTATAACAGTTTATAAGTGGTTTCAAAATTTTCGGGCTGGCCATATGGACACAAGTGACGCTGAACGTTCTGGACGGCCTGTGGAGGTTACGACTCCAGAAATCATTGATCAAATCCATGATATGGTGATGGATGACAGAAGAGTTAAGGTGCGTGAGATTGCTAGTGCTGTGGACATCTCGACTGAACGGGTACATAATATTTTGCATAAACATTTGGACATGAGAAAGCTATCCGCAAGATGGGTGCGGCGATTGCTCACGCTTGACCAAAAACGGAATCGGGTGAAGTGTTGCAAGGATGGTTTGCAGCTGTTCCAGAAGAATCCGGAGGACTTTAAGCGTCGTTTCGTCACTGTGGATGAAACATGGATACATTACTATACTCCTGAGACCAAACAACAATCTAAACAATGGGTTACCAAGGAGGAATCTGCACCAAAAAAGGCGAAGACCGTTCCTTCGGCCGGAAAGGTTATGGCGACTGTCTTTTGGGATTCGCAAGGGATAATCCTCATCGACTATCTGGAAAAGGGTAAAACTATTACAGGTGAATATTATTCATCGTTATTGGACCGTTTGAAAACCGAGCTGCAAGAAAAACGCCCGCGATTGGCCCACAAGAAAGTCCTTTTCCATCACGACAACGCACCAGCACACACCTCAGCAGTTGTGGTCGCAAAATTAATGGAAATAGGATTCCAACTCGTTTCACATCCCCCCTATTCTCCAGACTTGGCTCCCTCGGACTACTATTTGTTCCCCAATTTGAAGAAATGGCTGGCGGGACAAAGATTTTATTCAAACGAGGAGGTGATTGCAGACACTAATGGATATTTTGCAGACTTGGACAAATCCTATTATTCGGAAGGGATCAACAAACTAGAACATCGTTGGACGAAGTGTATAAGCCTAAAAGGAGACTATGTCGAAAAATAAAAAAGGTTTACCCCAAACACATAAGTAGTTTTTATTTTTGCACGGACTTTTCAAACCAGCCTCGTATATATATATATATATATATATATATATATATATATATATATATATATATATATAGGGTGTCTCATATGTATGGAATAATGATTCCACAGCATTTATTAATCAGCGTATCAAAAAAAATGTTTATATAAAAGTTATAGGATGTTGTACGGCGCAGATGCTCACGTTGACAATAAAATGTTTTGAACTGTCAGTTCATCTTGATTTTTTTTTAACGGAAAACACTTATTTTATTTTTCAGTTCTAATAAATATTTTATATATTATTTGTCTAACATACCATATATCTAAATTTAACTGTTTTGGAATTATTGTCATTTGAAATTTAATATTTACAAAAAAGACAAAAAAACTATTAATAAATACTCCAGGTTTATTTTTAAGGTAACAATTGCTCAAAATGTCTAGCGTTAACAGCTAGGTAATGATTCAATCTGTCACTGTGCTACTTCATATTGAATTCTTTGTTGTAAATCTTCTACATTTTCAGATCGACTTTGGTAAACTTTGGTTTTCAAATGACCCCATAAAAAAAATCGAGTGGCGTAAGGTCAGGACTCTTGCAGGTCATTCTACAGCACCTCTTCTGTCTATCCATCTATTAGGAAAAATCGCATCCAAATATCTACGAACACTGATTTCATAGTGAGTAGGTGCTCCGTCCTGTTGATACCGCAGATTCCTGTTATGGGTATCCAAATTATTTTCACCGGGAAAAAAATCTGCACAAGTTGGAATAACTTGCTCTTGGAGTAACTGTAAATACCGCTATCCTGTAAGATTTCCACAAGTTTATCTTTTGTGGTTTTGAGAATGACTGTCGATTATCTAGTGGGGATTCTTAGTAGACCAGTACCGGCAGTTATGCCGTTAAGACAATATGTGGCCTTATCAGAAAAAACAATATTATGAATTAGGTTAGGATCATTATTGATCTTCTTTAGTCATCTTCAGATAATTCTTGCAATAGAATGGGCGTGTATGGACGCAATTTTTCTTCATACAGTATACGACTTAACGTACCATTATGATATTACGGTCAAATAGCAGTTTCACAAAATGGAGTAATAAACTTTTTCGTCAATAAATCATTTTTTGACGCGTTAAATCATTACCTGACAGTAAAGGTTTGACACAAGCCAGCTCAAATTTTTATTTTTTAATTTGATCTCCTTAATTCCAAATATCAATACAAACAAAACAGTTCAATTTAGATATATGGTATGTTAGACAAATAATATCTAGAATTTTTAGTAGAATTCAAAAATAAAGTAATATACCAGGCTTTCCATTTGGAAAAATTTAAAATGGCGCAATTTCTTCGACCTGACAGTTCAAAACATATTATTGTCAACGACAGCATATGCGCCTTATAACATCTTATAACTTTTATTCAAACATTTTTTTGATACACTGATTAATAAATGCTGTGGAAACGTTATTCCACATATATGGGGCAACCTGTATATATATATATATATATATATATATATATATATATATATATATATATATATATATATATATATATATATATATATATATATATATATATATATATATATATATATATATATATATATATACTCTAATCATAAAAAATTTTCCCGTATGTTTCTTCTTAGCTAGATATAGTATATACAGGGTGTTATGATAATACGTTTAAACCAGTATATTTTTGGGTCAGTTTTATAATTATTTTTTTTTTATCAAGAATACGATTGAAGCAATCGCACGATGATAAATATCGGTTAAAAAATGACAAACCTAATTATATGAGTCTGTATACAGTATTGTTAAGTTTCTATAGAAATGTCCAACATTCGATTTATTTTCTTTAAAAGTAATAATGATTTTATTAATCTTAGTTATTTTTTTTATTACTGGAATATCAGAATGTGTCTCTCATCAGAATCTATATAAATAAAATAGTCATACAAAACAGTTCTTTAATAATAATCAAATTAGTTATGTATACGCTTTCTGAAATTTTGTACGCTACCTAATTATACTTATTAACATATTATAGCACTGACTAAAACTCTGCTATATATAGTATATATAAAAGTTTTAATAAAAAGTATTAAAAGAGCCTAATATTTTACTTAGTTAAGTCTTAAAGAAAATGTCTTATATTGTACACATTTAGCATTGAAATGAGGTGTGCGGCAGTGAGGAAATGCCAAGCGACTGGACAATGGCTCTAATCTGTCCTATTTACAAGAAAGGAACAAAGACGGAGTGCTCGAACTACCGTGGCATTTCACTGATGAGTGTGGTTTGCAAAGTTCTTTTAAAAGTCATAGCTAAGCGACTGGAGCCGTTTGTAGAAGGAACGCTCGGTGAATACCAAGGTGACTTTCGGCGAGGAAGATCAACAACAGACCAAATCTTTACCATAGGAAGCTTGCTGGAAAAATGCTATGTGTTTGACATACCGGTCTACCAGCTTTTCATTGACTATAAAATGGCTTATGACAGCGTTGAGAGAGGGGTACCTATATGAAACCCTACTAGAACGAGGTATCCCCGGAAAGCTGGTAAGACTGGTGAAGACGACGTTGGCATGGACTAGGAGTAAGGTATCTATAACGAGGACCTCTTCTCGAGAGTGTGAAATCAAGCGTGGTCTAAGGCACAGATTTTGTTTTAGGTAACTAAAACAAAATGTAATGAATAAACTACTAAAATTTATTCGATCCACAATTAGGCCAGAATAATCCCCTCATCACTTTCTTTTATCGTAATAACCCCCTGCTAGCGGCAAAAGGCGGCTTTATCAAAGGAACGCGCGGTACTTGTCAAAGAAAAGCCGCGTTTTTGATTCCCGCCGATTTTTCTAGAAACTTCGGGCGGCGTGTTTGACGGGAACATTCGAGACTTCGTTCGCGCCGATATAAATGTTGCGCCTGCAGGAATAGGAGTCAGTCTGAGTTGTAACTTGAAGGCGATACATCGATACAAAGTTTATTAATAAATAGTCCAAAATGAGTGCCGCGAAGAAAAGTAAATCTTATCATTTTAATAACGAATGGGAGGAAGAATTTTTCTTTTGTATGGTAAAGGATAAGTGCATTTGTCTCATTTGCCGTGCGTTAGTTGCAATACCTAAGCGTGGGAACTTAGAGAGGCATCATAAAACGGTTCATAAAAACTATGTAAAGGATTTTCCGTCACAGAGTGAATTAAGAAAACGAAAAGTACGTGATTTGATAACTTGTTTGAAAAAAGAACAAACCATGTTCACAAGACCAGCCAAACAATCAAAAGCTGCAACGATCGCGTCATTTAAAATATCTCATATATTGGCGAAACACAAGAAACCATTTGATGATGGATTGGTTGTGAAGGAAGCATTTATTGAAGCGGGTGAGACTTTATTTGGCGATTTTAATAATATGTCTGCTATTAGAGGACTTCAGTTATCTCGTCCGACTGTCACAAGGCGCGTTGAGTCAGGACATGGCAGATAAACTAAAACATGATATCATGGAATGTACATACTTTTCTTTACAGTTCGACGAATCCACCGATATGACAGACACTGCCCAGCTGTGTATTTTTATTCGAATGGTATTCAATGACATGTCGGCTAAGGAAGAGTTCCTCTGAAAGGAAAGACCCGTGGCGAAGATATATATGACGTTTTCTTCAATTTTGTAACAAACTACAAGCTACCAATATATAAACTAGTGTGCATTACAACCGATGGAGCACCAGCAATGACTGGAAACGAAAACGGTTTTGTGGCATTGTGTCGAGCTAATTATGATTTCCATTCATTTTTCTCCTTCCATTGCATTATACATCAACAAGTTTTGTGTTCAGAAGTTCTAAACATGGAGGAGATTATGGGCATTGCAATAAAAATTGTGAATTCTATCCGTGCACGTAGCTTGCAACGACGGCTCTTTAAATTGCAGTTGGAAGATAGTGAGTCAGCTGAACACACTGATTTAGTTCTTCACACGGACGTCAGGTGGTTGAGTCGCGGAAAATTTCTAGAAAGGTTTCAAGAATTATTGCCCGAAATAACAGCTTTTCTGGACGAAAGAGGTGATGACACTCAGATGCTGAAAAACGGAAAATGGCTGACTGATTTGGCATTTTTGACAGACATCACAATGCATTTAAACACCATTAATTTGGAGCTTTAAGGTAAAGGAAAAACTATTATTGAGATGATTAGCGCAATAAACGCATTCAAAAGTAAATTGCAACTTATGATAGATCAACTGAAAAGAAAGGATCTGAAAAATTTTCCGTCTTTGAAAGCAAGGATTCCTCAGTTGAATTATGATATTTATGAGGCAGAATTATCAAATATTTTGGGCCAATTCGAAATACGTTTTTATGATTTCAGTAAATTGGCAAATATCGCATCATTTATGAGTTATCCTTTTTCGTGTAAAAACATTGAGGAATTAGCTACTGAAATAGCAAGTCAGATTAACATGGACTCATGTTTTGTTGAAAATGAGTTAGTGCAGATTATATCAGATATACATTTCAAAGCCACAGCATCTGATACAAAATTCTGGTGTTTTATATCTGAAGATAAATATCCGAATCTAAGGCAAATCGCCCTTCAACTGACGGCAATGTTTGGGTCAACTTATTTGTGTGAGTCTGCATTTTCTGAAATGAAGATAATTAAGTCAAAATATCGCAATCGACTAACCTGAACTAACGGACGAACATATGTCATCATGCTTGCGATTAGCACTCGGTAATTACGAACCATCTTATGAAAAGTATGCTGAGGACATGCAGTGCCACGCTTCAACATCCAAAGTCACTCTTTAGTTAAGTTTAGACACTAGAACTCGTTTGTTTTGTAAGAACCAATAAACTGGCAATTTTGAATAATTATGAGTTTTTTCATTGACATTTTAGACCAGACCTACACTTACCTTGACTAAAAAAATGCGTATTGTGCGGAAAACTAATATCTATGCCACGATACACCCTACCTAGACGACAATCCTGCATCACACTTACTTGCAGCCTCTCAGAGTCGATCGATCGTAATCTAACAATATTGAGGTAGATCGCCAGCAGTTCAAGTTTGAGCACCCCTGCCCTAGAGCGTATATTTTAATCCTGACGGGAGGCTGCTAAATAGAACAGTACAAGTATTAGCTTATGCCGATGACGTCGATATTCTTAGTAGAAGAGGGCGAGACCTCAAGAAAAGCTTTGAGTAGCTAGAAGCAGAGTCTACGAAGGCTGGACCAACAGTGAACGTCTCAAAGGCAAGGTATATGCTCATGACAAGAACCCGAGGCAACGGACCTGAATCCCTAGTCGTCGGAAATCACAACAATTGTAAAAGTGTCTGTACATTCAAATATTTGGACTCCCTGATTTCCGAAAATAATGAGACTAGCCTAGAAATAAAAGAGAGACTAAAGGCAGGGAGCAAGGCTTACTACTGCGCTCAAATTCTAATCGCGACTACTCAGCTAGGAGTCCGTCTGTGACCAAGGCGAGTGACGCACAAGAATGAAGGGGGAGCTGTGAGGTAGTAAAAAGTGAAAGATTGCTATGGCTTGGGCACCTCGAGCGCATACTAGACAAGCTCGGCTTGTGCAAAGTCTTCAGATAAAAGCCAGAGGGAAGACGTCTACCTGGGCGCCCCCGCAGAGATGTATGGAAGATTTTGCGGGAAACCTCCGGAATCTGGGAGTTCGAGGATGGAGACGCTGTGGGGTGGATTGAGATGGGTGGCGAGGCATTGTGCAGGAGGCCAAGACTCTTCAAGGGCCATGGAGCCACTGGGTAAGGTAAGGTAAGTAGGCGAATAGCAGAATGGTGCTTTAGGCACACAGAACATTCTATACAGATATTTTGTCGAATAGTAGAACTATTTTGTGTTACAATTTATTTTATAACGTAAAAATAGACAATACATATTACAGTGTTTCTTTATAAAGTTAACATTGGAAATATGCTATTTTAAATTTATGTGCAGCCTTTGTCACCCCCTATGATTTATTTCTAACCAGAGGGAGTAAACGCAAAATTATTTTTGACTCTTAAACTGCCTGTTCATGTATTGCGTAAATGTCTTAGAATTTAGTGAAGTGGCAGGGTTCTTGTATTTAAATACTTGAATAAACAAAGTTTCATATTATTTTAAAGATAACTTTTGTTATTACAGTGAGATAACTTTGGTACACGTATTTAAGTATGATTCGTTTCATTGTATAATGTAAGTAAATATCCAGGCTCTCACAGATTTCCTTAACAAAGCCTCTCATATAATTAAACTTTACTAATTTCTACAGCCAATAATCAAAGGGGAAAACTCTGTCTTATAAAAGAATAACTCTCCCTTACATACACTAAGATTTTACCACCCGTTCAAGGTGATGACCTGGGGAAGAGATTTTCAGAATCTTTAGGTAAAAAAATACCCTCTCTAATACTATAATTTTACCCTCCCATATTGCAACCAAGTTTTAACACCAACAATCTTCTTAAAAAAAAGGCCCTCCCTAGATAGGTGGCGTATTCCCCGAAAATACTGAGCCCAGGAGAAATCACCCTCTTTCTTGTTAGCCTCCATGTCTGTATGTCCGAATATTACTCGAAAATGAATAATCCAATTTTCATGCAGTTTTCTTTCACGTGTCGATACATCATCTGGCTTAGAGTAGCGTAAATAAAAAATCGCCTATAGAAAGAATAATCTCCAATATGTATTGAAAATCCTTTCGATATGGCCATGGGTATATGCTAAGGAGAGTACTATATTCGTCAAAAAGTTTCTTTATTAAGAAATTTTTCAGGTTTTTTGTTAAAATATACACGTTTTCAATAATTATTTCGAATCAAATTTTTGATCGATTATCTCGCATATATAGGTTTATTTTGGGGGTCTGGGAATTAAGGGTTCAATTATTTTGCTTGCAACTGGTAAAATTGATTTTGTGGCCTGTTGCTAGCTGGTATTGGAAAAACGATAGTGTAGCTCATTTTTTTTTACGGATGCTAAGTTTCTGTTCTTCGAGCCTTGTCTTCTGTTGGTTGGTCTTGTGCAGGCCTCATTACCATTGCCATATGGAGTATTATATATGTCCTGGTTATCTAGCTTTATCTCGTCCTTTGGATTTGTGAGAGATGATCCGATTGTTCTATGCGGTTTATAGTCGGTAGATAGATTGTGTTTTTGTAAAAGTTTTCCGATGCGGTTTAATGTTCCTTTAAGATAGGGAAGTGTGATTCTAGGAATGTTTTCAGGTGGTTTCTGTGGATTTACTTGTGTGCTAATTTGTTGTAATGCTTTTTTTATTTTCTGGGTGCTATATTCGTTTGGGTTGAGTATTCTTATGGTACTGCTAAGCTCGTCTTGTCTGTTAGTACTATTGGTAAGGGGGAAAAATAATGAAATCAAAATGTTTGTTGTGTGTTGTCAGATAAAGTGACCTACAGACACCTGTTCGTATAGCTTTCTGTAGACTGTGAGTTTCAGGTACCCTTGCTGTGTTCTGTACCAGATCGTTTAAGAAGGATGCTTGGTTGTTCTCATCTAGTTTCATTGCGAATTGGAATTTCTGGTGTAAAATATGTAGATGATCTTAGGCTTCGTGGAGTTCATCTCGTCCAAAAAATGTACTAAACCCATAGTTTTGGCTTTAGAGAAGCTTTATTTAATCAATTTTCGTACAAAGTAAGTTATGACAAGGTTGGCTTTGGCTGGTAACAGAGATGAATTATCCTATTTGCCTCTGCCTCAGATTTGGTTTCATTTCAGGATTTATGAATGATTGGTTGATTTTGCTAATATTTTAAAGTTATGTTGTCGGGACTTAGGATATTGGTCTGTATTATGCATCATTTAGTCTGTCCATTACGACTGTTCCATTACATTTATCTGCTGGTAGTATGATACCGTTCTTGTTCAGACTCGCAAAGGCTTAATGCTTTTTAGTTGTCGAGTAGGCTTGTGGATGTTTAGAGCTTTTTAGAATTAGAAATCAAAGGGCTCAGTAAGAATAGGAAAATTGGAGATTTATTGTTAAAGTTTTTAAGATATTCAAATAGCCTTTAAGAAATCTATAGGATTCGTAAGGCTTTAAATTTGTTAAGCTTGGATAAAAATTTTGGATATGGAGGTTACAAAAAACGAAAGAAAGACAGAAAAAAGCACGTTTTTTTCTGGTTTTTATTTCTCCTCTTCTCCTCCTCTTCTCTTTCTCTTCTCCTTCTCTTGCTCTTCTCTTTCTCTTCCGCTTCTCTTTCTATTCTCTTTCTCTTCCCTTTCTCTTCTCTTCTTCTCTTCTCTTTCTCTTTCTCTTTCTCTTCTCTTTTCTCTTCTCTTTCTCTTCTCTTTCTCTTCTCTTTCTCTTCTCTTTCTCTTCTCTTTCTCTTCTCTTTCTCTTCTCTTTCTCTTCTCTTTCTCTTCTCTTTCTCTTCTTTCTTCTCTTTCTCTCTTCTCTTTCTCTCTCTTTCTCTCTCTTCTCTTTCTCTTCTCTTTCTCTTTCTCTTTCTCTTCTCTTTCTCTTCTCTTTCTCTTCTCTTTCTCTTCTCTTTCTCTTCTCTTTCTCTTCTTTTCTCTTCTCTTTTCTCTCTCTTCTCTTCTCTTCTCTCTTTCTCTTTCTCTTTCTCTTTCTTTCTCTTCTCTTCTTTCTTTCTTTTCTCTTCTTCTCTTTCTCTTTCTTTCTTTCTCCTTCTCTTTCTCTTCTCTTTCTCTTCTCTTTCTCTTCTTTTCTTTCTCTTCTCTTCTCTTTTTTCTCTTCTCTTTCTCTTCTCTTTCTTTCTCTTTTCTTCTCTTTCTCTTCTCTTCTCTTCTCTTCTCTTCTCTTCTCTTTCTTCTTCTCTTTCTTTCTCTTCTCTTTCTCTTCTCTTTCTCTTCTCTTTCTCTTTCTCTTCTCTTTCTCTTTCTCTTCTCTTTCTCTTTCTCTTCTCTTTCTTTCTCTTTCTCTTTCTCTTTCTCTTCTCTTTCTCTTCTCTTTCTCTTCTCTTTCTCTTCTCTTTCTCTTCTCTTTCTCTTCTCTTTCTCTTCTCTTTCTCTTCTCTTTCCCTTCTCTTTCCCTTCTCTTTCCCTTCTCTTTCCCTTCTCTTTCTCTTCTCTTTCCCTTCTCTTTCCCTTCTCTTTCCCTTCTCTTTCCCTTCTCTTTCCCTTCTCTTCCCTTCTCTTTCCCTTCTCTTTCCCTTCTCTTTCCCTTCTCTTTCCCTTCTCTTTCCCTTCTCTTTCCTTCTCTTTCCCTTCTCTTTCCCTTCTCTTTCCCTTCTCTTTCCCTTCTCTTTCCCTTCTCTTTCCCTTCTCTTTCCCTTCTCTTTCCTTCTCTTTCCCTTCTCTTTCCCTTCTCTTTCCCTTCTCTTTCCCTTCTCTTTCCTTTCTCTTTCTTTCTCTTTCCCTTCTCTTCCCTTCTCTTTCCCTTCTCTTTCCCTTCTCTTTCCTTCTTTTTTCCTTCTCTTTCCCCCTTCTCTTTCCCTTCTCTTTCCCTTCTCTTTCTCTTCTCTTTCCCTTCTCTTTCTCTTCTCTTTCTCTTCTCTTTCCTCCCTTTCCCTTCTCTTTCTCTTCTCTTTCTTTCTCTTCTCTTTCTCTTCTCTTTCTCTTTCTCTTTCTCTTCTCTTCTCTTTCTCTTCTCTTTCTCTTCTCTTTCTCTTCTCTTTCTCTTCTCTTTCTCTTCTCTTCTCTTTCTCTTCTCTTTCTCTTCTCTTTCTCTTCTCTTTTCTCTTCTCTTTCTCTTCTCTTTCTCTTCTCTTTCTCTTCTCTTTCTCTTCTCTTTCTTTCTCTTCTCTTTCTCTTCTCTTTCTCTTCTCTTTCTCTTCTCTTTCTCTTCTCTATCTCTTCGCTTTCTCTTCTTCTTTTCTTCCTCTACTATTCTTTTTTAATTTTCTGCGGCATACTGTAAGAATCATTATCGCTGTTGTTATCTAAAACAGTAAAAATTGACGGTTGATTTTTTTCTTATTTTTTTTTAAGTTTTACTTCTGTCAATGATCCTACCTTATGTTATATGTTACAACAAATATGTCAAAGATGAATATCCTGTGACTAATGGTTTCTTTTGTGCCCTCCTTAGGGGTAAATATATAGTGACCTCATTTTCCTCCTTTAGAAGCAAAATTATCTTACACTACTTCTAATTGTTGATTTCCACTATCTCAGAGTCAGCAATTTAGGCTGGACGATGAGTCAGTCAGAGTATAATTACTCCCACTTCTCTTCTTAAACTACAATACTTATAAGATATAGATCTATGGCGAACTAAATTACTACTACTAATTAGTTATCATTTACGTTACTACATAATTCATGAACTTAATAAGTTCATTAAAATTATGTATGATGTATTTTGTTTGCAGTATAGTTATTTACCCAGTACTTCCTTTTTGAATACAAATTGTAAAGTCAATGTATTTGTTGAGATAACTCTCCCCCTAACCCTCTCACAAATTGCATGTTTGACAAAAATAATTTTAATATCATTGAAATGATACAAAATTTATCGACCCCACCTTTCATCATTTTCTTCTGTCTTTCATTGCCACGTTAACTATAATGTATATACCAAATTTTAAATCGATGTTCCAATTATCTTGAGAGTTATCGTGACAACAGACCTATAGATAGTCAGATCGACAGAAATGTGAAAATATGTTTCTGGTGTTCTATGAATTCTGAAACGTACAACATTTTCCTTTAAAAAGTACAATAAAGTGATCGGATAGCCATGTCAATGACAATTTCGTATTTAAAAATTGCCAAAAATTACGAAACGATTTATAATAATTATAATTCACTCAGTAAAGAAATTGGTAAAGTTATTTATTTAGTACTTTCCAAGCAAATACCAGTTATAAAATAAATATGAATAAGAATAATCATTACTACCAATATTTTAAAGAAAGAAATAATGTCGTATGGTTAGACATGAATCATAAGATACTGGAATACACAGCGGTTTTTCTTACCTGAAACAAGTAAACGTAGATCAATGTCTTTTTTGAGATCACTCGTATTCATATCAAAGAAAAAATAACACAATTTGATATTCTTCAAATTTAAGAAGGAGCAACCTCTCTAACTACCGTTCTCATTCTTCAACTTATTTCACCGCCCTTTTAATGTTCAGTATGAAAATCGCAAGCTCTAAAAATAGTGTTGCAAAATTTCGATTTATTAAATTTTCTACTTGTAAATAGTAGAGCGTAAGGAAGATGTTTATAGCAACCAGAATTTGACTGCTCAGTTTTCATTTGTGTTGTTACTCCTGCCAAATTCTCATTACTATAAACATCTTCCCTCTACTGTTTTGTTGATAGCGTCGTTTTTTTAATTACCAATGTCCATTACGCTGTAATAGGTAATGAAATATTTACTGTATAAATTCTGTATAAATTATTATTTTAGCAACAGTTACAATTTAATAGGAGTATTTCAACGTTTTAGGCGCCCATAAATTGATTTCCTAAAACTTGTCCCACGTAGAAAAAATTTGCAACCTAATAATGTTAAATAGGCATAGAAGAATGGGCGACCTCTCCTGTTACCCATTTGACAGCGCGCGTGCCAGAGCTTCAGTCGGATGTTGAATGTCATTTCTGTTCTCAGCATTCGTTACAAAACAGTTATTTAAAAAAATGATATTTCTTTTTTGGAGTTTATCTAGAAGAAAATTATGATGGATTTGAATATGACAGAGCGCATACGTATTGATCATTTTTATGTATATTTTTTTAAATAATTAGTAATGTTTTGAAGGTAGAAAATTGTTGTACGAAAATCCGTTTCTCGGTATTTAAAAAGGTTGTTATACTTCAGTGATTTCCGGTGATGTCGAAGTTTTCATCGTCTTTAAACTAGACGGTGAAAACCACGTGGTATTTTGTATTTATTTATTTTTTTAATTTAAACAGTTTTTGTTTTGTTCTAGGATCCAAGGGTACTTCAGGTACTCGAGTAGTAACGTGTACACTACTTGACAAATTGCAGGAACAAAACCTACCGAATTTTAAAGAAATATTGATATATCTTGAGAGTTATATTGTATTGTAAAATGAATGTGGTGATAAGCAAAGGAAGGAAGTGAAGCTAAGTTTTCCTATTTGAAGTCACAATTCAAAAAAAAGTGGACAGAAGCGCATAAAAAAGCAGAAGTTTTTCTTAAAAAGAATGACGCACGACATTTGAAATACCTAGAGTAAAACGCAGTTCTTCTGGTCTACCAAAAAAGTTGTTTGAAGAATCAAGTGAGAGAAGCAAACATAAAGAAACTGAGGACGTACGCAGTGCTGTGGATAAAGAAGTAATAATGCGTGGTCCTCAAATATCCCTTCAAAGTTTTGGAGACAGAATTTCATCCGGTATTCTAAAAGACATAACTAACTTTCCCCAGACAGCCAAAGCATACCAGAAAGCATACAAAATGTCAAAGCATTATGAAAAAGAGTCGCAACTAAATCCAACAGCCACTCTCTCAATGTTAGTAGAAGCTGACTTTTCAAAGAGACAGTATGAAATAATAAGAAATTGCAACAAGAAGTATTATTCGAGTTACACTGTGTTACAGAAAGCAAAAAGAACTTGTTATCCGGCGAAAGAGACTTATTGGGTCACTGCAACGTGTGCTGAAATTAATTTACAACATTTATTGGATCACACGGTTGAACGTCTGACCACATATTTGGAGGATGTACTAAAAGAATTAAATCTAGAAAAGCGTCAATTGGATCACCACAAGCACAGTTTAAGCAAAAAATGCAAGAAAAAGATGCAATTGATAGCAACATTTTTCAAAGTTGCTTTGTTCTATTACAGTTGATCAGAAGGACAAACAAGAAACTTATTTGGCAGAATTCCACTCTCTCTTCGCCGCGACACTGTCGGCCAATGAGGATTAGATTTGTTAAAGAAACAGTGGATATTACAAATTCTAAAATTACCTAAAAAATGCAATAAACGATTTGGTAAACAGTGAATTCGTAAAAGGAGACATCTCTTTTTCCTTGAAACATATAATGAAGCTAACTATGGTCGATAAAAAAGTGTGCAATGCTGCTACTTCAACTACTTCAACAATGAGATGTTACATTTGTGGTGCAAAAATAATGTCGACAGAGATGCATTACAGTTTGGCTTGTCTGTATTGCAAGCTAGGATCTGATTATTCGAAAGTATTCTGCATTTTTCATACAAGCTTCCTGTGTTTCTAAAACTTTACTACAACTTACATATATAATAAATGCAGTGTCGCAATTACAGCATTTTCCTGAGGAGTGGAGAAGGACTCCTATAGGCCGATTTCACTTTTTAGCATGCTATCCAAACTAGCCGAAAAAAATATCTTAAATAAACTTACATCTATGTATGTATAACATAGATAACAAATTCCAAGAAGAGCAATTCAGATTCCAACGCAAATGACTCCAACGTATGCAAAAGAGATATTAAGACATGTCACATCAACTGACAGGTACGTAAGAATTAATGATTCACATCACATAACATACAAACTATAAGACAACATATAGACGAAATATCCGACAAATTCTATAGACATAAGATACACACATCAAATCTAACACAAGACTTGATACAAACCAGATAACAAGATGATCCAACGCACAAATCGCTATACCACAGATCAGTGATTTATTTTGAAGCTCCATGACTGCAATGCAACAAATGTAGATTTAAAGAGTTATATAATGTAAACCTAAACAATTACTAACAAACATAGACTATGAAGACCCACATCAGTCAACATAAATTACAAACTAAGCAAGATACAACAAAACCATTGTTAAGTGCAAATATCTAAATAAATCAGTGTAATGTAAATGGTGTACAAATATAATATATGTATATTACTATAGAGGTTTTCACGGATGGTGGAATGTAATACATTAAAATTGTGGGTTTCAATCCGTTCCTCTAACAATGAATTTGCACGACGTTTCGCCAAAATCTCATTTGGCATTTTCAAATGCTCCCACTGCTGCTGCTACTCGATACTGTGATCTTGCTGCTGCCGCCGCTCGAAGCTAACCCTGACCGAGTTATTTTATTACATATATTACATTACATACACATACACACATTACATTTTAATATATGTATGTGTATATATGCGTATGTGTGTATATGTATGTATATGTATATGTACTTATGTGTGTATGTATGTATATATATTTAAACTTATTTAACAGATATGTAGGACTAATATTGCTAATCCATGGATTTATATTATATATATATATATATATATATATATATATATATATATATATATATATATATGTACTTATGTGTGTATGTATGTATATATATATTTAAACTTATTTAACATATATGTATCCGATTACGTGTTTTTTTTTAATTCATACATATGTTCTCTGGCCAGGTTATATAATATTAATAACAATCTATATAATAATATATGTAAAATGCAAGGTATCTCTGTCTGTCCGTTAGTATGCTTATCATTCAAGAACCACTTATCCGATTCACGTGTTTTTTTCAATTCTTAACTTAATATTTATCAAAAAAAATCTATATTATATATAAAACACAACGTCTGTCTGGCTGTCTCTGTCCGTTAGTGAGTTTAGCACTCAAGAACCACCTATCATTTAGGTGTTTTTTTTTATAAAATACATATGTTTTCTGGCCAAGTTATTTTTTTACGTAACGTAACATACCATAAGAAATATGCAGTGACGATAATAGTGAAGACCACGCGAGCGGAGCCGCGGGCACGGCTAGTATAAACCATATATATATATATATATATATATATATATATATATATATATATATATATATATATATATATATATATATATATATATATACATATATATATATATATATATATATATATATATATATATATATATATATATATATATATATATATATATATATATATATATATATATATATATATATATATATATATATATATATATATATATATATATATATATATATATATATATATATATATATATATATATATATATATATATATATATATATATATATATATATATATATATATATATATATATATATATATATATATATATATATATATATATATATATATATATATATATATATATATATATATATATATATATATATATATATGTATATATATATATATATATATATATATATATATATATATATATATATATATATATATATATATATGTATATATATATATATATATATATATATATATATATATATATATATATATATATATATATATATATATATATATATATATATATATATATATAATCATTATTAATAATAGATAAGAACTGTAAACAAACAATGTATAAATAATGGGAATGGATAGGTAAAAGAGAGATGTATGCAAGAATAAGATGTATGAATGCGAGAGACTAAATGAGACTAAAAAGTTTTAACAATTAAGTCTAGCGTAAATACTCGTAATACCATGTACAGGCTGATCATTTTTAGACGCCCGGCCCCAATTTATGGAAAATTGTTGTATATTTATTTATTTTCTTTAAATGTAGAATGGTATAGTGCATGTTAAGGAGTGTACTGGCGTATTTGACATTTGGTAGTGAAAATTACTCTAGGCGCCGCGACCCCTAACAATTTTTTTTTCTGTGGACATACCTTTTGTAAAACGGCATTGGAAAGGTCTAATTTTTTTCAACATTTTCTCTTTAAACTATTTTTGTCTAATTTGTTTTGCAAAAAATTATGCAGCAAAAACCCTTTAAAATATTATTTTTTGCTCATCGCGATCGCCATGGATCGTATGCCAAGTTTGACGGTTTTCAAACAATTTATCTAGTAGGCGGCTGTCATACTTTAATCTGAGAGTAATTATGGTAATATTAATTACTATGCTGTTGAGGTTTTTCCTTTAATAAAATGTCTTTGAACAATAAAAAACAAGAATACATTATTTTTATTAAAAACTCAAAAAACAATCTATATAACTCTTAATATTGCGTAACTTATTACATATTTATAAAATTAAATGTTTGACACTTAAAAAATAAGGAAAAAATATCATAAGAAATTTTCTATATATCATGCATTTTTCTATTCTTTTTATTACCGCTTGATGATTGGTTTTGTAAATAATTTCTCCAGATATACTATTGCACTCATCTGATAGTTTTGCCTTTAAGTGTTCAATATCGTTTGCACAATTTTGTATACAATATCTTTAAGAGTCCCTCAAAAGAAAAAATTTAACGGCGTGAGGGGTGGTGACTTTGGTGCCCATTGAATAACTAGGATGCGAACCCCTATCCATCTTCGTTGAAACCACTTTTTTAAATACTCTCTAAGAACAGCAGTTGTCTGAGGTGGTGCTCCGTCGTGTTGAAAGCATATATGCCTTCTTAAAATAAGGGGAATATTTTTTAATAAAACTTGTAGAGTATTAACCAAGAAATTAAGGTATCTATTTCTAGTTAGTGTTCCCTCAAAAAAGTATGGTCCAACTAAATGTCTCCCAATTATCCCACACCATACATTAACGTCATAATGGCCTTAATTCTGAATTTGATTATCATGGTATGAATTCGCGTCAGCCTAGTAATAATAATTTTTTCTGTTAGCTTTGCCGTTGCTGACAGAATGACTTTCATCTGTCCACAATATATGATTCAGAAAATAACGTTTTTTGTCATATCTGATCATCATTTCCGCTACAAAACTCAGTCGTTGTTCCCAATCAAATGGTGTTAACTGAATATTATACTCTTTATAGTCATAGTATTTGTCAGCTTTAAAAGATTTCTGAATAGCCTCATAAGATACATTTAATTGCCTGCTTGCTTGTCTAATGGAATTATATGGATGGTTTTGAAAATAATGCATAATGTCGGTTACTTTTCTCCTGTTAAAACAGTTTTACGTTTATAAATACCTCTCTGCCCAGAAAATGCATTTATATTACTCCTCAAATTTCGTTCTAATCGACAAAACATAGTGGGATCCGAGATATATCTGCCGGGGTCACGTTCTCGATACATTGTAACGGCTTCCCGATAATTTCTTCTTGCTTCTTCATAAATAAGAATCATATCTACTTTATTAACGCAGGAAATCACTTCAACCAGAAGCTATTAACACACTGTTTACATAGTTTAACTCTATTGAATTGAATAGGTGTGCAACCAAGAGCTGTCATATTAAAGTACGACAGCTCTCTACTAGATAAATTCGTTGAAAACCGCTAAACATGACATATGATCAATGGCAACCGCGATGACCACAAAATAATATTTTAGAGGGTTTTTGTTACACAACTTTTTTGTAAAACAAGTTGGAAAAAAAAGTTGTTTGGCCTCGCGGTGTCCAACGTCGTTTTTACTATCAAATGTCAAATACTCCTTGACAATTCTACATTTAGAAAAAATCAGTATCCAATAATTTTCCATAAATCGGGACCGGGCGTCTAAAATAATATCAAGGTGAATGTTTTTATACAATTTTCCCAGCAGACCCAAGTAAAAATCCACATAAATATTAAAAACAAACAGCAAAAAAAAACTCTTTCTCAAATAATCAAAACTATAAAAGTCATTAAAGAACATCATTCGGAAATGAATAACTAATATTTTTATATACATGAAGAATACTGATAGCAATTATATTAGCCATAACTAGAGTGCCAACCTTCATATCAATTAATTTAGTAATAATGAAGAGCTATCTGAATTTGAATTTTGAAAAAATGTGGTGTTGTATCCCTGGCATCCCATGACTCCTACGATGAACAAAATATGAATTCACGATGCAATAGTAATCGAAAAGGCACTATTGCCCATTGGATTACTGTCCGAAGAAACAACAGAGGTGTGAAACAAGCACTTTCGCCTGTATCGGCAAAATTTTGCTAGAAAATTCTCAAGAAAAGAATGCAATTTAGATGTCCTCAACAGCTTGTTGCTCAGCACAGATCCCTTAATATCTAGTATAAGGCCAAAACCCAAAAAAAGATCTATGTCGTTTAGTAGTCAAGCAATACAAATGCTTGCTTCTGCTGAACCCAATATTAACGACGAAAGTTCCGAAGCAGAAGAAAAATCCGCTGAGGAATCTGCAGAGGAAGCCGAGGAATGGAGCTCGGGCGCGAACGATTCTTCATCGTGAATAATTATTTTTGTAATTTTTTTTTCTCAATATACTGTTTTTTATACAGTGTCCTAAAAGGTATGGTCAAAAATGAAGGATCTAGTAGATTGAAACAAAATAAGGTCAGAAGTTCCTATAAAAATGTCTAATATCTCCCCTCGTTAGGGAGCTACAGCCACCCAAATTGGAAGCCTGAAGATGAGTTTTCATTGAATATTTCAGAAACCGTTAAAGATAAAAACATGAAATTCAGGTTCTAAAGTAAAGTTTATGTGCTGAAGCGGAATTTTACCTTATAATCGTCGATAATTCAACCGGTGCGTCAAAACTAAGGAAGGGCGTGATGAAAATGGACTTAACTTTTTTTACAATAACTTTTATTGCAGTTTTGCGTCGGATTAGGGAAGCCTGAGATCTTTGGCGTAAAAAAGGTATTCTTAGCTTAATACGATTAGATGCACCAATTTCGAGTTAAAATCGATAAAGAATTTCCATGTTAGAAAAAGAGCATATTACCTGGCTTCTGCCAGGTGCAATGATAATTAATCAAATATCAATAGACAAGTCAAATCTGAAAGTTCAAAAAATTGCGGTCGATTTCATCGCCTTTACAGAAAACGGTTTCCTGATCGATACTTGCCTGATCGCAGAACTATTGAACGAGTTGATCGCAATCTGCGGGAATCAGGTTTATTGTGTCTTGCTTTTTCAAATTGTGTGCTTATTATTGGATATCTTTTATGTTTATACCAAAACCTGGAGGAGTAGGTCGTCCAAGAACTGCTCGTACCATTGAAATGGAAGAAAATATTCTGGATCTAATAACAAACGATCCAACTAACAGTGTAAGGAAATTGGCAGCACCACTTCATATTTGTAAATCGTTGGGGCGTAGGGTACTTCAAGAGCAATTACTCCATGCCTACCATTTCCAGAAAGTTCATTCTATGTCACCCGATGATTATCCCACACGAGTGGAATTCGCTAATTGGTTTCTACAAAAGCAACGAGAAGATAATACATTTGTAAGCAAAGTGTTTTTTACAGATGAATCGGGAATTTCTAGGGATGGTGTAATGAACATCATTACACATAATCTTCACCTATGGTATGAGGATAACTCACATGCGATTATTCAGACTAAAAACCAACATAAATTTTTGATAAATGTCTGCATGGGAATTATCGGGAATTATTTGATTGAATCATATGTCATTGATGGGCAGCTAAATGGTGAGAAATATTTGCAATTTCTTCGAGGTAATCTAAATAATCTACTAGAAGAACTTCCGTTACATATTCGCAACAATATATGGTTAATGCACGACAGTGCACCACCACATTTTAGCAACATTGCTAGGGTGTGTTTAGATAACCAGTTTTCCAATCGTTGGATAGGTCGGGGTGGGCCATTCCCGTGGCCAGATCTAAATCTCTTAAACTTCTTTCTATGGGGCCACCTTAAAAATTGTTTATTCGACTGCTGTACAAACTAGAGAAGAGCTGTTAGAAAGAATTTTCCTTCACTGTGCTGAAATAAGGAATAATCCCGGCATGTTATTTAGAGTTCAAAGGGCTTTCCTCACTAACTTAAGGAAATGCATAACTGTACAAGGTGCCCACATCGAACATATTCCCTAGTTGAAATTACGCATCGATTTTATTTTTCCTTTAAATTAATATTTCCGATTTTTTTAGCGGTGTCTTGTAATTGTTTTCTTGATTTGATAAATTAAAATAAGTTTTTCGCTTCATTTGATGATTATGTTTTCTTTAATTATTATTTAGTTGTATGGTCATTTAAAAATATCCGGATATTTTAAAGTATTGCTAATAACCGTAATAGGATCTTATTCTGACATGGAAATCCTTTATCGATTTTCACTCGGAATTAGTAGGTCTAATCGTGTTAAACTGGGAGTACCTTTTTTACGCCAAAGATCTCAAGCTTCCCTAATCCGACGCAAAAATG
>CM032451.1:41844711-41967211 GCA_019049505.1 Pachyrhynchus sulphureomaculatus | reverse complement strand
TATCTAATTACGTAAATGTTTACTGTGATATAAAATTGTTGCATTTTTCAAAATTGTGCGTTCAATGGGAGAAAGGTGATAATTATAATTGGTTGATTCATCACTTAAATCCTACTGAGTATGGGATAGTGATCTTTGGTACCTAGAATTTTTACATGTTGTAAACGTTCATATAGAAGTAGTTTATCTTATAGTAAGGAAAACAATCTCACAGGTGTCTCTATTTTTTTAAGATTTAACTTTATGGAACGAGCATCAACAGAGGGCCAATATATTCTTATCTATATCTCTCTCCCTTTTTAATATTAAAAACGTTAAATTTGATGTATCTATGAAGAACCATATTAAAAATAAATAGTTTCATGCTCGAACAGTTTTTTAAAGTTCATCATTAAGGAAGGAGGTTATTATATCTTTATCCTTAAGGAGGATACACAAGAAGTGATTGTCATATATCCGACGTGTATCTTATACCATATAAGTACATATAAGGGCGGTAAAATATCAGTGTTTATATATATATATATATATATATATATATATATATATATATATATAAATATATATAAACATGAAATAATAACGCCTCTATTACTCAACAACGACGACAAACTGGAAGATATGAAATACCTATTGCAACCTTCAATGACGTAAATATGTCAGAAGGAAATAATAAAAGGCTGTAAAATGTAAATAAATGATCGAAAAAAATAGGCGTATCTTTTACAAAGCTTTCAGAAAGAAAAATACAAAATATGGCGGGAGGACGTTAAAACGATATATATTTTGTAATCTGTCTAACGCGTATTAATCAATATTACGATATATACTCAACATTCTTTGTACCCCCCTTTTAAGGGTTCTTCGGGAAATATACCAAGCAACCTGGAGAGGATGAATAACGAACAAGAACCTTTAACTATAAAAAGAGAAGGAGTTGAGTTTGATTATATTTTTAGAAACGTTAAATACATTTTTTTACAATTGATTATTGAGGGAAAAATTGAAGGAAGATTGAACGTCCGACTTAAAAATTTCTCTTGGGTGTGGAATCTGTGCCAGTGGTTTAACAATAGGTGGGCTTACACACTTATCCATTTTGCTCAAGATCAAGAGGAACTCGAGTTGATGGTCCATCACTGAGAAGAAGGCACTTAAGGAATTATATACATTGTATATATGGGACGTTTTACGTTAACGGGCACACCCGTGTGCCGAGAACTGAGATAGACGCCCGCATATGTGTAATGGCTCAAAATTTTTGTTAAAGCGTGTACTTTCGAATGCTACATGCCTTTTAAAAAATACGATATGGCGGACGCAATATGGCTCCAATCTGCAGAACTAAAATTTTACAAATTCTGATAATTAGTCAACCTCAACCCCTGTTTTCATCCTTTGTAAAGGTGCAAAGTCAAAAACTAACCGCAGAAATTAATTCATTACCTTAGGAAACCCCTCGAGTATGAACTTTCAAAAAATTGTTTGACGTTCTTAAAAGACCATGTAGCATTCGAAAGTAGATACTTTAACAAAAATTTTGAGCCATTACATATATGTGGGCGTCTTTCTCAGTTCTGGTTACATGGGTGTCTCCTTTGACGTGAAACGTTCCATATATATATATATATATATATATATATATATATATATATATATATATATATATATATATATATAAATTCAGGGTTTCAATCCGTTATCAGTGAATTTGCATGACGTTTCGCCAAAATCTCATTTGGCATTTTCAAGTGCTCCGCAGCTGCTACTGCTCGATACTGTGATCTTGCTGCGGCTGCCGCATTATCCCAGACTCAGTAGGATTTAAGTGATGAATCAGCCAACTATAATTACTCCCCTTTCTCCCATTGAACGCACAATTTTAAAAATGTAACAATTTTATATTAAAATAAACTTTGGGAGGAGTTCCTTAAATTTTTACCACAATATTTCATTTTAATTGATATATCTAGAAATGAAAATGAATTTTCTAGTCGTGTACTTCACAGAATCATTATTTCAGTAGACCTACTGACGCTTTTGTCAATTTAAAATCCTAATTCCCAGAGTAGACTAGTTTTAAAGTTAGACAATTTTAGTGAAGCATAATTAGATAATAAACGAACTTATTATAATCATTAGAAATACATATGACAATTGTACTTCCCTTGAAAAAATAAGCTGTAAAATCAATACACAGTTTTGAGATCTCTCTCTAATAAGAAGATTTCTTTATATAATACTTTTGTAAAGATTAAAGATAAAAAAAAATAATATACTTTTTAGAACGTAGACTCGAGGATCCTGGGGACTTACATCACGATATAGTCGATATATTCGAAGACACCCCTCAACATGTTCACAACCACACCTCTTACCTCCATAACTTAACTCCTTATACTTTTGACTATAAATAATTTTACTTCAAATTTGTTCATTGTTGCAACCAAAAACTAGATTGTGATAATACTATTGAAACTATGAATATTTGATGGACTCACCCCTTTCATTTCTTTCCCTTAAGTGATATTGCTCAAAAAAGTTCCATTGCCACGTCAGGCATTATATGTTCACCAAATTCGAAATTGATACGTCAGTTCATCCATCATGGTTGCAGATCGATGGATACATATACCGACAGAGATACACAAATGTGTTTTTGTATCTAGGGACTCCGAGACGCGAAAAAATGCAGAAATCAAAGAGTGTGTTTTTTCACGAATACGGTCATTCCTTAGCAAGGGAATTAAAAAAAATAGTCAATTATCCTATAGGAAAATATTTTCCAATAATTTTTGCGACTTTTTAATAAGAACTACTTATTGCAGTAATATTAGAAGCCACACTCGTTTATAGGGCAGTTGTGGTTTTGTACTTAAAATTATTGGAAGTTACGAGAAAATTTTTATCTTCCTTTATCTTTCCACCTTCCACAATTATTAACGCAGTAAAAAAATAAATAAAGTTATTTACCCAGTGTTTCCCTTGCAAATACAAGTTGTAAAATAATTACGGAATTTGAGTCTTTCACACTAAATAATAATCATTACTACATATATTTTAATGAAGAAAATAATATCTTACGTGGGACTTTAATCACAAAGTACTGAAATATTTTTCATGCTTGTATAATTACATTTAAAATGAGCTGTTCTGTCTAACTAAAAGAAGATAACCGAAGAATAATATTAATTATATATTTTGAAGGTATTCGCAATTAGTCTCGCTATTTCTGATAATATTAAAAATGATGAAAATAATTTGATTTTTTTGCCGATTTTTATTCTCTATACTTCTAAAAATTATTCAAAAAAAAAAAAATTGAGAAAATTACATTCCCCTACAAAGTTATTTTTAATATTTTTTAATTTTTTTCTAATCTTAATAATTAATTATAAGATTAATTTTTATTTTTGCAGATTGGATTATTTTTGTGAAGTTATCCTGCAAATAAAGAGACGCCATAGTTTTCACCAGTGGTCCGTTTAAGCCGATAAAAAATAATGTTAACATTTAAAACATATTTTAAAAAAAGTCTTCTAATTTAAAGTACAATGAAAATATATGTATTATTCACTTAATAACCTTTTTGAGATAAGGCAGGGGTAGCAATTTTTCGCAATTTTTAAAATATAATACAAATAAAAGTGTGCGCAAGTATTAAATTATATATATTTTTGAACTCGTATTTTTATACCTGGATTTTTTTTTTACTTCCTATTTTACCCCCCAAAACTAACCCTTTAAGTCAAAATTTAACTTTCAAAACTACACGGTCCTGATGAGGCCATCAGTTCCTATGTTAGTATCAAATTTCAACTTTCTATATCAAATTTCGTTTCGGAGAAAATCGGGTGTGAGAGATAGACACCGAAGCGATCTTATGTGTTCTGTACGGAACACTAAAATTTATTTCAGAAATAGTGCTAAAATAATATGGAAGAATTCTTTTACAGTCATTAAAATTTCTCACATATTGTGACATTTATGAAACTATTTCTAGATTAATAAATAGAATGCAGAATATTACAATTTTGAATATACCACATTCATGATGTTAAAAATATTTTATATATATATATATATATATATATATATATATATATATATATATATATATATATATATATATATATATATATATATATATATATATATATATATATATATATATATATATATATATATATATATATATATATATCTCGGACCTAGTCAATTGTGTATAGATCGAAGTTTATTAATTAACTTTACACAATTGCTTATAGTTTTCAAATTATGCAACTTTTATTGCAAACACTATTAACGTAAAAATAAAGAAATTAGTCTGGGTGGTACATGGGTAAATAATGAGATCAATGTAACTGTGTTTGAGCTTCGGGTATATGTAATTAATGATAAATAAATCTTTATAAGTTATTTTAAAGATCAAATTTGTAAGAATTTTAACAGGATTCTAGCAAACTTTCAGTCAAAGTTCTAATTTATTTCAAAATTAAGCGAATAAATGAAAAAAAGAGAAAAACGTTTTTTTCAAAGTAAGAGCGCAAGAAAAATAGTCGTCAGAGAGGGTTAAGAGGTGGTATCCTCTTCAAGAACATGTTGGCCATATAAATATAAATACACACGTAAAGAAATAAAATTTACGTTAGCTTTCATTTTATTTCTCATAATGTTATCTAAAAAGTTTCGTCCTGATGAATCTTTTTTAATAAATTTATTCACATTTCACAATTAAACAATTAAAAAAAAATTGAGAAAATTACATTCCCCTACAAAGTTATTTTTAATATTTTTTAATTTTTTTTCTAATCTTAATAATTAATTATAAGATTAATTTTTATTTTTGCAGATTGGATTATTTTTGTGAAGTTATCCTGCAAATAAAGAGACGCCATAGTTTTCACCAGTGGTCCGTTTAAGCCGATAAAAAATAATGTTAACATTTAAAACATATTTTAAAAAAAGTCTTCTAATTTAAAGTACAATGAAAATATATGTATTATTCACTTAATAACCTTTTTGAGATAAGGCAGGGGTAGCAATTTTTCGCAATTTTTAAAATATAATACAAATAAAAGTGTGCGCAAGTATTAAATTATATATATTTTTGAACTCGTATTTTTATACCTGGATTTTTTTTTTACTTCCTATTTTACCCCCCAAAACTAACCCTTTAAGTCAAAATTTAACTTTCAAAACTACACGGTCCTGATGAGGCCATCAGTTCCTATGTTAGTATCAAATTTCAACTTTCTATATCAAATTTCGTTTCGGAGAAAATCGGGTGTGAGAGATAGACACCGAAGCGATCTTATGTGTTCTGTACGGAACACTAAAATTTATTTCAGAAATAGTGCTAAAATAATATGGAAGAATTCTTTTACAGTCATTAAAATTTCTCACATATTGTGACATTTATGAAACTATTTCTAGATTAATAAATAGAATGCAGAATATTACAATTTTGAATATACCACATTCATGATGTTAAAAATTTTATATATATATATATATATATATATATATATATATATATATATATATATATATATATATATATATATATATATATATATATATATATATATATATATATATATATATATATATATATATATATATATATATATATATATATATATCTCGGACCTAGTCAATTGTGTATAGATCGAAGTTTATTAATTAACTTTACACAATTGCTTATAGTTTTCAAATTATGCAACTTTTATTGCAAACACTATTAACGTAAAAATAAAGAAATTAGTCTGGGTGGTACATGGGTAAATAATGAGATCAATGTAACTGTGTTTGAGCTTCGGGTATATGTAATTAATGATAAATAAATCTTTATAAGTTATTTTAAAGATCAAATTTGTAAGAATTTTAACAGGATTCTAGCAAACTTTCAGTCAAAGTTCTAATTTATTTCAAAATTAAGCGAATAAATGAAAAAAAGAGAAAAACGTTTTTTTTCAAAGTAAGAGCGCAAGAAAAATAGTCGTCAGAGAGGGTTAAGAGGTGGTATCCTCTTCAAGAACATGTTGGCCATATAAATATAAATACACACGTAAAGAAATAAAATTTACGTTAGCTTTCATTTTATTTCTCATAATGTTATCTAAAAAGTTTCGTCCTGATGAATCTTTTTTAATAAATTTATTCACATTTCACAATTAAACAATTAAAAAAAAACGAATTGCGTATAATATAGATAAGGTATGGAATTTTAGTGTAAATGAATTTGGTTATAAATTAAAAGTTATTTTTCTTAAAAAATTGAACCTTTTTCGATTCAGTGTTATGTTAAAAAGAGCGAACCAAAAAAAGACTTCTTTTAAAGCAGGGGCATAAGTATAATATATTTGTCACATAAATTAAAATGCATATTATTTACTGAATATATTACCAGTTCACTTTTGACTTTATTCTTAAATATTTTGCCTAATATTTTTCGTTCTGGTGAAAAGATTTTTGGAATAAATTTGTTTGCAGTGGGCCCCTTTTACAATTTAATAATATAAAAAACATTAACCGTCCAAGCGCAAGTCGGACTTGCGCAATTAGTGTTCCGTACGTTGATTGCTTTTAAAATAAAAATTTTTGGTACGGAGGTATGAAATAAACAATGACTTCACAAAACACACCCCAAATGAGTTTTTAACAAAGTTTTTTTCCTATTTTTACTGAAAACTGATGAAATTTTTGATTTTTTTTACATACCAGATAAATTATCTCGTGATAATTTTCGTTCAATCTACATCCTGTGGAGAATACTCTAGGTTTTTTCAAAATTTTTTAATCAATATTTTTCGAAATAAAGGGGGGTCAGCGATTTTTTAAAAATAATACAAAGAAAAGTGTGCACAAGTATTACATTATATACATTTTTGAACCCGTGTTTTGATAAGCTTTCATTTGATACCCCACTCGATGACCTGGTAAAAAAATTTTTTTTTCACTTCCAATTTCACCCCCCAAAAACCAACCTCTTAAGTTAACTTTCAAAACTACACGAGTTTTCAACAAAGTTTGTTTCCGATCCTTGTTGACGACCTTGAAGTTTTTGTTTATTTATTACAGGGCTGTCAAGGTCATGCACAGTTCGAGCCAATTTCGGAGGTAACGCCTCCCGCTGCCCCCACCACTGCTAGACGTTAAGCGGCCGAGCCGCCGATTGCGGCTCGGCCGTTTACCAAACACAATGCGTTCCTCCTATGTCTCCCATAGCCGCTCCTGAGACTGCGCGAACGGGGGCAGCAGCAGTGGTGGGGGCAGCGGGAGGCGTTACCTCCGAAATTCGCTCGAACTGTGCATGACCTTGACAGCCCTGATTTATTATATACCAGATAAATTACACAGTCGACAAATTTCATACCCAGAAACCAGAATATACTTTTCGAAGGTTTTTTTGACGGGCTAAATTCGAAATCGTGGTCAGAATTTCTCTGATGGCTCCGATTTTCGAGATATTCGAACATAAAAGTTCGAAAATCACGGTTTTTTCGAGATATTTGAGGTTATGTTACATCGAACGATAACTTTTTTATAAAACCATTAATGGGGTCCGAAAGATATACTCTTCCTCTTCAAAAGGCATTTGAATTTGTCTGGATATCTTTTTTTATCTTTGAGAAATTGTATGTTGAATTTAAGTAGTTAGACTTATTTCTCGATTTTTGGAAAATGAAAGGCATCGAATAAATACAATTCTTCGACGCATTAAATTTTCTAGTTGTTTATTAAATTCAAAATAGTTCTAATTTGAAACATCCATAACCATAAATTAACAATTGTTACAAAAGTTAACGTAATATTTAAATTCAACATACGATTTTTTAAAGATGAAAAAGATATCCGGACAAATCTAAATGCGTTTTGAAGAGGAAGAGTAGTTCTTTCGGACCCTATTAATGGCTTGATAAAAAAATACCTTTCGATGTAACATAACTTCAAATATGTCGAAAAACCGTGATTTTTGCACTTTTAGGTTAGGAAGAACTGGAGCCATCAGAGAAATTCTGACCTCGGATTCGAATTCAGCGCGTCAAAAACCTTCGGAAAAGTATATTCTGGTTTCTGGGTAAAAGGTTTTGCCAAATTTTGTCGGCCTGTGTATTAAAGATTATGCACTCGTGATAATTTTCGTTCAATCTACACCCAGTGGAGAATATTCCAGAATTTTTTCAAAATAAGTACTTTTCGAGCTAAAGGGAGAGCGATTTTTGGCAATTTTTTAAAAATACTGCAAAGAAAAGTGTGCACAAGTATTACATTATATATATTTTTGAACTCATGTTTTGGCAAGCTTTCATTTGATACCCCACTCGATAACTGGTAAAAATATTTTTTTTTACTTCCGATTTCACCCCGCAAAAACCTTACCAAACTGCTCTGTGTCAAAATCTAACTTTCAATACTACAAGGCTCTGATGAGGCCATCAATTCCTATATTAGTGCCAAATTTTTCCTTCAGCTACTCTCTACCCACTGCCGGGTATAGGCCTCTCTCAAATCTTTCCATTTTTCTCTATATTGTGCTTGTTGATACCAGTTAAGCCCTCCGATTTTCTTCAGATCGTCGCTCCATCTCTGTTGGAGTCTTCCTATGCTTCGCTTTTCACCCCATGGTCTCCACCTAGTCATCTTGCCACTCCACTTATACGTCGCTCCCGCTACATGGCCGGTCGAGCTCCATTTCAGAGATGTTATCCGTTTGGTGATATCATCCACCTTTGTTTGTTGTCTAATCCATTTATTAGTTTGCTTGTCCCTCAAAGTAACACTCAACATATTCTTTTCCATTGCTCGTTGGTGAACTTGTAGTTTTGCTATTGTTCTTTTAGCTGGTAAGATACATTGATTATAAATTTGGGTTTTTGATCTTTGAGGAATGTTCAAATTCAGTACATATTTCAAATTTCCATATGCTGCCCACCCCATACGTATCCTTCTTTCTATTTCAAGCTGCTAGTTTTCCTTTCCTATCGTTATTATTTGGCTCAGATAGATGTACATGTTTACTTTTTCTATTGTTGAATGTTCAATCACTCTATTTTCATCATTGGTGTCTTCGTTACTCATGTACTTTGTCTTGGAGAAATTTATGTCAAGTTCCACTTTTCTTGCCTGGTGGTGGATATCTGTGATCGTCTGTATCATTTCATTCTTATTGTTTGCTATAATTACAATGTCATCTTCGAATCTCAGGTTGTTAAGCCGATCGCTATCAGAAGGTCGTTTTCGTCCCAGTTCAATTCTTTGAATACATCTTCTAATATCACTGTCAATAACTTAGGCGATATTACATCGCCCTGCCTTACTCCTCTGTTCACTGGGACCTTGTGTGTTAGTTCTTGGTTTACCATAAAATTGAGTTTTGCTCGTTCATATATTCTGGCTATCAGTTCGCTCTATCTGTGGTCGATACGAGCTTTTCTAAGAGCTCTTATAAGCGCCCATTTTTCCACTGTGTCGAAAGCCTTGCGAAAATCTACAAATGTGTATATTATATTTAGTGGCCTTCTCGATCAGTATTCTCAATGTGTGCAAGTGCTCAATCGTACTGAAGCCTGATCTGAATCCAGCTTGTTCTATGGGTTGGTATAATTCCATTTTGTGTTCCAGTCTGTTTGTTATGATTCGTGAGAACAGCTTGTAAACTTGGGAAAGTAAACTAATTGGCCGGTAGTTTTCTAGGTTTTCGGGGTCACCTTTTTTGTATATTAAGATGACTATGGCGTTTTCCCAGTCTTCTGGTATATTTCCACATTTGAGGCATTCATTAAAAAGATCTTTTAATTCATTCATTAGGACTTCACCTCCGCATTTTAGCATTTTAGGTATAATATCATCCTCCCAGCCGCTCTTCCACTTGTCATCTGTTGTAAGGCTTTCCTAACTTCATCCATTTCTATGTCAGGAATTTCTTCTGAGTTGACATTAATTACTCTTTTGTCTGTTGATGAATTGTCCTTTTCAACTACGACATTTTGGACTTTTGAACTGTAGAGGTCTTGATAGAAAGTTGTAATTCTGTTCTGGATATTTTTCTTGTCATTGATTATGTTTCCTTCTTGGTCCTTCAATTTAATTATCTTACTTTTACAGGCGTATGCTCTTCTAAAAACTTTTATTCCTTTTTTTAGTGTTCCGTACGGAACACTTATAAGATCACTTCGGTGTCTGTCTGTCTGTCTGTCTGCCACACCCGATTTTCTCCGAAACTATTTGACATAGAAAGGTAAAATTTGGTAATAATATAGGAATTGATGGCCTCATCAGAGCCATGTTAGTTTTGGGGGGTGAAGTCGGAAGTCAAAAAAAACTTTTTTTAGTAGGTCATCGAGTGTGGTGTCAAATGAAAGCTTGTGAAAACACGAGTAAAAAATATACATATAATATTATACTTGCGCGCACTTTTCTTTGTATTATTTTTAAAAATTCGCGAAAAATCGCTGTCCCGGGCCTTATCTCGAAAAGTACTTATCAAAAAATTTTGAAAAAATTCTGGAATATTCTCCACGGGGTGTAGATTGAACGAAAAATTATCACGAGTGCATTACCTTTAATAATTTATATGGTATATAAAAAAAACAAAAATTTCAAGGTCATCAGATTTCAGTAAAGATTGGAAACAAACTTTTTGTTGAAAACTCATTTGGGGTGTGTTTTGTGAAGTCACTGATCATTTTATACCACCGTAACATAAATTTTGACTTAAGGGGTTCGTTTTGAGGGGTGAAATCGGAAGTGAAAAAAAAAAAAATTTTTTTACTAGGTCATCGAGTGTGGTGTCAAATGAAAGCTTGTGAAAACACGAGTAAAATATATATATATATATATATATATATATATATAATATATATATATATATATATATATATATATATATATATAATGTAATACTTGCGCACACTTTTCTTCGTATTACTTTTAAAAAATAGTGAAAAAATCCCTGTCCCCTACCTTATTTCGAAAAGTACTGATCAAAAAACTTGGAAAGAATTCTGGAATATTCTCCACGGGGTATAGATTGAACGAAAATTATCACGAGTGCATTACCTTTAATAATTTATTTGGTATATAAAAAAAACAAAATTTCAAGGTCACCAGTTTTCAGTAAAGATTGGAAACAAACTTTGTTAAAAACTCATTTGGGGTGTGTTTTGTGAAGTCACTGATCATTTTATACCATCCTAACAAAAATTTTTATTTTAAAAACAATCAACGTACGGAACACTAATTGTGCAAGTTCAACTTGCACTTGACCGGATTTTTTCTCTATAAGATCTTTAACCATGTTTTCTTTATATTTATTTATGTCTTCTTTAGCCACTTTTCGTACTGTCTTATTCAATTCTGCATATTCGACAGTTAATCTCTTTCCTTCGTGTATAAGTTGTCTTCGGTGTTGTTATTAAGGTTGGCTGTAATAGGTTTTTGGTATTGTTCTTCGTTTTCTTTTAGTGTTTGTCTGTCTGTTTTATTTGTTTTCTTGTTGTGTAAACGTTTTCGTTCGAGTCTTTTGTTAAAAAACACCTTTGCTCTGACTGCCTATGATCACTATCCGTTGTAAATCTATTTAGGACCTTCACGTCTGTTACTATGTTCTTATGTGTTATTAGTGCATAATCAATTTCATTTCTTGTCTCACCATCAGGACTAATCCATGTCCATTTCCTCTTCTCCTTTTTCTGAAAGATGGTGTTCATATTATAGAGTTTCTCCCTTTCCAGAAATGTCATCAGCATATGTCCTCTGTTGTTCCTTTCTCCAAGGCCAAAATTTCCTATATAACTCTCTGTATTTTCTGCTTTCTTTCCTATCTTGGAGTTAAAGTCTCCTATTATCAATGTATACTTTGTTCTGTGTTCGTGAAGCGCCTGAAATATTTCCTCATAAAATTCTTCTGCTTCTTGATCTATATCTATCTATGTCAAATAGTCTCGGAGAAAATCGGGTGTGACAGAGAGACAGACAGACGGGCAGGCACCGAAGTGATCATATAAGTGTAGGGAACACTAAAAACGAATTATATATGATACTAACATTAAGATATCATTAAATTATAGAATTATATAATAAAGTTAACACGTTATTTAAAAACTGAACGTTTTTCTATGTAATTAAAGATAGATTACTAGCCTTGTAAAAATTGTCAATAAATATATACCAATAGAAATTTCCCTTCATTGTACAGTATCGTAAACCTTTATTATTTTTTAAGCTTACCTACAAATACTTTTTAGTGTTCCATACGGAACACTTATAAGATGACTTCGGTGTCTGTCTGTCACACCCGATTTTCTCCGAAACTATTTGTCATAGAAAGTTGAAATTTAGTAATAATATAGGAATTGATGGCCTCATTAGAGCCATGTAGTTTTGAATGTCAAATTTTGACTTAAGAGGTTAATTTTGGGGGTGAAATCAAAAGTGAAAAAAAAAAATTTTTAGTAGGTCATCGAGTGTGGTGCCAAATGAAAGCTTGTGAAAACACGAGTAAAAAATATATATGTATTGTAATACTTGCGCACACTTTTCTTTGTATTATTTTTAAAAAATCGCGAGAAATCGCCTTATCTCGAAAAGTAATGATCAAAAAATTTTGAAAAAATTCTGGAATATTCTCCACGGGGTGTAGATTGAACGAAAATTATTACGAGTGCATTACCAAAATTTCAAAGTCATCAGTTTTCAGTAAAGATTGGAAGCAAACTTTGTTGAAAACTCATTTGGGGTGTGTTTTGTGAAGTCAGTGATTATTTTATACCACCGTAACAACATTTTTTATATTAAAAGCAATCAACGTATGGAACACTAATTGTCCAAGGTCAACTTGCATTTGACCGGTTATTAAAAAATTAGGGTAAGAATATATACAGGGTAACATAAAACGATCATTTCTGCGATATCTTGTAACTCTTCCACCTCATTTTTCATTCTTCTCTGGTATTTTATTAAAGGCGTCAGTATTAGCTTCCATTTTTACTGTATCTAATCAGCGAGTTGGTGGTTGTCCGGAAACGCATATTTCATTAGATTTTTCCTGTATGAAAGGTTCATTCTACGGATATCATATTTTTTGACAATTAAGCAAAACCTTTAAATAAAACTACGTAAATGTAATATAAGCCTTGTTACAAATAAATATGAAATATGAATCAATTCTCAATAATCTCTAGTGTTTTTACATATTTAAGTATTGATTTCATTTAGCTGTGCAAAGTTCCACATTAATTTCCAAAAAATATATTTAGCAGTAATTGAAATTGTTATTAGTGTGTCATATGGAATACTTATAAGATCACTTCTGTCTGTCCGTCTGTCACACCCGATTTTCTCCAAAACTCTTTGACACAGAAAGTTGAAATTTGGTACTAATATAGAAATTACCATAATGGCCTCCTCAGAGCCGTGTAGTTTTGAAAGTTAATTTAAGAGGTTAGTTTTGGGGGGTGAAATCGGAAGTGAAAAAAAAATTTACTAGGTCATCGAGTGGGGTATCAAATGAATGCTTGTCAAAATACGAGTTCAAAAATATATATATAATGTAATACTTGCGCACCGCACCCTTTTCTTTGTATTATTTTTAAAAAATCGCTGACCCCCGTTATTTCGAAAAATCCTGAAGTATTCTCCACAGCATGTAGACTGAACGAAAATTATCACGAGATAATTTATCTGGTATGTAAAAAAAAACAAAAATTTAAGGGTCATCAGTTTTCAGTAAAAAATAGGAAAAAAACTTTGTTGAAAACTCATTTGGGGTGTGTTTTGTAATGTCATGTCATTGTTCATTTTATATATAACATATATAATAATAATTTTTATTTCAAAAGCAATCAATGTACGGAATACTAATTGTGCAAGTCCAACTTGCCCCTGACCGGCTTTTTAATTTTAACTGTTTAGACTTTAATTTCCTTCAATATTGAAACGCGCAGGATGAAAGTCTGGGCAATGAGGGAAAATGGAAAATTCCTGGTTAAGAATAATAAAATAAGGAAACTTGGCTTGTCCAAAATTCCGTATATATATATATATATATATATATATATATATAATGAACTGAATATATATATATATATATATATATATATATATATATATATATATATATATAACTGATATATATATATATATATATATATATATATATATATATATATATATATATATATATATATATATATATATATATACATATATATATAACTGAAAAATTAAATTAATAACCCATAGCTCTTGATATAGACAGGACAAAGAAAGCCATATATTTACTAAAAAACAAGGCCCGGAAGGTATTCCTGCAGAACTATTAAAGAATGGAATTGAAAAACTATTTAAGATCTTAACAGAAATTGACGGCCAGGCGACTTGTCTGTTGGCACGATAGCTCCCGAATGAAATGAGATAATTTCAAATAGGGTATGCATATAATACTTGTCGTAGGAAACCTATAGTTTTTGACCTATGCCGCTTTAGGTGAAGTAGATGAGAGGGGTGAGGGTCAATAAATCTTGTATATTTTCAAGAGAGAATGAGAATTTTTCCTGGTTTAGGATAATGAACAAATGTTAAGGGGCTTACATGTCGAGGGAGAAAGTTAGGGGGTTGCTTCGTATAAATGTTTAAATTTTTAACCGATGTTTAAATGGGGAACCAATTCCACAATGCTGAAAAGAAGGCTGGATTGCATCTATACATAAAAGGGGAAACAAAAAGAACTGCAGTAACTATCGAGGTATAACGGCGACAAGTACATTAAGCCGACTTTATGGAAAAACGTTAAGAGATATCATATGTGAAAAGTACCATCCCTACGAATCTGAAGAGCAAAACGGTTTTTTGTTCAACACAAATTATCGAAAAAAGAACAATACGGTCACAAAATGTATACCTACTTCTAGTAGATATCCCTATATTTAAACTATGGGAAGACCTAGAAATATCTGTTATTAATGTGACTATTACGGATCCCATTAAAAAATTCTATAGAAAGACAACATCTAGAATAAAAGTAGTAAATCAACTTTCAAAGGGCTTCAATGTAACTAAAGGCCTATGCCAGGGATGTTCTTTGTCACCCACCCTGTTCAATATATACATCGATGAAGCTCTGAGAATGTAGAAACGGAAGTGTAATGGCATGGGAATAGCAATAGGGGACACAACCCTATACACATTACATTAAGCAGATGATCAGGTGGTGGTGGCTCAAGATAAAGAATACCTAGAATACATGTCCCGGCAACTATTTGAAGAATACAGATAATGGGGATTACAAATAAATACAGAGAAGACACACTATATAAGCACTGGATAAGAACCGTCACCAGGAGATCTGATTCTAGACAATGAAACTATCAAGTGCTGTGAAGAATACGTATATCTGTGCACTAGACTCACCAAGACTGGCCGAAATAACGAAACAATAGAAGACAGAATAACAAAAGGAAAAAAGTTTATTGGGGCATTGAACTCAATACTACGGCAAAAAAATATTAGAGCAGAGACAAAAAAAATATCTATAACTCTATATTACAACCCACACTGGAAGTATGGCAGCTGACCAATAAATCAAAATACAGCCTACTTGCAGTGGAAATGGAGAAGATCTGCACGTAAATCTAGACTCGAGCATGTTAGACATGAGGACATAAGGAATTTAATGAAGGTAGAACGCACAATAATTGACGATATCGAAAAACAACAACTACCTTGGTATGGACATGTAAAACGAATGCCAAGGGAAAGATTACCAAAAAAGATTTTGGAGTGGATCCCTACAGAAAAGCGAAAAAGAGGACGACCACCCACAACATGGCTGCAAGGAATAACAGTCTCAAAAGATGACTGGAAGGATAGAAATAACTAGCGATTAGGAACCCAAAGGCGGAAAACGCAATAAACGCGATTATATATATATATATATATATATATATATATATATATATATATATATATATATATATATATATGTTATATATATATATATATATATATATATATATATATATATATATATATATATATATATATATATATATATATATATATATATATATATATGTATATATATATTATATATATATATATATATATATATATATATATATATATATATATATATGTATATATATATATATATATATATATATATATATATATATATATATATATATATATATATATATATATATATGCCATGAGTATTGCTCTACTGTCATTTGAAGAATCCCAAAATGCGAGACAACAGAGTTTGGGGAAATTCAGCCCCAGGTTACATGCAAACTGTAAAATCAATTGTGACAAATCGATGGACTTCTTAGTTTCTAAGGTAGGGAATAGTAAAAACCGATCATGTTTGAGTATGAGTAAAGAAGAAATAGAACGAAAACTAGCCATTAGCATCAGCTGCCATTTTATTTGGCTCAAGTGGAAATATAGTTTTGAAAAGTAAAATCTTAAAAGTGCTACACGACCCCACATGACCTTTAGATATTTTCTAAGACGTAGAAAAGTCTTACATTCCGACTTTTAAGTGGTTTTTATCTACCGGAATGCTAAGTATATGGAATTACTTTAGACATTTCAAGTGCTTCATTCATTGAGGTGTTTAAAGTATCTGATAAATGTCTACAAGATTTGTATATATATTGGAAGAAACCCTACCAAGTCCATCAGTTTCTTGGTGTTATCATTAAAAAACATGAAGCTAAGCGTGATTTTGCTCATAGCGACAGTGGCATTGGTAAGTATATTTTTTATAACTAACACTTCAATACAACTTCTGACTATTATTTTTAGTAATTTTAATTCCCTTGGTAAAGCGAAATATTTTATTCATAAATACATTACCCTCAGAGATTCATATATTTCTTCACACATTTTGTGTCCCTAGATTACGAAAAACAATATTTCATTTTTGACGGCCAGGCGACTTGTCTGTTGGCACAATAACTCCCGAATGAAAGGTAGTTTCAAAGAGGGTATGCATATAATACTTGTCGTAGGAATGAAACCTATAGTTTTTGACCTATGCCGCTTTAGGTGAGAGAATGATAATTTTTTCTGGTTTAGGATAATGAACAAATGTTAAGGGGCTTAAATGTCGAGGGAGAAAGTTGGGGGGTTGCTTCGTATAAATGTTTAAATTCTGAGTATTTCTGAAGCCTTTCCCTGCCTTACTTTATTTTGTCAAGGGGAGAATGTTTTTGCAAAAAAATCAACATATTTGCGAGTATCTATATCACGAAGTTTCGTCAGAAATAGCAGTAAGAAGTGAAAGGGGTTGGCGGTCAATAAATTTTGTAAAATTTCAATCAAATGAGGGAATTTTTCTTTGTTGTAGATAAAGTATAAATTTTCAAAGTAAATATTTGTAGGAATATAAGAATGAAGGAGGGGTCTGAGAGGGATATCATATTATATTACAGGTCCTCTTCAGTGATCTTGTCTTGGAATCTGAATATAACATAAATCTTTATTATTTCCGATTTTAATATAAATAGTATATAGAGGATACTGGAAAGTGATGACGAATGACCTAAAAAAAGAGCAATAGTATTATTCCATTTGTTCTTGTTTAGAAAAAATGTTAATTTTATCCTACTATAAGTTATCATTTTCTTTTTGAAAATATCGGTTAGTAATGACTTAGACAAGGGTTAAAAATAAGGAAAAGGGGGTTAGCGCACTAGTTGCTAATATACCGTATTATAAGTCCTTTCTAGACTTATTCAGGTCGAAAAAACTGAATATTACATTATGTTTTCATTATTTTAATCTTAATAGGGTTTTATAGGGAAAGAGGGTGCACAAGCATATTTGTTTATACTAAAATATATAAGGGACTAAAAGTATGGAGCAGGATTAGAGGGTGTATTCGTAGATATGATATTATAGGTCCTCCTTTGGGCAAGTTTTTAGAATGATCATTTATATTAATATAGAAAAGGAGTTTAATAGTAAAAGATGATGAGTTTAAAAGATAGAGGTAATTGTGTATATATAGTAATGTACGTTCATTTCAGGATTCCTGTAGTAAACGAAAATGAAAATTATATTATTTTTTTTATTATTTTCGACATTAATAGAAACTTTCCATCTACTTAACTTTCTTTTATTAACATTTCACCATAAGTTAACAACACAGTTGGGGGTAAGTTCGGATTGTGTTTATCACTGAGAAGAAATTATTGCCTATTAAGGGTAAAATTTAATTTTGTCATTTTATTTCATTTATTAGGTTGTATATCAATCTAGCATTATATTGATGAATTTGTATTCAGTTTTCACATTCTAACATAAAAATATATAGGATTATCCAATTAAAAAAATTAAGTTAATGGAGAGCCGTTTTTTTTGGTCCAAACATAAACAATTTTAAGATTTGCCGAATATCGTATATATATATGTATATATATATATATATATATATATATATATATATATATATATATATATATATATATATATATCATCATTATCAGCCTCCCCTAAGTACATCCATCTTCTTCGATTTTGGGTCTTGTTTATCCAGTTGTATCCCACGAGCCTTTTGATATCGTCTTTTGATATCTTTGCGGGCGCCCTCTACTTCTTTTCTCATTCCAGGGCCTCCAGTTGATTACCTTATGGTTTCATCGATCATCAGAGAGTCTTGCGATATGACCCGCTCATCTCCACTTCGATCAGCTTACCCTCTCAGCTACATCAGTTATCTCGGACCTTCCTCGAATTTCTTATTAGTCAGCCCCTCATCATCTCTCAACGATATTCCCAACATTTTTCTTTTCTTCGCTCGTTGAGCTACTTGTAGGCTATTTATTTTGTCTTGATTCAAAGCCCACGTTTCCGTTCCTTATGTCAATACTGGCAACAAGCATTGATCAAATGTGTTCGTTTTTAGAGTATTTGGTATATTGGAAAGAAAGATGTTTCGCAATCTGCCAAATGCCGACCAAGCCAATGATATTCTCTGTGATATACGTATGAATCCGTTGTTGTGATTTTCGCGTTTTCAATGTTCAGTTCTGCTTCTTTATCGCAATCGTCATTTGTCATGAACATGATTTTGGCGATGTTTATCTTCAGACCAATCTCTCTGGATTTTTTGTTAAGTTCGTTCAGCATTTCTTCCAATTCTTCTTTGTTGTTAGATATGAGCCCAATATCATCCGCGAATCGCAAATGATTGAGTTGCTCTTCTCCTATATTTATACCCTTGTTTGTCCATTGAAGTTGTTTGAAAAGATCTTCTAGTGCCAACGTAAACAAATATATATATATATATATATATATATATATATATATATATATATATATATATATATATATATATATATATATATATATATATATATATATATATATATATGCGTAAATATTTACAGACGGAGAAAGAAATATGTTTCCCGATGTATCGGTGTGAGGTTAGTGATGGACTTATAAGTCGCAACCGTTTCGCCAAAATCTTATTTGGCATTATTAATGGGTATTAATGGTAGCCGGTCGACGGTAAACTGATATTGTTTGGGAAAAGTCTGGTAAAATTCTAAAAGACACTAGAATTTATATTGATCAGTGTGTTGTATACATCTTTGAATACCAAATAATTTATATTATTTTGTACAACATAGATTGAAGGAGCTGATATCTACTTCAGTTTTTCGACAATACTTTACAATTGATACAAGCAGAGAGGTTCCTCTGATGCCAGTTTTTATATTGTATATATATTTTGGGATTTACCAAATCATTCTCTTAGTATCATTCATGTCATAAAATGGCTTAAATCATTTCAATTTTTTAAAATTCAAAATATTTTAATTTACTGGATCATGTAAACATTAAGAAACATTGTTCGGCTATTTCGAATTATGCAATTCGATCTCCAAATTGTAATTGGTAAAAGACATTTAATGAAAACTAATTTTTATACCTATTTAATCAAAATCTTTATAGTAGAGATAAATTTAATAAATCTATTTCAGCCAAAAACTATCTGAAATTTGAAATCTAAGCAACATCTCTATTATTGTAATCGGTCAGCAGTAAATAGTACTAGAAGTTAAATAGCTTTTGTTCAACTCGGTATTAAGTTCAAAAGTAGACTAAAACACAAAAGGTTACAGAAAAAGGATCTGGTAAAATTTTTTAAAAAATTATTTAAGGCCTCAGTCCAAGGATATGCAATAAAAAGCCGAGAACTTCAAAAATACAAGGTTGAGCCTCGACCAGGACCACAACCCGAACCACAGCCAGGGCCAGGACCACAACCCGAACCTCAACCAGGACCAGAGCCTGAACCGCAACCAGGACCAGGACCTCAACCTGAACCACAACCAGGACCAGAACCTGAACCACAACCAGGACCAGGACCACAACCCGAACCTCAACCAGGACCGGGGCCACAACCTGAACCTCAACCAGGACCTGAACCACAACCAGGACCAGGACCCAACCCTGCAGTATTCCCCGGACCTGAACCACAGCCTGAGCCGCAACCAGGACCAGGACCACAACCCGAACCCCAGCCAGGACCAGGACCACAACCCGAACCTCAACCAGGACCAGAGCCTGAACCGCAACCAGGACCAGAACCTGAACCGCAACCAGGACCAGGACCACAACCTGAACCTCAACCAGGACCGGGGCCACAACCTGAACCTCAACCAGGACCTGAACCACAACCAGGACCAGGACCCAACCCTGCAGTATTCCCCGGACCTGAACCACAGCCTGAGCCGCAACCAGGACCAGGACCACAACCCGAACCCCAGCCAGGACCAGAACCACAACCCGAACCTCAACCAGGACCAGAGCCTGAACCGCAACCAGGACCAGGACCCGAACCTGAACCACAACCAGGTCCAGAACCTGAACCGCAACCTGGACCAGGACCACAACCCGAACCTCAACCAGGACCGGGGCCACAACCTGAACCTCAACCAGGACCTGAACCACAACCAGGACCAGGACCCAACCCTGCAGTATTCCCCGGACCTGAACCACAGCCTGAGCCGCAACCAGGACCAGGACCACAACCCGATCCTCAACCAGGACCAGAGCCTGAACCCCAACCAGGACCAGGACCTCAACCTGAACCACAACCAGGACCAGAACCTGAACCGCAACCAGGACCAGGACCACAACCCGAACCTCAACCAGGACCAGGGCCACAACCTGAACCTCAACCAGGACCTGAACCACAACCAGGACCAGGACCCAACCCTGCAGTATTCCCCGGACCTGAACCACAGCCTGAACCGCAACCAGGACCAGGACCACAACCCGAACCCCAGCCAGGACCAGGACCACAACCCGAACCTCAACCAGGACCAGAGCCTGAACCACAACCAGGAACCAGGACCACAACCTGAACCACAACCGGACCAGAACCTGAACCGCAACCAGGACCAGGACCACAACCCGAACCTCAACCAGGACCGGGGCCACAACCTGAACCTCAACCAGGACCTGAACCACAACCAGGACCAGGACCCAATCCTGCAGTATTCCCCGGACCTGAACCACAGCCTGAGCCGCAACCAGGACCAGGACCACAACCCGAACCCCAGCCAGGACCAGAACCACAACCCGAACCTCAACCAGGACCAGAGCCTGAACCGCAACCAGGACCAGGACCTGAACCTGAACCACAACCAGGTCCAGAACCTGAACCGCAACCTGGACCAGGACCACAACCCGAACCTCAACCAGGACCAGAGCCTGAACCGCAACCAGGACCAGGACCTGAACCTGAACCACAACCAGGTCCAGAACCTGAACCGCAACCTGGACCAGGACCACAACCAGAACCACTTTGGTAGTTGCATTTTATCATTCTAGACATAAAGGACAAGACAAAAATTTGTATTTTATTTTTTTCCTTAATTTTTTCCTCGGCATTGTTTTAGATCTAGTCTAACGTAAAGCTGTAGCATGTTAGATATGTATCCTTAAGAAAAATAAATGCATCTGATACTTGTCGGAAGTTATTGTAATAGGGATAAATTATTATTTTGATTTTTAACTTTTTATTTTTGTATCTCCTGTTGAAATTCATGTCATCCTGGACAAACCGGAAATTAGTTAACTCATGCACACAACTTTTTTAAACCTACTTCAAAATTTATTATTTGTCTCTATATCGGTGGATTATAATTTTTATATTAGTCAAAAATCGGACGATAACGGTCATGTGGTTGCATGATATTGTTTAACTAGTTAAATTGTTGCTAGCTTTTAGAGACTTGATAATAAAAACGGAGCTATATGGTGCTTAAAAATATAAAAAAATATTCAGATTCTAGTTTTAGGCACATTTTTAAACTCGTACAACCTGAATTGTAACAGAAATTTGAAGATACATACAAAAAGCTATTGTCTTAATTAATAATGCTTACGAGGACTTAAAACAATGTTGCTGAAAACGGCAACGACATTAGATTCGAATATGTAAACAAGTTTCTATGTTATAAGAGTTACACATAATAAATTCTCGGCCTGATGATCTATTTAAATGAAATTTGACATGCAGAAGGATTGTAATTTGGAAAAGTAAATATAGAACTTTCTTTGACTCTTAAAATGAGTGTAAACTATATGTTGATAAATATTACAATGTTTAAAATGCATTAACTTCTAGTTACACAAGTATGTCTTTTTACCTTCATTGCTAAAGGAAGTATTGTTTACGTGAAAAAAATCACACTTTGAGATTTTTACTTTTTTTCACGTTTCAGGGTTCCTAGATCATGAAAAACATAGTCACTTATTTCAGTCGGCCTAGCGGTGTGTTGGCACGAGAACTCTTGAACGAACTAAGATATCAGTTTCAAACATGGTACATAGATAACATTTAACAAGGAGATGGATCCTGTTGTTTTTGAATGATATCGCTTCGAATCCAGGTGGTAGACGTCGATAATTTTGAAAGGTTTTAAAAGTAAAATGGAAATTTTCCTGCAGCATAAATATTTATAGTAAAATATAGAAGGGTCTGGAGGAGAGGGGGAGGAGATTAGAGGGGTTACTTCCTATATATTGTCTTACATATCCTTTTCTGGATTTTTGAAGACTAGAGATCCAAAAATTAGAGTATTTTTTGATGGCTTCCAAGTTTAACCCAGGAACGGGCTGAAGGGGGTGTGGATAGTTTAATATTGTATAATGTTTATAGTATTTTCAGATATTTACAAGTTTCTTGGTTGATATACTGGACAAATTTGTGGAATCTGAAAATTAAGTTATTTTTTCATTACTTTTAGTTGTAATGGGGGAAGGAATGAAAGAGGTGGAGTGGTCAAATACGGTATGGTTTCAATACCTGCAGTGTTATGGGAATTTTTCCAAACTTTTCGTTGTGATATTATTATAGTAAATTTACTATATATAATTCTGTACCCCAGAGGTAACGTGTCGTAACTGCATTTGCCGTAATTTTACAGGAATGAATTTTCAAAATAGATATTATACTACTTTTTCTTATATTATGTAAACCAATTGGCATTTCTATATAAGATTTAGGATTTCTAGATTCAATGTTTTTACACTTTCCTGTGTCCTGCAGGTACGACGGTTTACAACTAGAAAAGGTGAACATTTCCATAATTACAAATTTTATAGTTTCATTTTGCCTCTAGAGTACAGAATGATGTAACGAATAAGAGGTGAGAAGGGGAGTTAGATTTCGTATTTGTTGTACTATAGATATTATTCATAGTTCTTTGATCCAAGGCAGGGTCGGCCCTAGTTTTTTTGCCGCCTTAGGCAAACTCAAAAAATGCCGCCGAACCCAAGCTTAAAGAAAATTATGTCAACCAGGAAAATGACATATAGTTGAATTAAGACAATAATACTAATACAGACTTACGAAAAATTGTTTTATTGAAAAACAAAGTTTACATTTTTAACGGGCTAAAGACAACGAACTTACAAACTAAAACTAGTACCTACTATTTTCAGAGATAATTTAAATATACTTTAAAAACAACGAACAAAACTAGTACAATAATATACAAAGTTTAAACCTAAATTAAAACATTTTTTCGAAGTTTAATTTCTGCAAAATGGCGAATAATTTCTTTCTGATCTAATTTACTACTCAATTCGTATTCAGTGGCCATTAAGACGATTTTGTGTAGTCATAGTTCAGGTTATTATTTTTAATTTAGAAAAAGTTCTTTCGCCGGTAATAACAGTGATGGGCAGCGTTAACAAAATTCTTAGAGCAATGCGCAATTTTCGCCTAATTTTAAGAGAAATAATGAATTTAAGAACGTCAACTGGATCTTCTTCCTTTGTTAACAGTGAAGAAACAAGACCTATTTCGTCAGCCAGATCTAAAGCGTTAAAATCGGACAAATCACCATCTATTAAGACGAGATCTTTACAATGTGCCAGTAATTCATTTATACACATGCCCTTAAGTTTATAAACATCATATAAAAATTCAAGAGTCATTATGGCTATTTAGTAGGTTGAATCTTGGCTCCAATGCATTGATCGCCTGATCTATAGTAATGAAAAAAAATTCTATTTTATATTTTTGTTTTGGATCTTGTATCGGTTCGTCTAAACTTTCATATGAAAAATTTTGTTCTGTAGTCCGAACATGATGACGTGATGTAGTCAATTCAAAGTTTTTTCTCCGTCGATTTCGTTGGCTAAATTTTCAGCTTCTAAGATAGTGTTGTCAAAGGATTCATCTGATCTTAATCCTTTAAAAAAATTAATGTCTATTCCTGTTGTATTTCATTATGCTACTCATTTATTTTCTAGATTCAAATAACCGAAATATAGTTTTGTCGGTTGTATTTATTTTTTTTGCGCTCTAATAGTTTAGGCAGTTTTGCCGCCCCTAGATTTTGCCGCCGTAAGCAGGGCCTACCTTGCCTACCTTCTAGCGCAGGCCCTGGCCAAGGGAACAGAACATAACATTATTTTTTTGCAATTTGCAATATTAAGAGTGTGTTCACACACATATATATATATATATATATATATATATATATATATATATATATATATATATATATATATATATATATATATATATATATATATAAGATTTGGTATATATGTTATATATCATATATATATATATATATATATATATATATATATATATATATATATATATATATATATATATATATATATATATATAAGATTTGGTGATATATTATCGACCGTGCATCAATCTATATATATATATATATATATATATATATATATATATATATATATATATATATATATATATATATATATATATATATATATATATATATGATTATCGGGAATCGGTCTGGACTGTAAATAAAACTCTTTTCTTCTTTAAAACTCAATATTTCGTTACCGTTTGATAACTTCTTCAGGAGTAACTACAAAATTAATACACCTATATTAACACACTATTCTCTTTCGTCAAGGCATTAAAATATTGAAATATAAAACAAACAATTATGAAACAAACGAACAATCAATTAAAAACACGTACGAAAATGCGAGTTTGTCCTGGAAACCAACACTCAACATCTCGATTTACTACAACAAACTGAGAGTAAATAGCCTCGGTACATATGCACTGCCGTGAATTCCAAACGAAACTTTAAAAAACAGCAAATCTTTAAAAACGTCTTTAATTTACTTTATACTAAGAGGTGGCAAATCTTTATTTGTTATTATTGCTGTAATTGTAAATGATTAATACCTATTAATTATGTTGCTATATATAATACTAAGTTGATTAGTGTCTGATTTATAGTTAATTGACTTTGGGTCCCTGTTGATATGGTACATTTCTTTAAAAAGTCTCCATTTATAGTTGTTGTCATGAGCTAAGATTTTAACGTTGTTATAGTCAAAATTATGACCCGCTTTCAAATTATGTTGCACCACAGCACACGAATTCTTTCCCAATCGGGAGTCACTCCTGTGCTGTGTGAGTCTCTGTTTCAACCACTGAGCTGTCTGCCCAATATAACACGCTTCACATTGTAAACAAGATAATCTATAAACTACAGAGTTATTATATAAAATAGGTGTTCAATCCTTTATTTTTGAAAACAGGTCAGAAACTCGTATGCTGTTATATTTCGCAATTTTTATATTTGGAAAATCTCTGAATAAGGCGACAATTGAGTTTGTGATTGGCTTTATAAATTGTAGCTTCCTGTATATCCTATGCTGCGCAGGCGTCTCGTCAGTAGGGGCATCAACACTATCCGAATTATAAATTAATTTTCGTAAAATGTGTTTAGGGTAGGCATTGTTGACAAAAATGTTATACAGCTCGTCTAGGTTTCTTTTTCGAAACCTATCATCACTGATGCGTATGACCCTGTTTTTCATTGCAATTACGGTGTTAAATTTTTGATTTTTTTGGGTGATTAGAGAAATAATTAATGAATCTGCCTGACGCTGTGGGTTTTTTATACCAGTCAAGTATAATACTGTTGTCACTCGTTCTTATTACTTTAGTGTCCAAGAAAGGAACACTGAAGTCCTGTTCTATTTCGATAGTGAATTGTATATGTGTGTTGAATGCATTAAAATAGTTTAAAATGATTTCTGTATTACCCTTGGGTACAGCGCAAATCAGATCATCAACATACTTGTACAAAAAGGGTAGGCTGAATGGTAATTGAGGAACCACCGTTTCCAAAAGATGGTCCAACACCACCTTGGCTAAAACTGGACTGATAGGAGACCCCATTGAAGTTCCAAAAATTTGTTTGAAAAATTTTTGGTTGAAACTAAAATATGTGTTGTTGAAGATGAATTTAATGAGAATCAAGAAATTATGCTTTGAAATCATGGTTTTTGTTTGAATCAGTTCCCACTTTTTTTCCAGAATAGTTAGGATTAAGTCTAGAGGTATATTTGTAAACAAAGATACTACATCCAAAGATATTAATACATACTCTTCTGGTAATGTCACTCCCTTTATTTTGTTGACAAACGAGAAGGTGTCTCTAACATTGTAATCCGTGTCATCCTCAAAAGCAACACTTAAAATTTTAGCTAAGTATTTTGATAGATTGTATGTCGTTGAATTCACTGAACTTATAATTGGTCTCAGAGGAGTGTTTGTTTTGTGAATTTTGGGTAAACAGTAGAGTTTGGGAAATGTGGAATTGTAAATTACTAACTTCTTGTACAGTTGTTCATCTATTTCGCCTTTGTTCTTTAAAAATTTTTACAAACAAACTATAAAAACAAGCTTTAATGATTTAATAAAATTTTAAAGAACAAAGGCGAAATAGATGAACAACTGTACAAGAAGTTAGTAATTTACAATTCCACATTTCCCAAACTCTACTGTTTACCCAAAATTCACAAAACAAACACTCCTCTGAGACCAATTATAAGTTCAGTGAATTCAACGACATACAATCTATCAAAATACTTAGCTAAAATTTTGAGTGTTGCTTTTGAGGATGACACGGATTACAATGTTACTCGTTTGTCAACAAAATAAAGGGAGTGACATTACCAGAAGAGTATGTATTAATATCTTTGGATGTAGTATCTTTGTTTACAAATATACCTCTAGACTTAATCCTAACTATTCTGGAAAAAAAGTGGGAACTGATTCAAACAAAAACCATGATTTCAAAGCATAATTTCTTGATTCTCATTAAATTCATCTTCAACAACACATATTTTAGTTTCAACCAAAAATTTTTCAAACAAATTTTTGGAACCCCAATGGGGTCTCCTATCAGTCCAGTTTTAGCCAAAGTGGTGTTGGACCATCTTTTGGAAACGGTGGTTCCTCAATTACCATTCAGCCTACCCTTTTTGTACAAGTATGTTGATGATCTGATTTGCGCTGTACCCAAGGGTAATACAGAAATCATTTTAAACTATTTTAATGCTCGAAATAGAACAGGACTTCAGTGTTCCTTTCTTATAGTAATAAGAACGAGTGTATATTATACTTGACTGGTATATATATATATATATATATATATATATATATATATATATATATATATATACATATACATATATACATATATACATATATATATATATATATATATATATATATATATATATATATATATATATATATATATACATATATGTGTGTGTGTGTGTGTGTGTGTGTGTGTATTTGTATATGTATGTGTTTACGTATGTATGTATGTTTCCTTGTGTCTGCGGGTTTCCATTTTAGGTGTGTATACATGTGTGTGTATATGCGTTCTCGTGTGTAGGCCGTATGCATTTAGATATGAGCGTGTATTTCTACATAAATAATAGAGACGTGGTATCTATAACGGTATATGAGTATACAAATGTACGTATAAGTGTATGTTAGCAGTATAACTAGGGCAGTTCTGCGTCAAATGGTGCTTCAGATGGTACATGCCATCCACTTCTTGTACTCTCGGTGTCATCTTAAACTTCTTTAGATGAAGAAGTAGTTCTTCAGCTAAAGGAGTGGAAAAGGTGATCGACAATGACATCACAGACCAGCGGCTATTGCGGTGGTTGTTGATCAAAGAAAGGGTGTGGCTTCTCGAAGAAGTGACGCAATAGGTGCAAGAAGTTTTTATTTAGGGTGAAGAAGTGAGGAGGTGAAGGCGCGAAATGTTTGTTTAAGTGAAGAAGTGGTCGACAATGACTGCACAACACTGCGGTTGTTTACCAAATCATTAATGATTTAAACGTGACGAAATCAGACTTGCAAAAATTTCGTCGTTAAAGAGAGAGAGAGAGATGTTGAGTCTAAATATGTCCATAAACTAAAAAATAAGTTTGAAGGTGTTTTGTTAGAGGAAAAAACCGGTCAAAAGGGCATTCTCTAGGTGGACGAGGGTATTTCTTGTGTGTAAATTATAGGGGTGTTGTTGTTTGGAACGAGCGATGAAGGACTAGCTGGCCAAAGCTGGTCAAAAAGTCCTTAAAGCTATCCACTAAGTTCTTATCGGCAAAGGGCTAGTTTAGGGGGAGTATTTATATGGTGTAAAAAATGATAAGGGGTAGGTTGGCTTAAAAGTACTTATTATGACAACGTTGAGGGGTAGGCTGGCCAAAAAGTCCTTATTATGACGATGATGATGGGGTGGAGTAGTTTTTTGGGGGATGACTTTTCGGAGTGTTTTCATATGGTGTAAAAAAGAGAAAAAATATGTTTTTTTTAATGAGAGTTATTTACCCTCTCTTTGAGTCAATTGGGTGGGGGTTAAATATGTTATTCTAATTTAAAAAAAGTCCTAGCTAATCCAAGTAATAGATGCGAGCCGTCAACCTTTGTATGACAAATCGGATTCTGTTACCACTATACTAACGTTAATAATTTTTGTGAATGAGATGGTTACAGTCGGCGGAAAGATTGAAGGGCAAAAGGGGCAAGAGGCTAACCTCGTAACCTCGTTTTAATCCTGTTTGAACGAGATAAATATCAAGGAATTTTACTTTTTGTAGCTGAAGTTTATAAACTCTTAAAATAATTACGCGTTTATATATATTTGTTTTCTTGTTAACTGCACTATTAGAAGAGGTTAAACTAAAAAAAATATATACATCAACAATGACTACGACATCGTCGTTGTCGTTAACTATGAAGGCTGTTTTTACTCATACTCAAGGATATAATTGTCGTTTTAGTTAAGGGCCGAAAGAACTGGCCATGTACGATGGTTACCGTTCCTCAAATTATCTTTTTAAGCCACCTTTTCCAAGACACATGTTATTTGAAAAAATGAAAAATGAAAAAATTGTTGTGGAAATATAAACCTTAATGACATTGAAAATATTTTCAAAAAGTTATCCAAATATTACAAGCATTCATTTTCTTCTAATATCATTTTACATGTAAAAGGATTTGAAAAGTGTAAAATTTCTTTTTATTATTATTTATAACATTCCGTCAAACAATTGTCACAATGATAGTGTAAATCCATGGCTGAGCATTAACTAATGTCAAGTTACTACACAATTATAAAAGTTGCTGAAAATCAATATTTTGTAAGAAAATTGTTGTTTATCGTAAAAATACATTAATAGGAATTTAAAAAAAAAATGATTTTTTTTTAATCCTTGTCAGAAATTTTATACATAAGGTTATGAAATTTTTTTGTGATAAATAAAAACAATTTTGAAACAAAAAAATAGTGGTTTTATTGATATCATAATTTTATATCCCTAACTGAAAAAGACATTATAACTAGATAGATAAATTACACATATATTTTTATTTGTATGCCTTCGCTTCTATAAAGTATCCCTGATACATTATTTATTATTATTTTTTATGACATTCGATTGTGGAAAAAATTTGAACTCTCTCTGTTATTCTACAAATCAATTAAATTATATTTTCGTCTTTTTTTATAGTTTCCTCTCTCCGCCAACAGCTACATAAACAGGAAATGATGTATCAAGTTGTTGAAACTAGATAGTGTTTATAATGGCTAACTGACATATAATAATAGAAAATTTTGCATATATATATTTTATATATTATGTACCACTCAGTGTATCACCACTAAACCAAACACTTTATTTTTGGACTCGACGCGTGTTAGCTTCAATAGGAGCGATGATTGACTAAAGCTAAACTATAAATCTACCTTATTTATACTTCCCCTCAGGGGCAAGCGAAGTTCTCTTCTCCAGTACGGGCCTGTTGTGGTTGTCCTTGTACGTCTCTCCAATTAGTCCATGCCCTCCGTTATTTATTTCGCAATCCCAATGTGTAAAGAAACCGTGCAGAGGGGATGTATGGCTCAGCGAGAAAGAGCCCCTAATGGTTCCTGCCGGATACCGAGCGAAATCCGACAGTAAGCAGCCTTGCCATGATATCCAGGCTCTGTCATGGTCGCCTAACCACTTCCTAGGTTACTCGTGGGAATCATATGACCCAAACAAATAATAGGTCACACGGGTCCAAAAGACCCATAACAGAGTCAATTCCAAATTCGCCATTCCTACCCACTTTCTATTGATTCTTCAAAATTAACTCAAATAACGGTTCTTTCAAAAGCACTTCTCCATTTATTCTACACAAACCCCTAGTAGCTCAATTTGTTTCTTTTGAGGAAATAAGAAAATTGTTGGATGGATCGCTTTTAATTCAAGTTAACAATGAAAATCAATCACGCATAGCTTCCAATTTGATACAACTGCTTAATCAAGAAGTCTCAGCATCACCCCATAAAACCCTCAACTCCATAAAGGGAATCATCACCTGCAAGGATCTAGTAAATTACACTGATTAGGAAATTTTAGAAAACTTGGAAAGCCAGGGTGTTACAGAAGTCTACAGGATCCCTCAAAAAAAAGATTCCGATCAACCTTCACACACTTTCATCCTGACTTTCAAGCTCCATCAATTACTCCCTAAAATATTTGCTGACTGGTATTCTTTGAAAGTCTGCCAGTACATCCAGAATCCGATGAGATGTTATCATTGCCAGAGATTCGGCCACATGGCTGCTAAATGTGCTTATGACCCCATGCCCATCTTATGGACATGCACTTCATCTGGATACTCTATGTTCAAAAACCTCTTATTGTATCAACTGTAAGGGATCTTATTCTCCTAAATATAAGGGTTGCTCCCAGTTTAAACAAGAGTTTGAAATTCAGAAGATCAGAACCTCCGATAAGGTTTCTTATTTTGAAGCCAAGAAAAAATACTGCAGTATGAATTGCCATATCATACAATACGTAACCAAAAGTCTCAAGTCCTTGCAAATCTCCATTTCTACTCAATGTAACCTAATCAACCCAGCCCCTTCCACTTCTGAGACCCCTTTTTCTCAATCCACCCGTTCCACCTCCATTCAACCCTCCTCCCCTAAACCAATCCTTCATCCCACTTTCCCTATCTTTTCTGACAATCCACCTCCCTTCCTAACTCCCAACCCAAATCCTCAACAGCCCCGTCCTCCCACACATCCAAAAACTTATCAAAATCCCAACCTATCATCAAATCCTCTCAAATTAAACTCCCCAGACTGAATATGTGAAACACTACCAAACCTCCCAACCTTCCCGACACCAATAAAAAGACATCTCGCCCCTATAGATCAAACTCAATATTAGCTTCCATTTTTACTGTATCTAATCAGCAAGTTGATGGTTGCCCGAAAACGCATATTTCAATAGATTTTCCCTGTATGAACGTTTTATTCTACGGATATCATATATTTCGACAATTAAGGAAAAACTTTAAATAAAACTGGACGTCAATATTAGCTTCCATTTTTACTGTATCTAATTAGCGAGTTGATGGTTGCCCGAAAACGCAGATTTCATTAGATTTTTCCTGTATGAAAGTTTTATTTTACGGATATCATATATTTCGGCAATTAAGGAAAAACTTTAAATAAAACTACGTAATATGCAATATAAGCCGTGTTACAAATAAATATGAAATATGATTAAATTCTCGATAATCTCTACTTTTTTACAAATTGAAGTATTGATTACATTTAGCCGTCCAAAACTCCACATTCATTTCTAAAAAATATATTTAGAAGTAATTGAAATTGTCATTAGTGTTCCGTCCGGAATACTTATAAGATCACTTCTGTCTGTCTGTCTGTCACACCCGATTTTCTCCGAAACACTTTGACATAGAAAGTTGAAATTTGATACTAATATAGGAATTAATGGCCTCACAGCCGTGTAGTTCAAAAATATATATAATGTAATACTTGCGCACCCTTTTCTCTGTATTATTTTTAAAAAATCGCTGACCCCCCCCTTATTTCGAAAAATACTGATTAAAAAATTTTGAAAAAATCCTGGACTATTCTCCACAGGATGTAGATTGAACGAAAATTATCACGAGATAATTTATCTGGTATATAAAAAAAAACAAAAATTTCAAGGTCATCAGTTTTCAGTGAAAATCGGAAAAAAACTTTGTTGAAAAATCATTTGTCATGTCATTGTTCATTTTATACCTTCGTAACAAAATTTTTTATTTCAAATGCAATCAAAGTACGGAATACTAATTGCGCAAGTCCAACTTGCCCCTGACCGGTTTTTTTAATTTTAACTCTTTAAACTTTAATTTCCTTTAATATCGAAACGAGCAGGATGAAAGTCTGGGCAATGAGGGGAAATGGAAAAATTCGTGGTTAAGAATAATAAAATAAGGAAACTTGGCTGGTCCAAAATTCCGTATATATATATATATATATATATATAAATATATATATATATATATATATATATATATATATATATATATATATATATATATATATATATATATATATATATACATATATATATATATATATATATATATATATATATATATATATATATATATATATATCTTTTAATTGATAATATATATTAATATAGCTCTTGATATAGGCAGGACAAAGAAAGCCATATATTTACTAAAAAACCGGTCAAGTGCAAGTTGAACTTGCACAATTAGTGTTCCGTACGTTGATTGTTTTTAAAAAAAATTTTTTGTTAGGGTGGTATATATATATCTTTAACTGAAAATTTAAAAATTAAATTAATAACCCATAGCTCTTGATATAGGCAGGACAAAGAAAGCCATATATTTACTAAAAAACAAGGCCCGGAAAACATTCCTGCCGAACTAATAAAACTGGAATTGAAAAACGATTTAAGATCTTAACAGAAATTTTTAACCATTGTTTAAATAGCGAACCAATTCCACAATGCTGGAAAGAAGGCTGGATTTTTACATATACATAAAAGGGGCAACAAAAAGAACTGCAGTAACTATCGAGGTATAACGGTGACAAATACATTAAGCCGACTCTATGGACTAAAAAATATTAAAAGATCTCATATGTGAATAGTACCATCTCTACGAATCTGAAGAGCTATGGAAAAATATTAAAAGAAAAATGTACGAATTTAGAGTAGGTCGATCAACAATTGACAATATTTTTTGTTCAAGACAAATTATCGAAAAAAGAACAATATGGTCACAAAATGTACACCTACTTCTAGTAGATCTGACAAAGGCATATGATACGGTCCCTATTGTTAAACTATGGAAAGTCCTAGAAAAATTTAATATTAATGTTCTATTACGGATGCCATTAAAGAATTCTATAGAAACACAACATCTAGAATAAAAGTAGGAAATCAACTTTCAAAGGGCTTCAATGTAACTAAAGGCCTATGCCAGGGATGTTCTTTGTCACCCGCCCTATTCGATATATACATCGATGAAGCTCTGAGAATATGGAAACGGAAGTGCAATGGCATGGGAATAGCAATAGGGGACACAACCCTATACACATTACATTACGCAGATGATCAGGTGGTGGTGACTCAAGATAAAGAAGAACTTGAATACATGTCCCGGGAACAATTCGAAGAATATAGGAAATGGGGATTACAAATAAATATGGAGAAGACACAATATTTAAGCATTGGAAAAGAATCGTCATCAGGAGATCTGATTCTAGACAATGAAATTATCAAGTGTTGTGAAGAATACGTATATCTGGGCACGAGACTAACCAAGACTGGCCGAAACAACGAAACAATACAAGACAGAATAACAAAAGGAAAAAATGTTATTGGGGCATCGAACTCAATACTATGGTAAAAAAATATAAGAGCAGAGACAGAAAAAATCTATAAGTCTATATTACAACCCACACTGACTTATAGCTCGGAAGTATGACAGCTGACAAATAAACAAAAAGACAGCCTACTTGCAGTGGAAATGGATTTCTGGAGAAGATCTGCAAGTAAATCTAGACTCGAGCATGTTAGAAATGAGAACGCAAGGAATTTAATGAAGGTAGAACGCACAATAATTGACGATATCGAAAAACAACAACTAGCTTGGTATGGACATGTAAAACGAATGCCAAGGGAAAGGCTACCAAAAGACATTTTGGAGTGGATCCCTACAGAAAAGAGAAAAGAGGAAAAGAGGACGACTACCCACAACATGGCTGCAAGGAATAACAAAGGCAATGTCTGCGAGGAACCTTTCAGAAGATGACTGGGAGGGTAGAAATAACTGGCGATTAGGAACCCAAAGGCGGAAAACGCTAGCTATAAACGGGATTATATATATACATATATATATATATATATATATATATATATATATATATATATATATATATATATATATATATATATATATATATAACTTGCCAGGAGTATTGCTCTGCTGTCATTTGAAGAATCCAAAATGCGAGACAACAGAGTTTGGGGAAATTCAGCCCCAGGTTACATGCAAACTGTAAAATCAATTGTGACAAATCGATGGACTTCTTACTTTCTGAGGTAGGGAATAGTAAAAACCGATTATGTTTGAGTGTGAGTACAGAAGAAATAGAACGAAAACTAGCCACTAGCATAATTTGCCATTTTATTTGGCTCAAGCGGAAATATAGTTTTGAAAAGAAAAATCTTAGAAAGTGCTACACGACCCGACATGACATTTAGATATTTTCTAAGACGTAGAAAAGTCTTACATTCCGACTTTTAAGTGGTTTTTATCTACCGGAATGCTAAGTGTATGGAATTACTTTAGACATTTCAAGTGCTTCATTCATTGAGGTGTTTAAAGTATCTGATAAATGTCCACAAGATTTGTATATATATTGGAAGAAACCCTACCAAGTCCATCAGTTTCTTGGTGTTATCATTAAGAAACATGAAGCTAAGCGTGATTTTGCTCATAGCGACAGTGGCATTGGTAAGTATATTTTTTATAACACCTTAATACAACTTCTTTTATTTAATAATTTAATTTCCCTTGGTAAAGCGAAATATTGTAGTCCTGATTACATTACCCTCAGAGATTCATATATTTCCTCACATTTTGGTGTCCCTAGATTACAAAAATATTATGTGATATTTGACAGCCAGACGACCTGTCTGTTGGCACGATAACTCTCGAATAAAATGAGATAATTTCAAATAGGGTATACATATAATACTTGTCGTAGGAATAAAACCTATAGTTTTTGACCTATGCTGCTTTTCGTGAAGTAGATGAAACGGGTGAGGGTCAATAAATCTTGTATATTTTCAAGAGAGAATGAGAATTTTTCCTTGTTTTTAATTTGGATAATAAACAAAGGTTAAGGGGCTTAAATGGTGAGGGAGAAAGTCAGGGGGTTGCTTCGTATAAATGTCTAAATTCTGAGTATCTCTGAAGCCTTTCCCTGCCTTACTTTATTTTGCCAAGGGAAGAATGTTTTTGCCAAAAAAATCAACATATTGGCGAGTATCTATATCAAGAAAAAAACAGTTTTCAGTTTTGTCGGAAATAGCGGTAAGAAGTGAAAGGGGTGAGAGTCAATAAATTTTGTATTTCAATGAAATGAAGGGAATTTTTCTTTGTTGTAGATAAAGTATAAATTTTCAAAGTAAATATTTGTAGGAATGGAAGGAGGGATCTGAGAGGGGTATCATATTATATTATATGTTCTCTTCAGTGATCTCAAAGTCTTGGAATCTGAATTCAACATACATTTTTATTATTTCCAATTTTAATATAAATACTATATAGAGGTTACTGGAAAGTGATTACGAATGATCTAAAAAAAGCAATAGTGTTATTCCATTTGTTTTTGTTTAGAAAAAATGTTAATTTTATCCTACTATAAGTTATCTCTTTGTTTTGGAAAATATCTTTCTTCTTTAGGCAAGGATTAAAAGTATGGAAAAGGGGTAGTGCTTGCTAATATACCGTATTATAAGTCCTTTCTAGGCTTATTCAGGTCGAGAAAACTGAACATCATATTATTTTTTCATTATTTTAATCTTAACAGAGTTTTACAGGGAAAGAGGGTGTATAAAGGTATTTATCTATATTAACATATACAAGAGGTTAAAAGTATGTAGCAGGATTAGAGGGTGTATTCGTAGAAATCATGTTATAGGTCCTCCTTTGGAAATTTTTTTAGAATGATCATTTATATTAATATACAAAAGGAGTTTCATAGTAAAAGATGATGAATTTAAAAGATAGAGATAATTGTGTATATATCGTAATGTACGTTCATTTCAGGATTCCTGTAGTCAACGAATATGAAAATTATATGTTTTTTTATTATTTTCGACTTTAATAGGAACTCTCTATCTACTTACCTTTCTTTTATTAACATATCACCATAAGTTAACAACACAGTTGGCGGTAAGTTAGGATTGGGTTTATCACTAAGAAGAAATTTTTGCTTATTATCGGTAAAATTTAATTTTGTCATTTTAGTTCATTTATTAGGTTGTCATCATCATCATCATCATCCTCATCATCAGCTATGTAGTCCATTGTCGGACATAAGCCTCCCCTAAGTACGTCCATCTTCTTCGGTTTTCGGCTTTGTTTATCCAGTTGTATCCCACGAGTCTTTTGAAGTCGTCAGACCAACGGGTTTGCGAGCATCCTCTACTTCTTTGCTCATTCCAGGGCCTCCAGTTGATTACCTTATGGGTTCATCGATCATTAGAGAGTCTGGCGATATGACCCGCTCATCTTCTTGCTCACTGGTAGCCGGTCGACGGTAAACTGACAAACATATAGGTGATATTGTTTGGGAAAAGTCTGGTAAAATCCTAAAAGACACTAGAATTTATATTGATCAATGTGTTATATACATCTTTGAATAACAAATCATTTATGTTATTTCGTACAACATAGATCGAAGGAGTTGATATCTACTTCAGTTTTTCGACGATACTTGTTCTTTAATACAAGCAGAGAAGTTCCTGTGGTGCCAATATTTATATTGTGTATATATTTTAGGATTTACCAAATCATCCTCTCAGTATCATTCATGTCATAAAATTGCTTAAATCATTTCAGTTTTATAAACACTCAAAATATTTTAATTTACTGGATCATGTAGACATTAAGAAACATTGTTCAGCTATTTAGAATTATGCAATTCGATCTTCAATTTGTAATCCTGACTGGTAATCAGTCAGCAGTATCAGAAGTACTAGAAGTTAAATAGCTATTATTCAACTCGGTATTAAGTTTAAAAGTAGACAAAAACAAAAAAGGTTACAGAAAAAGTATTCGGTAAAATGCTTTTTAAAATTGTTTCAAATTAAAAAAATTATTTAAGGCCTCAGTCCAAGGATATGCAATAAAAACTCGAGAACTTCAAAAATACAAGGTTGAGCCTCGCCCAGGACCACAACCCGAACCCCAGCCAGGACCAGGACCACAACCCGAACCTCAACCAGGACCAGAGCCTGAACCGCAACCAGGACCAGGACCTCAACCTGAACCACAACCAGGACCAGAACCTGAACCGCAACCAGGACCAGGACCACAACCCGAACCTCAACCAGGACCGGGGCCACAACCTGAACCTCAACCAGGACCTGAACCACAACCAGGACCAGGACCCAACCCCGCTGTATTCCCCGGACCTGAACCACAGCCTGAGCCGCAGCCAGGACCAGGACCACAACCCGAACCCCAGCCAGGGCCAGGACCACAACCCGAACCTCAACCAGGACCAGAGCCTGAACCGCAACCAGGACCAGGACCTCAACCTGAACCACAACCTGGACCAGAACCTGAACCGCAACCAGGACCAGGACCACAACCCGAACCTCAACCAGGACTGGGGCCACAACCTGAACCACAACCAGGACCAGGACCCAACCCTGCAGTATTCCCTGGACCTGAACCACAGCCTGAGCCACAACCAGGACCAGGACCACAACCAGAACCCCAGCCAGGACCAGGACCACAACCCGAACCTCAACCAGGACCAGAGCCTGAACCGCAACCCGGACCAGGACCTCAACCTGAACCACAACCTGGACCAGAACCTGAACCGCAACCAGGACCAGGACCACAACCCGAACCTCAACCAGGACCGGGGCCACAACCTGAACCTCAACCAGGACCTGAACCACAACCAGGACCAGGACCCAACCCTGCAGTATTCCCCGGACCTGAACCACAGCCTGAGCCACAACCAGGACCAGGACCGCAACCCGAACCCCAGCCAGGACCAGGACCACAACCCGGACCACAACCCGAACCTCAACCAGGACCAGAGCCTGAACCGCAACCAGGACCAGGACCTCAACCTGAACCACAACCAGGACCAGAACCTGAACCGCAACCAGGACCAGGACCACAACCCGAACCTCAACCAGGACCGGGTCCACAACCTGAACCTCAACCAGGACCTGAACCAACAACCAGGACCACCCCAACCTGCAGTATTCCCCGGGCCTGAACCACAGCCTGAGCCGCAACCAGGACCAGGACCACAACCCGAACCCCAGCCAGGACCAGGACCACCGAACCTCAACCAGGACCAGAGCCTGAACCGCAACCAGGACCAGGACCTCAACCTGAACCACAACCAGGCCCAGAACCTGAACCTCAACCTGGACCAGGACCACAACCCGAACCTCAACCAGGACCGGGGCCACAACCTGGACCAGGACCACAACCAGAGCCACTTTGGTAGTTGCATTTTATCATTCTAGCAAGACATAAAGGACAAGACAAAAATTTGTATTTTATTTTTTTCCTTAATTTTTTCCGCGGCATTGTTTTAGATCTAGTTTAATGCAAAGCTGTAGCATGTTAGATATGTGTCCTTAAGAAAAATAAATACATCTGATACTGTTATTGTAATTGGGATAAATTATTATTTTGATTTTTAACTTTTTATTTTTGTATCTCTTGTTGAAATTCCTGCAATCTTGAACAAACCGGAAATTAGTTAACTCATGGACACAACTTTTTTAAACCTACTTCAAAATTTATTATTTGTCTCTATATCGATGGATTATAATTTTTATATTAGTCAAAAATCGGACGATAACGGTCATGTGGTTGCATGATATTGTTTAACTGGTTAAATTGTTGCTGGCTTTTAGAGACTTGATAATAAAAACGGAGCTGTATGGTGCTTAAAAATATAAAAAATATTCAGATTCTAGTTTTAGGCACATTTTTAAACTGATGCAGGAGGACTTAAAACAATGTTGCTGAAAACAGCAACGACATTAGATTCGAATATTCTAGGTTATAGGAGTTACACAAATAAATTCTCGGCCTGATGATCAATCACCATTTAAGTGAAATTTGACATGCAGAAGGATTGTAATTCAGAAAAGTAAATATAGAACTTTCTTTGACTCCTAAAATGAGTGTAAACTATATGTTGATAAATATTGCAATGTTTAAAATGCATTAACTTCTAATTACACAAGTTTGTGCCTTTTTACCTTCCTTGCTAAAGGAAAGTATTGTTTACGTGAAAAAAATCACACTTTGAAATTTTTGCTTTTTTTGTCACGTTTCAGGGTTTTTAGATTATGAAAGACATAGTCACTTATTTCAGTAGGACTAGCGGTGTGTTGGCACGAGAACTCGGAACTAAGGTTTCAAACCTGGTACATAGAGGAGTTTTTGAATGATAGAGGGGGGGTAGACGTCGGTTTTAAGAGTAAAATACTTTTCCTTGTCTTGTGTTGAATAATAGACTATATATGTGATGGACAGCTTTAACAAAATTCTTAGAGCAATACTCAATTTTGGCCCAATTTTAAGAGAAGTAATGAACTTAAGAACGTCAAATGGATCTTCTTTCTTAGTTAAAAGTAAAGAAACAAGGCCTATTTCGTCAGCCAGATCTAAAGCCTTAAGGCCGGATGAATAACCGTCTGTCAAGACGAGATCTTTACAATGTGCCAGTAATTCATTTATACACATCTCCTTAAGTTTATAAACATCATTTAAAAATTCAAAAAGAGTCATTATGACTATTCAGTAGGTTGAACCTCAGCTTTATTGCACTGATCGCCTGATGTATAGTAATGAAAAAAAAATTCTATTTTAAATTTTTATTTTGGATTTTATATCGGTTCGTCTAAACTTTCATATGAAAAATTTCGTTTTTTAGTCCGAACACGATGACATGATGTAGGCAATTTAAAGTTCTTTTCTACGTCGATTTCGCTGGCTAAATTTCAAGCTTCTAAGATAGTGTTGTCAAAGGATTTATCTGATCTTGATTCTTTAAAAAAAAATTAATGTCTATTCCTGTTTTATTTGATTTTACTACTCATTTATTTTCTAGATTCAAGTAATCGAAATATATTTTTGTCGGTTGTGTTTATTTTTTTGCGCTCTAGTAGTTTAGGCGGTTTTGCCGCCCCTAGACTTTGCCTCCGTAAGCAATTGCCTACCTTGCCTACCGCCTAGAGCCGGCCCTCGCCAAGGGAACAGAACATAACATTATTTTTTTGCTATTTGCAATATTAAGAGAGTAAAAGGGGTGAGAATAATTAAATATTGTATAGTTTCAATATTATTATAAGAATTTTCTTTCTGGGGTATTTTCAAAAAGTTTAAATAATTATTTGCAGTAAAAGATATATAAAGTGAAAGGAATGGGGGAGAGGATTAGAAAGATGGCTGCACACATATCATAATATCTATTATATTTTATTATATCTAAATATCTCTACTTCAGTGCTATTGCTTTATCACCATTCCCAATTTTAATAGAAATAATATGCAGAAGAGATTCAGATCTCGTTACAATGTAACTTAAAAAAAGTGAAATTGATTATAGAAAAAGTTTTAAAAATACAAATAGTTAAACTGGCCGAAATTTACTATACTTACCTCTGGCATTGTAGGTAAATTATTGTTTTTATGTCCCTTGATAAAGGGAAAAAACTATTCGCCGCCATTTTTGCTCTTCTTTACATTTTAGTGTTCCTATATAGCCAAAAATATATATTCCCATTTCTCTCTGTCTATCGGAATGTCAGTCTGTCGGTCTGTTGGCAAATGATATAATATTCTAATTAGGGATGAAACTTTTTTTGAGAGATATGGTTTCAAGGGAAGAGGGTGAAAGTGGTTAGTGTCGATATGTGCATGATTTTATTTATATTATGGAAATTTACATTCTCTTTAATTTTAATATAAAAAATCTAGTTCAGTATTTATTTTAGAATTACATGTTTGCAAGGAAAATACTGTTTAAATCACTTTACCGATATGTTTCTTAGCAAAGGCATAAACCAGCCTTAAACCGTTCTTAAAGTACTATTGGAACACCCAATGAAAGGGCGTAAAAGGGGTAGTCCCATTTTACCTTCTAAGATTTTTAAGAACTTTCCAATAAAGCATGAATTTTTGGAAAAATATTTTTGGGCTTTTTATTTTAAGAAAACTCAACAGGGGCTCTACTCGGCATACATTTTTGAACACCATAACTACGGTCGAAATTTCTGTCTACTTTTACACGATTACTGTGCTAAGGTCCTATTTTTATTTTGTTCTCTTATAGGTTGATGTACTAATTAGAGTATATGGTTGTATATAGGTTTATTCCATGCGTGTTTTAATGTTATATTTTAGATTTGATATATAGTATGTAAATGATTATATGTTTTATATATGTATGCTGTACATTTGTTTTTATTTCAGTATGTTTATGTGCCTATTTTTTTGCTTATAATAGTTAGATATGCGATGTTTATAGCGGTATATTCTAGTGTTCACGTATATATATATATATATATATATATATATATATATATATATATATATATATATATATATATATATATATATATATATATATATATATATATATATATGTGTATATAGATATATATAGATATATATATATATATATATATATATATATATATATATATATATATATATATATATATATATTATATATATATATATATATATATATATATATATATATATATATATATATATATATATATATATATATATATATATATATATATATATATATATATATATATATATATATATATATATATATATATATATATATATATATATATATATATATATATATATACTGTATGTAGATACTGTATGTGTGTTTGAGTTTGGATGTGTGTATTTGTGTATGTGTTTCTGTATTAGGTTTGTATATTTCAACATTGTTTTTATATGTGTGTTTGTATGCGTTCGCGTGTGTAGGCCGTCTGCATATAGATATGCGCGCGTGTTCCTGCATAATTACTGAGATACGCGGTATCTATAACGGTATATGTCAGTATACGAATGTACGTAGAAATGAAGGTTAACAGTATATCTAGGGCGGTTCTGCACTAAAAGATGCTTCAGATGGCACACGCCATCAACTTCTTGTACTCTCGAAGTCATCCTAAACTTCTTTAGCTGAATAAGTAGTTCTTCAGCTGATAAGGGAAAGAAATGATCGACATTGACATCAGAGACCAGCGGCTATTGCAGTGGTTGTAGATCAAAAAAAGTGTACCTGGAATTGACCGTTGGAACATCGTAGAACGGTTTGCGACTTGAGTCTATTCTACAAGTATTTTCATGGAAAGTGTTGGAAGGATGTAGCCCGCTTAATTCCCCCCAGAGAGGTTCATGTTAGAAATACACATCGCGCTAATGCTTCACATCCGTATTCGCTTTAGCTTGTTACTCCTCGTACAGTAATTTTATATGGAGAACATCATCCCTTTGGAATAATTTGCCCATGACTGTGTTTCCCACCGAGTACAATTTACGGCGTTTCAAGAACAACGTGAATCATTTTTTTCGCACACATGTCGCTCCTGTAGCGCTTTAGGGATTTCCCTGCAGCATGCGTGCTAGACCCATAAATATAAAAAAAATAAACTAAAAAATAAGTTAATGAAGTTAGAGGTGTTTTTTAGAGAAAAAACTTTTTCATAATATTATTGTCACTGTTTTTTCCCAAATTATCTCTTTAAACCACATTTTCCAAGACACATGTTATTTGAGAAAAATGAAAAAATTGTTGAAATTGTTGAATGATCGGAACGGTTTAGATTGGACCTGGGGAATCTAAATCCTAATGAAATTAAAAATATTTTCAAAAAATTATTCAAATATTACAAGCATTCTTGTTCTTCTAATATCATTTTACATGTAAAAGGATTTGAAAAGTGTAAAATTCCTTGATGAGCGATTCATAGTATTCCGATGAATTGGAACCAAAATTGAACCGATTTTAAACAATTTCCAACAGTTCTTTCCATAAGGACAGTGTAAATCCAGGGCGGAGCATTAACTAATGTCAAGTTATTACACAATTATAGTTGCTAAAAATGAATATTTCGTAAGATTATTATTCTTCAGTTTAAAATACATTAATAAGAATTAAAAAAAAAAAAATGAAATAGATTTTTTTGAATTTTTGTCACAAATTTTAATAAGGTGATGAAATTTTTTGTGATAAATAAAAACAACTGGTTTTATTGATATAATAATTTTATATTTCTAATTGAAAAAGACATTATAACTAGAGAGATAAATTACAGATATATTTTTAATTATATGCCTCTGCTTCTATAAAGTATCCCCAATACATTATAAAAACAAATTATTTTAACAAATATATATGAATTTATGTGACTGATAAATTAAAACAATTTTTAAATAAATAATACTAAGTGAAAAATATTATAACTTTGTCAAATCATATCAACCCAACTGGTCAACAGAAATTTTTACAGTTAAAAAAGTACAATTTACAAATCCTGTAACGTATTTACTTCAAGACGAACACAATCAAGACATCAAAGGTGGATTTTATGAACCTCAACTTCAAAAAGTTAAATATCCTGATATTTACTTAGTTGAAAAGGTACTAAAACGTCAAGGAAATAAAGTATTTGTAAAATGGTTAGGTTTTGATAATAAACACAATAGTTGGATAGATAAAAATAATATTCAATAGGTGGGGAGAGAAAGAATGAAATTACCAGTAAAGAACAATGAGGAAATGAGAGAAAGACACTGATAAAACAACAATTACTTTGTTAACGTTATATATATTTTTCTTAATAAAATAACCATGTATATTTAAATATAATAAATTATTATGTCGATGTCAGTATCTTTAAATATTTCTTTAATAAGTTCCTTTACGGTGAGCCAATTCAATCGATCGAGTCCACAACCAATTTTGGGCATAGCAAGTTTTTTATATTATATGCAATCATGTGTTTTTTCATATTTTCCAAACTGGATCGTAGACTTGAAATTATCGGCTTGTTCCAATAGTTTAATTTTGTTATTAAATAATATATAGGTGCCTGTCGTTTAATTTCATTCCATAATACAGCAACTTATCCAATTTTTTTCTTTTGTTTTTTCAGAGATGGCACGTTACCAAAAATATTTTTAAATTTAACAGCTATTCCAGCTCCCATTCGTAAGTTCTGAGATACACAATGGGCTAATGCCCAGTCGTCAACATCATTATTGTTCAAACACGAAAACAAATCACCTTTTATTTCAGAAAATTTCATTTTTTTTTCAATACCTGTTACTAGTATCTAACTAACAAGTCTAAACTCATTTTAATTGGTATATATATATATATATATATATATATATATATATATATATATATATATATATATATATATATGTATATATATATAGAAGTCAAACAAAATATTGCACAATAATGTGAATTGTGACGTAAGAAGATAAAACATATATAAACCCTCATTTCAATAGTAATATAATAATATTCAATAAAGTCTTATTCAAGTTTGAACAATGTTCATAGTAGATGTTCAAGGATTTCAATACAAAAATAGTGATTTTATATGTAAAGAAATAGCTGTGATTAATATTAATACTGGTGAATGCCATCATCATATTATAAATTTTCCTTTCAAAAAAGAATGGTTAGAAGGGAGCATTCGTCAACACGTTGAATGGACCACCAACAATTTAACTGGATTAGATTGGGATCAATTTAATTTTAACAATTTACCATTTGAAAGTATTACAAGTTTTCTACAAGGTGTAGTGAAAAACGAGCAAGTTTTTGTGAAAGGAATCCAAAAGAAAATTTGGTTAAGTGATTTAATATCTAATGATATTAAAGATTTATTTCAATTAGGATGTAAAAGTTTAGGCAATTTAAACGCTAAAAATTATGCTATTTGTTGTAATAATCATGTCGATAAAATTAAAAATAAGTATCATTGTGCCCTACAAAAATGTATATTTATTAAGAAATTGGTATATGTATAAGTTTGATATATTAGATTCAGATTGGTAATATGTAATTTAGCATTCCTAAAATAAGTTTTACTATGTTCTAAAGATTAGTGATAAATAAAACAATATTAAATATTTTTTCAGTTTTATTTTTTATAAACATAATATTTACAAAATTAAACGTTTTATACATATTAATTCATCTAAATCATTTATTTTTGTAATTTGGCTTTCAAAAAATCATCGTCGTCGTCATCAGGATTAAAAGAATTTAGAAAATTTTTCGTTGATGTACTGGCAACTTGGTCATTTTTTTTTCTTTTTTCTTTTAGGTTCATTTTCCTCTTCATTGGAATCTGCGGTTTTAACAGCCGATTCTCTAATATTTTTATTTTTTTGTTTTCTTCTATTGCTTTTGGTTGTTGTTGTTCTTCACTATCATCTTTCTTTTCCATCAAATATCTCTTCACCTCGGATATTCCTGCAGCGCTCTAAAAAAAAGCTGCAATTTTTCTTCATTGTCCGCTTAAATACGTAAATATTTTACGGGTAGCATACCAAGTTTCTCATCCATTGTTGAATTTTTTGGATGATATTGAAGATACAAATGCACTTGAGTTTTTAAATGCTTCACTTCTTTTACCCCATGCCTGAAAATAAATTTAAATTGATTTTCTATTTATTCTATCTAATTTAAATAGTGCTCTTAATATTACTATTAAAACAGTGAAAGAAAAGTTATTTGATTAACACCAAAAAAAAAAAAAATTCTCAAGTCTAAAAGAAAAGTTATTTGATTAACACCAAAAAAAAAAAATCTCCAGTCTAATATATATATAAAAAAGAACACTTACTTGAATAAATTGCGTACCAACATGTACAGCATTCTATTTGAAACTCTTCTGAAGTCGGTTGATTCAATAATAAAAGTTGACATTTTTTTTTAAAGAATTAAGGTTGTAATTACACAAAGATGTAATCTGACTTAAGTAGGAAATTTGCTATTTATATATAAATACGTTTAAGAAAAAATAAATATTTATTTAATATTATATCATCTGTTTATAAGTTGATTATGCATATTTAATAACATTCATGCTGATTAACTACTTTAAACTATTGACAATAACAAAAATAATTAATTGGAAAATAACCAGTTTATCTAGTTAGAAATATATAATGATTTTGCAATATTTAAAATATTGATAACGACCACAAAATAATTATTTTGGAAAATACCATTTTATCTTATTATGCATTTTAATTTTTTAAATAGAAATTTATGCTAATTAATGATTTTGCAATATTGAAAAATAACAAAATAATTAGTTTTTGGAAAAAATTATATAAATTCTAATAGTTTATCTATCAATATTATTTACCAGAGTTTTATTGAATACACATCATGTCTTTCGAAATTTCACAGTTAAGTGATCGTATGTTATTAAGCGTTCAAGAAGTTGGTAAGTTAACTAAATCGAAACGTGAATATGTTAAGTGGATAACATTTTTAAATAAAAATATTTTTATTTTAAAAAAATATTTAAAAGAAAGAAGTGTATCGTATAATAAAAAAATATCTTTCAAAAATGGAATCAAATTTAAGTTTATTAAAAAATTATCGAGAGCAGTTTAAATACAAAAAAAATTTGAATAAAAATAAAAATAAAGGTTTGGTTTGGGTTGATTTAGAATCCTGTTTTAATAATCGTATTAGGACAGGTGCAATTGTTAATTTAAGTATTCAGGATTCAATAATTTTTTTCAATAAAGCATATAAATCTTTTGTATGTAAGGTCAAAGAAGAACTTGAAAAATCACTATTGAAAATTAATGTTATATTTCTGGCAAAATTCGTAAAACCTGGAAGTAATGAAACTGATATAAAAAATTTTACCACCAAAAATCGTTTGTAGTAGATCGAAATACTAACTTAAAAGAATTTTTTAACGATCACATTAAAAATAACGTTTTGACAAAACTTGAAGATTTTCAACTACGTGATTCAGGTTGGTCACTTTATAAAATTTTACAATTAAAAATTAATTTTAATCATTATACACCAATTAATGGTGGTATTTCAACTTTTGTTTCAGTTCCAAAATTTATTACAAATACTAAAGGAGTTCTGAATATTAAAAATAATGATGAATATTGCTTTCTTTGGTCTATTGTGGCTGCTTTACATTCTTGCCGTATAAATCAAAATCAATCCAGAACGTCATCATATCCTCATTTTAGTGAAGTTTTGAATTACGATGGTATTAATTCCCTATAACTTTAAAAGACATTAAAAAATTTGAGCCATTAAATAATATCTCATTAACGTTTATTCTATAGATAAAAAAGAAATTGTACCAATTTATTTAAGTAATTATGAATATTTAACCACTATTAATCTATTAATGTTAGAAACAGGCTTTAAGCATAATGAGGAAGATATGATGAGGATGATGCTTCTTTTATTAATTCTATATCTAAATTTAAACCAATTTACCATTTTACATTAATTAAAGATTTATCACGATTACTCAGAAAACAAACTGGTGACATCAATAGCAAAAAATATTATTGTGACAGGTGTTTAAATCATTTTTATTCACAAGATAATTTAAATAAACACATATCTACTTGCAGAAAAATGAACAAATCTAAAATAACTTTACCAAGTGAAGAAGAGAAATATGTATCATTTAAAAATTATAGTCATAAAGCAAAAGTACCGTTTATTATTAACGCAGACATTGAAAGTATATTAGAAAAATATGAGGATCCAAGTAGGAAACATATAAAAAAACAACAAAAAACATGTACCGTGTAGTATTGCTTACTACTTGTTTTGTAGTTATAATAACAGTTTTTCAAAATTTAATTTATATACCGGCGAAAATTGTATAAGTTGGTTTTGTAATGAATTACAAAATTTAGCTTTACAATTAAATCCCATATTTAATAATATAGTTCCAATGTTACCATTAACACCTAAAGAACAAGAATCCTTTACTACATCTACCATTTGTTATTTATGTCAACAATCATATACACCTGATCAAAAAAAAGTTAGAGATCATTGTCATTTTAAGGGGAAATATCGAGGTAGTGCTCATTCCACATGCAATCTCAACTGTCGTGATGAACATATGATACCTATATTATTTCATAATCTATCTGGTTATGATGGTCATTTTATTATGAAAAAATTAGTTACAGAAATTCGTGGGTAAAACAACTTTATTACCTATAAATAAAGAAAAATATATTTCATTTACTAAATACATAGAAAATACTTCAATTCAGTTCCGATTTTTAGATTCCTTTCGATTTATGTCTAGTTGTTTAAATAAATTAAGTTCATATTTAAATAACAGCAAAAAACAGATTATGAAAAGTTTTTATCCAAACAATGAAGATTTTATTTTATTATCTAAAAGAGGAATATTCCCCTATGATTATCTGGACAGTTGGGAAAAATTAAAGGAAAATCGATTACCTACAATTGAGTATTTTTACAACAAACTTACTAAATCTAATATATCTCAAGAAGATTATCAACATGCTGTTAATGTTTGGAATCATTTTAAAATTCAAAATTTGCGTCAATATATGGAAATCTATTTAAAAACGGATGTACTGTTATTGGCTGATGTTTTTAAAAATTTTTGCTGGGAAACATACGCTTTGAAATATTTAAAATCATTTACAGCCCCAGGATTAGCATATAACGCATGTTTGCTGAAATCAGGTGTTAAGTTAGAGTTAATTACAGATGTGGAACAAATAATGATGATTGAAAAAGGAATTAGAGGTGGAGTTTCACAATGTAGTAATCGATATGGGAAAGCAAATAATAAATCCATGGGAAATGAGTATGATCCTAATATACCTTCATCTTATTTAGTATATTATGATGTCAACAATTTATATGGTACTGCAATGAGTCAGCAACTTCCCACAGGTGAATTTAGGTGGATTGATAGTATAGAATTTTATTCTGAAAATATTATAAATACACCTGATGATTCAGACGTGGGATATATTGCTTGAAGTAGATTTAGAGTATCCTCCAGAACTTCATGATTTACATAAAGATTTACCTCTATGTCCAGAACGTCTGATCCCACCTATATCATCTTCCAAACAATCAAAATTACTTACAACTTTATATCATAAGAAAAATTATGTAATTCATTATAAAAATCTCAAACAAGCTCTTAAATTAGGTTTACGTATTTCAAAAGTTCACAAAATTTTAAAATTTAAGCAATCATGTTGGTTAAAATCTTATATTGATTTAAATACGAAGTTAAGGCAACTAAGTAAACATGAATTTGGAAAAAACTTTTTTAAATTAATGAATAACGCTGTATTCGGGAAAACAATGGAAAACGTACGTAAATACAAAGACGTTAAGGTGGTAACAACTTGGTTAGGACAATATGGAGCAAAAAATTATATTTCAAAACCAAACTTTCATAGTGCAACCGTATTTGATAAAGATATAGTTATTATTGAAATGAAAAGACTAAATATTAAATTTAATAAACCTATTTATGTAGGCTTTAGTATTTTAGATATTTCTAAAACATTTTTATATGATTTTCATTATAATTATATTAAGCCAAAATTTAATAATAATGCTAAATTACTGTACACAGACACTGACTCATTGATTTACCAGTTTTATGTAGAGGATATCTATGAACATATTAAAAATGATATTCATAGATTTGATACTTCTGATTATCCTCTTAATAATCCATACAATATACCTTTAAGGAATAAAAAAAGTTTTAGGCCTTATGAAAGATGAAAATAATGGTAAAATTATGACTGAATTTGTAGGCTTAAAATCTAAAATGTTCTCTTTTAAATTATACTCAAATTGCTCCGTTATTAAAAAGGCGAAAGGTATTACTAGCACCTCTTTAAGATCGATTCAATTTATGGATTATTACAATTGCCTTTTTAATAAAAACGAAATTTTGTAGTACTGAACATTTAATTCGTAGTCAAAAACATGAGGTATACACAATATCTCAAAGAAAGTGTGCACTTACACCCTATGACGATAAAAGAATAATAAATTATTTGTCAACTGATACACTGCCTTGGGGTTATCAAATTTAAAAAATATTAACCACTTAATCTAGTCCTTTTCGACTTAATTGTCTTACAGTTTCAAATATGCTTCATAAACAAGAAGATCACAGTTTAAAATTTCTCAAAATTGTTCCTCATGTTTCATACACCAAGTAAAAGTAGTCCAAGAGCAGCAGGATTTGATATCAAGAGTCTTAATGACATAACTGTCCCAGCTATGGGAAGGGTTAAAATTTCTACAGGTCTAAAGTTTGAATTGCCTAAAAATTGTTATGGTCGTATAGCTCCCAGATCTGGATTGGCTATAAATCACTTCATCGATGTAGGAGGTAAAGATTAAAAATATATTTTCTTTTATTATCTTACACTAAAATTTTTTTTATTTTCATATAGCTGGTGTAATTGATGAAGACTACAGAGGAGAACTTTTGTGTTGCTATTCAACCATTCAACCAAAGATTTCCACGTCAAATCTGGAGACTGAATAGCGCAATTAATATGTGAAAAAATTTTCCATCCCCGTCTGGAAGAAATTACATCTCTAACAGAGACAGAAAGAAATGAATTATTTTTAACAATATAAATTTTAATATTTTGTAACATTTTTTTTTTTCGTACTATTTTAAATTTTATTAATAGATTTTCTTAATGTGCTCATACTTGTGTTTTATTTTACTCTCTCTCTTGCTCTCATCTTCATCCATATAACAAAATCCAACGAGTCCAAACTAGGTCCATCTCATTCTAACATATATATTTTACTAGTATTACATGCCAACGAGGTCCAATTAAACTAATTTAAACTCATTTCATACTTATTTTACTATTTTTGCCAAACATAACCAATTTTACAACACTTCAATGCATTTTACTCAACTCCTTATCAGCTATTTTTGACCTTTCTTATCATATTAAGACCTATCGAGGCACATGTTACTTGTTTTCAATTCAAGGAAACTAGCATAAATCACACATTTTACCGACTTTACGGCACCATACAACGAAATAGGGGAACATTTACCAATTTTAACACCTAAAATACACACAAATAACGCCTTTTTAACCACCTCCTCACACCCAAATATTACCTCATGATCCACTTTTACCCCTTATTACCCAAGTTTTAATGAACTTTAGCTACTAATCGGCTCTATTGCCAAACAACCCCTATAACGTTACCGTAAACACATTTACCGTTACGATAAACACGATCCCCCAAACCACCCCCTAATCTCTTGCCAAAAGGACACTGTTTCAACAACCACTGGACCTCTTCTTGCGTCATCATCATGGACCACTTCAGCTCACCTTACTTCTTCTTCTTCGACACGTAATCCAGGTAACAACCTACACAGGTAACCATTAAAGCCCCTCGGGTCAACAACCACTGGTCAATTGCCACCGCTATTACGTCACTTCTTCACCAATAACGCCTTTACGACCTACTACCCCTAAACACAATAAGGACCTTTTGGCCACCCTCTACTGCCCTTTTGACCACTTTTTCAACAACCACTGGTCAATTGCCGACACTATTGCGTCACTTCTTCAGCCACCCCACGGTCACTCTTCGCCCCTCAAGGTCACCTCTGGCTGCAGAACTACGCGACCACTCCCAATCTTTGGTGTGACGGATGGACACTGGCCATCCGCGGTCGCAATTTTCGAAATCAACATTTCGAATTTTTCCGAAGAATTATTTTGTCGGAATGCATGTAAATCTTATGGAAATATCCTCGGTCGCAGTTCATGGGTTATATAACTACTAGCAGTAAGTCTTATAACTTTAGAAAAAGGGATTTTTCCTTTAATATAGGAGATCACGTTTGGCGGAAAAATAAAATTCTTTCCAGTACAGTTGATAAATTCACATCTAACTAAGTTGCTACCTAAGTATGTGCATTGCGTGCTAAGAGAAAAGATTTCAGATTTAGTTTATGGTTTGGTTAATTTAAATGGGACTAAAGTAGGACAATGGCATATTAAAGACTTAAAACCATTCAATCGACCTAACCCTAATGAAAGTTTGTCAGAAGAAGAATAATTTATATTTACATTATCTTAATTGCCCGATATGATTTTTTTATTTTTTTTTTGATGTTGCTCTGTAGAGGTGACGACCTCGTTCTTTGACTGTTATAAAAGTCGAGCAGAGTATAGCTTACTTTTATTATTTTTTTGCTAAGGTTTTGGGTACTGATCATATCCAAACTTAGGTTGATTGTGGTTGATGTTTAGCATTGACTCAGGATATATCATATGACTGATATGTCGGTGGTCGCGAGATTTGATTTGCTTATGACCCCAAATAATATCCAGTTCTTGACACTTGGGAGCGAAATCTTGATAAGAGGAAATCCAAAGTGATCTTGAGTTTGGACAAGCGCAAGATGTAGCTCGTGTAGTATGACGTTGAGTCAAGAGATTTTATAAGCAATTTCAAAGTTTGTTACCCGAGTGGGTGTAACTTTATTACCTCAGTGGTATATTTTGGGTGCAATTAAGAGTAAATTGATTTTGATTTATCCAGTAAGTCTAAAACTTGGATTATTTTTATTTATATCTTCTTCTGAATTAACAAGCTGAGGGTATTTTTTTTTTATTATTTTTCAGGGTCATATAAACGTTACCTTTGAGTCACTAATTTTTTATGATTTTATTTTGCATAGACTCATAGGCGTACACGTTAAATTTTTTTTGTTTTACTATCAGGCTGATGGGAAATTGAAGTCTTGCAGGAGAACTAAAGGCTGATCATCTACAGGAGATGAGAGCAAAGTAGGACAGTCGTTTCACAAAGAAATGATCAAAATCTGATACGGAGATGAGAACCTTTTTAAGAGAAGCTAAGCGAAGTGAAGGAAAATTCCTAACCGAATTTTTAGATTTTCATAAGATAATTCTAGAAGTTTGGGCTGACAGAAAACGGTTATGCCTGATACCTGCAGAAGTTTTTTCTAGAGGCTATTATCTGGGGAGACGACACCATGATCGAATATTTTCACTGTCAACGATGTTTTCTTCTTGTTCCTGATTCTGTTGGAAAAAGTCATCTTTAATATTTTTTTTTTATTTTTTTGCTACAGAAAAGTTAAGAAATTTTCACTTCGATTAGATTTTTTAAGCTCATTTTCGCTTTTTGGAAAATTTCAGTTAGAAGCATGGTTAAGTTAACCTTGCAAACCTTTTAGGTAGTATCCCATAAGTTATTTTTTTTACAGGTTGTGATGCACCGGGTGCTAACAGATGCCGTTACGACGTTTGGCAGGGAGTTAGTCTTCCTGAGGAACAGACGGATTGGAAGGGTAGTTTGACCTTTGGGACCTTTTAAAGGTTTTGTTACTCAATGGTTATTTCTATCTAAGCCAAAGGAGAGCCTAGCTACTGTAGTCGTCCTCAGCTCCAATTAGTCTATTAGTGGTGACAGGCTGTTAGCAGTAATGTGTTTCGGGACACCCTACTAAAATTTTTTTTTTTTGACTTATGGTGGTGTGGTAGACACCGTTTTAGTTTAGTGGATACTATAATCTACTCCCTTTTGTTGCCGCCTTTTAGCACATTACAGCCTATAGAAGTGGAATCACTGCTACTTGGTGCTGTTATAAGTTGTTGTCGTGGGCCTTTTTTTGCAATCCTTGCGATATAAAGACTTGTCTTGACATGCTGTCAATTTTAAACTTTTTTGTGCACGAAACATTTTTCTCGCAAACTCGACAATATAAAATATTTCCGCCGTATGTAAATGTTCCAGGATAATCAGCTACCCACGAAGAGACACTTTTTTCTTGCGGGTGGTATGGTACACGTTAAACTTTAATACAACACGTTAAAAATTGCAAAAAAATTACACTGATGCAAGCGCGTCAACAATAATGTTAAAACCGATATCTTGTTTTAAAATAAAAATTCGTCTTCGAGAAAATTGTTTATTTGATCCACGCTCAAACAAATATTCTTAGAAACTAACTACTTATCACTTAGTATCCCGACCAAGAAACAAAGGAATAAAATACCGTCGTAATTTTGTTTATTCCCTTGGCACTATAACCTAATCGATGTTTAGATTATTACAGGTAATGTCCCGGAGATAAGATCGGTTCCAGACGGCGACATTAACAATACCCTGAGCAATTCAATTGCCTAGTAATACCGAGAAATATTGTAAATATAGGGAAAATATGCATCATTACTAGATTTTGGGTAAAATATGCAATAATCGGTGAGAATGGTCTAAATATACAAATGCATATGAAAATATGCAAATGCATATAATCCGGTCTCTAGTGATCACTCTCTCTGTCACGATACTTCCAGTTTAGTAATTCAATATTTTCAAAAAGTTTTATAAAAAACAGGCGTTGTGTCGATTGTTGAAAAGCTGAAATTCCCGGTTGCGATACTGTTAAAAGTTTTTGGTTCAGATACCCTACTAGCTATTTATGGGGGATATTTTTATTACCGAAAAGTGCAGAAGAGCATTTTAAAGACTCGAGGGTTTTGTTTTTGGAGTTTTGGACTTTATGGTTTTTGGATTTTAATCCTTGGATTCCTTTTGAATCTACCGTCATTCCAACTTTCATTTGGATTTTGGTCTCATCCAACTAAGTTACCACTTTGAAATTTCCTTTTTACCATTGGGGTAAGAGTACTTCTGGCTGAACCATCAGAATTTGGGACTTAAACGACCCACGTATACACCGTACCATCTATCCAACGTTTTGGAGAACCACCCAGTTCGTGTTCCATCTCGGAGCGCCGACTCTCCATCATATTTATTTTTTTTTATTTGCAAAGAATCGAAACACTGAGTAAGTTTTCTGTTTTGTAAATTCACTGGTTAAAATCTCTGCGATTCGATATCTTTGGAAACACTGTACATCGATATTTAAATTTTGGTTCTTGATTGATCTTCAATTAACTATTAGTAATACTTGTAGTACGTCACCAACGCTACAACTTTCTAGTATGGTAAACCATACGCCAATATTGCAACTGTCTAGTTTTGTAAGATTTATTTTATTGGTTTTATAAAAGTTCAGAATTCATTCCTTGATTTTAAGATAATTAAAAACACACAGATATCTTGAAAGTTAAATGTAAATCTTTTTCATTCATTTTCTTTTATTGTTAATATTATATTTTACAGTTCTTTTCCAAGTTTTTTTCCTCTGGCCGTCCAAGTCGATTGTAGTAAAAATAAACTTCGGTGGCGCCTTTAGGGATTAAGGAGAGATCAAATTAACAGGGAGAGTAAAAAGACCGAACCTGCCTGAGAAAGAGCTAGCTAGTTTGGGTGGTAGATATTATCCTACCGAACCAAAAGGGGGCGTTAACCTTGGATTTTGGGAAATTTTCCTTATTTGGGAGGTTGGGTAGTTTTTGACCACGTGAAGGATACCTGCCGGGAAGATCAAGCTCAGTAAGGGGTTGATTCCTATTCTGACAGCAAATGGTTATACCCAAAACCTGTAATAGTCTTCTGGCAGGCCATTAGCTAGGGATTATTGAGTTCGACTAGCCTAACAGTGGGTTTTAAGGGGAAAATTGTTTAGGGATGAAGGGTTCCTTATTTTGGTAAAACTATCGGGCAGCTAACAATAACGAATTAACACCAACGCCAAACTAAACATAATAATACCCTTATATGCACACAATTACAATATAATAAATATTAAGACAACAAAATAGAAAGAAGACTTTAGCACAGCAATCGTATAAAACTAGACTGAAATTTGAATAGAAGTTATGGCGTTTGAAAATGTACGCATATTAGGGTCCCCGTTGAAGCTTCTTAATATAAAAGGTCTGAAAATACTATTTTTCCAAAAATGCATGTTTTATCGGAAAATTCTTAAAAATCCTAGAAGGTAAAATGAGACTACTCCTATGACGGTTAGCCCTTTCAGTGGGGGGGGGGGCCATTAGTACCGTCAAACAGGGTGACTTCGGACAGTTTTTAGAGTTTTCTTCATATTTCTTCCAAACTAAAATAATACCCAGACTATTTTTTTTACCAAGTCTAGTTCAATTATCGTAGAATCCAAATACTAGCACAGATTTTATTTTATGCCATTGGAAATTTTTATTTTTTTTATTTTAAAAGTGTCCAAAGTCACCTCGTAGGGTGGGGTGACTTTGGACACATATGTAAATCGTACAGGTTTCGATGTTTCCGCACCGCTGGGATGACTTCGAACACATCTTTTTACACACAAAACACATAGTTTTTATATACATAACAAGTGCGTTTAATAAGAACTGTCTTCTGCTACAATGTCGCTTTCATCATCTATGATTGGAAATACAAAAACAAAATCTTCTCCGGTGTTCTTCTTTCTAAGAAACTTCATATGTATATGATTTCCTTGTTTACTAATAATTTTTCCTACATAATATTTTTTCTTCGTGGAGTTATTTACAGGAATAGGAATGATCTCAAATTCGTTAACTTGTAGTTCTGCAGTTTCTGTTGTCTTCGCCTTCTTTTGACTTTGTATGAGTGATTTCAATGGCATTGACTCCGAATCACATAAAGGATCACTCTCGAAAGTAATAGATTGGGAAGATTTTCTAATTTTTTGACAACCTGAAGTTGAAGGTCTTGCTAGAGCTGCATTTATATCCTCTTTACTAATTTCTCGACCAGGCGGTACATTTATCCGCTTTCGTTTTCCTTTTTTGTTATTTTGCTTAGGGTTTTTGTTTTCTTTTAAGAAATCCAATAAAGATTGATCAAGCATAGTAGTACCTGTTTCTTCATAACTCCTCATATGATTTGGTAAACGTTTGATGACTTCTTGCGGATTGAACGGAACTATTCCACATCCTCGATCTCCAGAAAGAATATTTGCTTCGGATTTAGCCTTAATGAACTGTAATGTTCTTTGCAATTGCTGTGGAAAGTCTGATTTCTGAAAAGCACCTATCCTCTGGTATTTCCATTCCATCAATATTTTTTGATAACCCTTCTTTAAAGGCCCAAAAAACGACACATCAAGGGGTTGATCCAGATGTGTCGAGTTTGGTGGCAACAAAATGAATTTTATATCATTTTTATGACATTCCTCTATAACTTTTATGGTTAAATGGCTGGAAAGGTTATCTCCAATCAGTAGCTTGGTTCCTTCCTTGTTTCGAAAATATGGCAATAGTATTTTACTAAACCACTTGTAAAACGTTGCTGCCTTAAACCAGCCCGACTTACTAATGCTATATTCACATCCAGAAGGACCATTTTCCTCCCATTCTTGATATCGATGGTTAGCCTTGTATACAACAAAAGGTGGTAAAAGTTCTCCATTTGCTGAAGCAGACATCATCACACTTATGCTTGTCTTTGTTGAATCCATAATTCTGTCGCAGTGTTTTACACCGCGTTTACAAACGAGCTTGGCTTCACCAGTATCATCGCTAAAGTTGGTCTCGTCATAGTTAATAATGTTTGCTGCTTCAATATTCTCTAATACTTTTTCTAGTTCCGTAAAATATTCAGTTATAGTTTGGACAAAAACTTGCGCACGAAGCCGTTTTATATTTTGGCTTAATCTTACAGTTAATTCTTTATGACGAGACAGAAAGGATTTTGTCCAATCGCGTCCGGGCATATTGTCATGGAATTTTTCAATATTCACACTTTTCCTATTCAAGTACTGTTTTACTATTTCTTTGATATCATACTCAGTTAGTGGAAATCCCCATTCACAGGCACTTTGTATTAACAAAACTAGACGATTTTCTTCGACAACATTAAGAACACGTTGATCTCCTGCTTTTTTTGTATGTTTTTCATTGACACCGTTGTTTATGGTCGATTTTGAAACACCATAAAAAATAAAGACTTTGTTCGGTTTTTAACTTCTTCTATAGCTTTTTTTTAGGTTATCTTGATTGTAGTTCTGACAACTACGGCCGCCTAACACTTTTCTATACTTTCGTGGCATTGTCCAAAGTCACCCCCTAAAAGACAATTTTTTTGTTACGGGAATGTATAAAAAAATTATTCTAGAAAAAAATTTAATTTCGTTGTCAAATGATTTTTAAATAGTTGTAATAATAAGCAAAATAGTCGGAAATCGTGCAGATTTTAAGTAGTTTCTGTGCAGAATACTTACTTTTTCACTATTTTTGTAATCACTAAATTCAGTTTTCCAGTAAAAGCGTAGAACGTGGCGAAGTTTAGCTTGCAGCGCGACCCACCGCCACCGTGGTTGAAAGAATACTGGCAAGTATAAGCTTGCAATAAAATAGTGACGATAAAATGCATACATTCGGTAAAAACGAATAAGAAGTAGCGAACTACCGACTGTCCAAAGTCACCACCACTGTCCGAAGTCACCCCGTTTGACGGTACTTTAACAGTTAAAACTGAAATAATTAAGTACCAGGGCCGCTAAGATATATAACTAGTTGTTAAGTTATTTAAAAATGCATAACTTATTTCAAAGTTAAGGTGGGGCAAATTTTTGTAGATTTTTTTATTTATTAATTTTTAAATTAGGCTTGTTTACGCCCTTACTAAGAAATAAATCGATAAAGTGATTTATCCAGTACTTTCCTTGCAAACATATAGTTCTAAAATAAGTCCTGAATTTGGCTTTCTTAGTTAAAAAGAAAATAAATTTTCATGATATCAATTAATTCATGCAACATATCGACACTCACCTTTTTCACCCGCTTTTCTTGAAACTATAGCTTTCAAAAACTATAGGTTTCATCCCTATTTCAAATATTATATCATTTCCTTCAAGTATTATGATGGCAACACACTGACAGAAATGACAGTATATATTTTTCTCTATATAGGAACATTAAAACGTAAAGAAAAGCAAAAGTGGCGGGAGTAGTTCTTTCCCTTTAGCAAGGGTCATAAAAAAATAATTTATCTACAGTGCCAGAGGTAAGTAAGTTTCAACAAGTTTAACTATTTGTATTTCTAAGACTTTCCTATAATCAATTTAACATTTTTAAGTTACTCTGTAACGAGATCTGAATCCCTTCTGCATATTATTTCTGCTAAAATTGGGAATAACGGTAAAGCAATATCACTGATATATTTAAATATAATAATATATAATAGATATAATAATATAGGCGCAACCACCTTTCTAATCCTCTACCTCATTCTTTTCACCTTACATATCTTTTATTATAAATTATTCTTCACATTCTACTGTCGATTTCCAAGGAAAAACACCAGCTACTATTCCCACAGTGCAGTCAAGGATGCCCGATATTATCTTCAGACAGCGTATCATCGTATTTGAATAAGGCTGGACACCAAAAAAGCTTCTGGCGCTGGCGAATACCTGCCATAGTTCTCCAAAACTGTGGGAGGGAACTAACACCAGTTTTCTGTAGACTTTTTAACCTATCCTACAGAAAGGGAATATTTCCTTCCTGCTGGAATTGTGCCACAGTTCAGCCTTCATACCTAAAAAGGGCAAGAAGACCTTGCCAAATAACTACCGACCAGTCGCACTGCTTTCAGTAATATCGAAAGTCATGAAAAAGGCTATCAATCAGCATCTTCTGGAATATCTTGAAGGATTCAACATTATTAGCGATTACCGATATGGCTTTCAGAAACATAGATCAACAGGAGATCTTCTGACTTATGTAACACATATTTGGAACAACGCAATTGAACACTTTGGAGAATCTCGAGAGGTTGCTCTTGACATATCCAAGGCATTCGACCGTGTTTGTCACGATGGACTGTTGGCTAAGCTACGCTCTTATGGTATGTCTGAAAAGTTCTGTTTGTGGCTCTCATGTTTCCTCAGAGAGCGTTCTTTACGATGGCGGTCGACGGATTTCTTTCTGACACCTTCACTAGGAACGCCGGTGCACCCCAAGGCTCCATACTATCTCCTTACTCTCTTTCTCATTTACATTAACGATCTGCTGGAAAAGACCGGAAATCCAACCTACAGCTTTGCAGATGACAGTACTCTTATTCACTTTGAACGCTTGGACATTGGCTACTCAGACGAATATCCGCAGACAGCGGGAAGTCGTTAAACTTAACAAAGACCTGGAAGAAATTCTATCTTGGGGTGACAGTAACCAAGTGGAATTTAACGCTAGAAAAACCCAGACGGTAGTTATTTCTAAAAAAAGTTAACGTCACTGAAACCGACATAGTTATGGCAGGGCACTCCATTCCTGTAACATAGTCATTCAATTTGTTGGGCGTTAATTTAGGAGCAAATATGTCCTGGCATGAACATGTCGCAGGCATAGCAAGGAGAGCTTCTCAAAACTTGGGAATATTATTTCGAACCAGAAAGCTTTACACTCCACCACAACTATTAATTCTTTACAAAGCTCAAATTCGACCAACTATGGAATACTGCTCCCATGTTTGGGGCTCCGCTCCCAAATATACATTGCATTTGTTGGATTCTATTCAGACAAGAGCTGTTCGTCTGAAGACCCGGAACTGACCGGCGGCCTTGATTCGCTGGAACATCGAAGATCGGCTGGCGATTTAAGCCTATTCTACAAGTATTTTCATGGAAAGTGTTCGAAGGATTTGGCCCGCTTAATTCCTCCCAGAGCGGTGCATGTTAGAAATACACGTCGCGCTAATACTTCACATCCATATGAGGTTCAGCTTGTTACTCCTCGTACAATGCTTTTCAAACAGTCTTTTATATGGAGATCATCATTCCTTTGCAATAATTTTCCCAGGACTTCCCACCGAGTATAATTTACAAGAATAACATTAACAGCCTTGTTCGGTGTCAATGTGCTCTTGCAGAAATGTCGGGGGGTGTGTTCGTCTGCTTTGTCGACTATGAGAAGGCTTTCGATAGGGTTAGACACGACAAACTAATATCAATACTACAACAACTACAGCTGGATGACAGGGACATTCGAATAATTGAAAACCTATACTGGGGACAAACAGCCAAAGTCCGCATAGGAGAGTTGAAAACAAATAACATAAAAATTAAGCGCGGGGTCCGACAGGGCTGTGTCCTGTCTCCACTCTTATTCATCCTATACTCGGACAGGATTTTCAGGGAAGCATTAGAGATGTGGAGCTGGGTGTTAAGGTTAAGGGGGTTGTGCTGAGCACAATAAGATATGCTGATGACACCCTCATTATGTGCGATAGACTGGACGGTCTGCAAACTATGGTAAACAGAATTGATGAGGCTGGACGGGGTCTGGGCCTGAATGTCAACGTTGGCAAAACCAAGTTTATGGTGTTTAGTCGAAGCCAATATGATGATGCGAAGCTGACACTCAACAACTCACCGATAGAGCGGGTTCATAAATTTAAATATCTTTGGAAGTATAATAACAGATGACTTGGATCCCGACATAGAGATAAGATGCAGAATTGAAACAGCTCGTACAACTTTCAGAAAAATGAGCACTCTTCTATGCAATGACAATTTGAACCTCAAACTGAGGCAACGGATGGCCAAATGCTATATCTGGTCAGGGTTGTTGTATGGAGTGGAGTGCTGGACCATAAAAAAAGGCACATTGAACCGACTGGAAGCTTTTGAAATGTGGATCCATCGTAGAATGCTTCGAATACCGTGGACTGACTTGCTGACAAATGAGGAAGTCTTGCGTAGAGCAAACTCTGAAAGACTGTTGATCAATACTATAAAGTGTCGCAAAATTGCTTATCTCGGACATATACTACGTGGAGAAAAGTACGGTCTTCTCTAGCTCATCATGAAAGGAAAAATTGAGGGAAGGCGCGGAGTTGGTAGAAAACAAATGTCCTGGCTAAAGAACATCAGAGAGTGGACAGGAATCCAAAGCGCTGGAGATCTTTTTAGATTGGCCGAAGACAGACAAGCACTCTCCATAGTGATCGCTAACGTCCGGGCGACCGGATATGGCACATGAAGAAGAAGAAGAACATTTTTTCCGCACACGTGTCGCTCCTGTATTGCTTTAGGGACTTGCCTGTAGTACGTGTGCTAGATCTATAAAAAAAAAATTGGTTAAAATTATTGAAAATATCCCAGAAAATTCTTATAATAATATTAAAACTATACAATATTTAATGATTCCAATCCCTTTCACACCTGTTAATATTGCAAATGTAATCGAATAATGTAATGTTCCGTTCCCTTTGTTTAAAGAACTCTAAATAATATCCATAGGACAACAAATACGAAATCACCCTTCTAACTTCCTTCTTCATCTCTTGTGCGTTGCATAATAATATACAGGGTTACAGGGAAAGTCGTCCTAGATAATTAAGGACGTTATAGTTTAGGTCGTTTTCTGACCGATTTTATTCTATGACATGATGTCCTAAACTTAACCGTTTTCGAGATATTGAAGTTTTAAAAATTTTCTAAAAAAAAACATGTTTTTTTTTTTTTTGCTTTTATATCGATTTTTTTTTATTAGAGGTTCGCGAGTGCGATTTTTTGGTTATTTTTAGTTAGTCTGTATGTCAAGTATGAAAAATCATCAAAAAAACTTGAACTAGTTACTAACAGTTTCAAATGGTGGCTTGTTAATGTTTGTAAATTACGAATTTTTACCAAGTGTTTCCTACTTTAAATCAATAAGAGAAAAAAAAATGTATGGAAGTTATTCTGCAAATTATTTTAAAAACTTTTACGTCTTTTTAGCTATCAAAAAAGGTGTAATACTAAGAGTTTAATAGGAAAACTGTACACAGAATGACACCTAAAGCGGGCTCGGGTAGCAAAAGGTAAATTTTTAGTTCTAGGTGAAAATACGAAAAAAAAATACACAAATAAAACAAAAAACCTTGCAATTTAATATTTTTTATTAATTATAATTCATGTTCTATATGGTCGCCCCTATTTCTAACACAAATTCTCATTCTTTTTCTTAAATTACTTTTCACAACGCTGGTTGTGAGGTGCCCGCCTCATTTCGTCAGCCGCATCAATTATTTTTTGTCTTAGGACATCCACGTTTTTGATAGGAGTCATCTGGTCGTATACGAGACTTTTCATGTGACCCCACACATAAAAATCCATCGGTGTTAGGTCTGGGCTTCTCGCCGGCCAAGGTATGGGTCCGCCTCTTCCAATCCATTTGTTGGGATAATTGTCATTGAGCCATGCACGAACACTTCCTCTGTAGTGAGCTGGGCAGCCATCGTGTTGAAAGTACATGTTTTGTCTCAAACCAATAGGTAGGTCTTCCATCAAATTAGGTAAATCGTTCCGCAAAAAATTGTCGTATTCCTCGCCATTCAAATTATCTGGCAGGAAGAATGGCCCAACCAAATAATTTCAAATTATACCCATCCACACATTTAAGCTGAATCTTGTTTGTGATCCTTTCGTTCTTTTTTTATTTGGGTTACCTTCCTCTTTAGAAGCCCAATAGTGGGCATTGTGGTAGTTTGTAAGACCGTCTTTGTCGAATTTCGACTCGTCAGTCCATAGTATTTTCTTAAAAAAAGATGCATCTTCGACATCGGTATTGAGCATAAATCTGCAGAATTCTAATCGTCGCAACGGATCCCCTTCTTCAATGACTTGCACGGGCGTATAGTGGTAAGGGTGTTGCCCAACAGTATGCATTACAAACCATACCTTCCACTGCGAAATACCAAGCTGTTGTGCGACAACATTTGTAGGTGTGGTTGGGTCCACCTCAAAGAGAGGTCGTATTTCGTTTTCTTCGTCTTCGTCAAAGATACGTGGTCGTCCCATGTCAGTCCGCCGTCTTTGTACGGAACCAGTTTCTCGTAGTCTTCGATAAGTTCCATCAAATACGCTAACATCAGGTACACGACGAGTAGGATATCGCAGTATGTATTCATCACGTGCACGCGACGACACTCCTTCGCAAAATCCGTAACACATTAGGATGTCAGCATATTCCTCGTTGGTATACGTTGCCATATTCACAAGCAGAGATCAAAATCCAGTTACGATCCAATTCACACAGTCAGAAGATGAAACACAGATATTTTTGAAAAGCACGGTATAGCACATCTACCACGGACGAATCGCATGAGCAGACTAAAAATCATTCAATAATGTTTAGTGAACAGAAAATGTCACTCGCACAGAGAGTACCCCGACCGGAAAAAAAAAAAATGCTTACCCAACCCTTTTTATTGTTTGAAGGTGCAGGTAGTAAACCGGTAATTGGTAGTATCCAAATTCTATTATTATGTTACTCTACATTTGGGCCTATTGAAATCTCATTTTCTTAGAATTTTCAATAGATCCAGTAGATATTATACCGTTTTAGATAGCTAAAAAGACGTAAAAGTTTTTAAAATAATTTGCAGAATAACTTCCATACATTTTTTTTTCTCTTTATTGATTTAAAGTAGGAAACACTTGGTAAAAATTCGTAATTTAGAAACATTAACAAGCCGCCATTTGAAACTGTTAGTAACTAGTTCAAATTTTTTTGATGATTTTTGATACTTGACATATAGACTAACTAAAAATAACCAAAAAATCGCACTCGAGAACCTCTAATAAAAAAAAATCGATATAAAAGCAAAAAAAAAACATGTTTTTTTTAGAAAATCTTTAAACTTCAATATCTCGAAAACGGTTAAGTTTAGGACATCATGTCATAGAATCAAATCGATCAGAAACGACCTAAGCTATAACGTCCTTAATTATCTAGGACGACTTTCCCTGTAACCCTGTATAGTAAATAAATCATTATGCTTAAATTTTGTTCATTATCGTAACCAAAAGCCTGGGAAAATTTTTATAATACTACAAGTATTGAAAAAATATAGTATTGAACCACTCCACCTTTTTCACTTCTTCCCCTATTAAAATTGACAGAATGAAAAAGTAAAGTAATTTTCAGATGTATCGACTCCACAAACCTCGTTCATATTTTACTATGAATAATATGCTTAAAGTTTGACCAGTTTCATATTTTTAAATATTTATGCATACAATTCTTTTATTATTCAACAAAAAAACAAGGAAAAATTTCCATATTACTCTTAAAAAACTTTTAAAATTTATCGCCGTCTTCCCCCTCGATTCGGCAATATCATTCAAAAACTATAGGATTCATCTTCTTGTTAGATGTTATCTATGCACCAGGTTTGAGACTGATATTTTAATTCGTTCAAGAGTTATCATGCCAACACACCGCTAGGCCGACTGAAATAAGTGACTATGTTTTTCATGATATAGGAACCCTAAAACGTCAAGAAAAGCTATAATCTCCAAGTGTGATTTTTTTTTTTACGTTTACAATATTTTCCTTTAGCAAGGAAGGTAAAAAGGCACAAACCCGTGTAAGTAGCAGTTAAAGCATCAACATATAGTTCACACTCATCGTAAGAGTCAAAGAAAATTCTATATTTACTTTTCCAAATTACAACCCATCTGCATGTTAAATTTCACTTAAATAGTAATTGAGCCGAGAATTTATTATGTCTAATTTCTTTAACATGGAAACTTGTTGAGATATTGGAATCTAATGTTGTTGCTGTTTTCAGCCACATTGTTTAAAGTACTCGTAAGCATTGTTAATTAAGACACTAGCTTTTTGTGCGTATCGTCAAATTTCTGTTGCAACTCAGGTTGTATGAGTTTTAAAAATGTGTCTAAAACTAGAATCTGAATATCATTTTTTATGTTTTTAAGCATCATATTCTGTTTTTATTAGCAGGTCTTTCAAAGCTAGCAACTATTTAACAAGTTAAACAATATCATGCAATCGCAAGACCGTTCTCGTTCGATTTTTGACTAATATAAAAATTATAATGCACCGATATAGAGAGACAATAATAAATTTTGAAGTAGGTTTAAAACAGTTTTGTGCATGAGTTATCTATTTTCAGATTTGTCCATGATTGCAGAAATTTCAACAAGAAATATGCAAAAATAAAACGTTTTAAAAAATTGAAATAATAATATTCCTCGATTACAATAACTTCCGACAAGTATCAGATGTATTTATTTTTCTTAAAGACACATATCTAACATGTACTTTACATTAAACCAGATCTACAACAATGCAGAGGAAAAAATTAAGTAAAAAAATAAAATACAAATTTTTGTCTTGTCCTTTATTTCTTACTAGAATGATAAAATGCAACTACCAAAGTGGTTCTGGTTGTGGTCCTGGTCCAGGTTGTGGTCCTGGCCCTGGTTGAGGTTCAGGTTCGGGTCCTGGTCCTGGTTGGGGTTCCGGGCCCGGTTGCGGTTCAGGCTCTGGCCCTGGTTGAGGTTCGGGTTGTGGTCCTGGTCCTGGTTGTGGCTCAGGATGTGGTTCAGGTCCTGGGAATACTGCAGGGTGGGGTCCTGGTCCAGGTTGTGGTTCAGGTCCAGGTTGTGGTTCAGGTCCAGGTTGTGGTTCAGGTCCAGGTTGTGGTTCAGGTCCAGGTTGTGGTTCAGGTCCTGGTTGAGGTTCAGGCTCTGGTCCTGGTTGAGGTTCGGGTTGTGGTCCTGGTCCTGGTTGCGGCTCAGGATGTGGTTCAGGTCCGGGGAATACTGCAGGGTGGGGTCCTGGTCCAGGTTGTGGTTCAGGTCCAGGTTGTGGCTCAGGTCCAGGTTGTGGTTCAGGTCCAGGTTGTGGTTCAGGTCCAGGTCCAGGTTGTGGTTCAGGTCCTGGTTGAGGTTCAGGCTCTGGTCCTGGTTGAGGTTCGGGTTGTGGTCCTGGTCCTGGTTGCGGCTCAGGATGTGGTTCAGGTCCTGGGAATACTGCAGGGTGGGGTCCTGGTCCAGGTTGTGGTTCAGGTCCAGGTTGTGGTTCAGGTCCAGGTTGTGGTTCAGGTCCAGGTTGTGGTTCAGGTCCAGGTTGTGGTTCAGGTCCTGGTTGAGGTTCAGGCTCTGGTCCTGGTTGAGGTTCGGGTTGTGGTCCTGGTCCTGGTTGCGGCTCAGGATGTGGTTCAGGTCCTGGGAATACTGCAGGGTGGGGTCCTGGTCCAGGTTGTGGTTCAGGTCCAGGTTGTGGTTCAGGTCCAGGTTGTGGTTCAGGTCCAGGTTGTGGTTCAGGTCCAGGTTGTGGTTCAGGTCCTGGTTGAGGTTCAGGCTCTGGTCCTGGTTGAGGTTCGGGTTGTGGTCCTGGTCCTGGTTGCGGCTCAGGATGTGGTTCAGGTCCTGGGAATACTGCAGGGTGGGGTCCTGGTCCAGGTTGTGGTTCAGGTCCAGGTTGTGGTTCAGGTCCAGGTTGTGGCTCAGGTCCAGGTTGTGGTTCAGGTCCTGGTTGAGGTTCAGGCTCTGGTCCTGGTTGAGGTTCGGGTTGTGGTCCTGGTCCTGGTTGCGGCTCAGGATGTGGTTCAGGTCCTGGGAATACTGCAGGGTGGGGTCCTGGTCCAGGTTGTGGTTCAGGTCCAGGTTGTGGTTCAGGTCCAGGTTGTGGTTCAGGTCCAGGTTGTGGTTCAGGTCCTGGTTGAGGTTCAGGCTCTGGTCCTGGCTGAGGTTCGGGTTGTGGTCCTGGTCCTGGTTGCGGCTCAGGATGTGGTTCAGGTCCTGGGAATACTGCGGGTGGGGGTCCTGGTCCAGGTTGTGGTTCAGGTCCAGGTTGTGGTTCAGGCCCAGGTTGTGGTTCAGGTCCAGGTTGTGGTTCAGGTCCAGGTTGTGGTTCAGGTCCAGGTTGTGGTTCGGGTCCTGGTTGAGGATCAGGCTCTGGTCCTGGTTGAGGTTCGGGTTGTGGTCCTGGTCCTGGTTGCGGCTCAGGATGTGGTTCAGGCCCTGGGAATACTGCAGGGTGGGGTCCTGGTCCAGGTTGTGGTTCCGGTCCTGGTTGAGGTTCAGGTTCTGGTCCTGGTTGGGGTTCCGGGCCCGGTTGTGGCTCAGGTTGTGGTCCTGGTCCTGGTTGCGGTTCAGGCTCTGGTCCTGGTTGCGGTTCAGGTTCTGGTCCTGGTTGAGGTTCGGGTTGCGGTCCTGGTCCTGGTTGGGGTTCGGGTTGTGGTCCTGGGCGAGGCTCAACCTTGTATTTTTGAAGTTCCCGGGTTTTTATTGCATATCCTTGGACTGAGGCCTTAAATGAATTTTTTTATTTTGAAATATTTTTAATAAGCATTTTTTCAGTTCTTTTTTGGTAATCTTTTATATTTTTGTCTACTTATGAACTCAATACTAAGTTGAATGATAGCTATTTAACTGCTAGTACTTTTGGTCCTGCTGATCGATTAAAATGATCAAGATGTATGAGGTGTAATGTTTCGCATTGATGCTGACGTATTTCAAATTCTGTTGCTTAGATATCAAACTCTAGAAGGTTTTTTTTGGTTGAAATAGATTCACAACACTTTTCTCTACTATAAAGACTCTGATTAGAGAGGCATAAAAATGAGTTTTTATTAAATACCCTTTACCAGTCAATATTACCATTTGGAGATTGAATTCGAAAATAATTGAACACTGTTTGTTTGTTGATGTTTACATCAACAAGTAAATTAAAATATTTTGAGTATTTTAAAAGACTAAAAAGATTTGATCTTACTTCGAGCGGCAGCAGCAGCAAGATCGGAGTATCGAATAGCAAGAGCACATGAAAATGCCAAATGAGATTTTGGCGAAACGTCTCGCAAATTCATTGTTAGACGAACGGATTGAAACCCGGAATTTCATTGTATTATATATATACATATATATGCATATATATATATATATATATATATATATATATATATATATATATATATATATATGTGTATATATATATATATATATATATATATATATATATATATATATATATATATATATATATATATATATATATATATATATATATATATATATAAATATATATATATACCATATCTTAAAAATATTTTGGTTTGAACCAAAAAAAAACTACAAGTCAACTTATAACTAACATATTTTTTTTAAATGGATGATCCGCCACATTTTATGTTAGAATGTGGAAATTGGATATAAATTATTAGTATAATAATAGATTGATATAACCTAATAAAGGAATTACAATGTAAAAATAAAATTTTATAGATAATAAGTAATAATTTATGCTCAGCCCTAAACTCAGCGCTAACTTACCGCCAACTGCGTTGGTAAATCATCATGAGATGTTAATAAAAGAAAATTAAGCAGGATTTCTGTTGAAGTTGGAAATGGACTTACATTACTATATATACATAATTACCTCAATAATGCCCTTCTCTATCTCTTAAATTCATCATCTTTTACTATGAAATTACTCTTAAAATTTGTTCAGAGGAGGACCCATAACATGATACCTACCAACTCACCCCTCTATTCCCGCTCCGTACTTTTAACCTTTATATTTTACTATAAAAAAATGCTTGGGCACCCTTTTTTCCCTGTAAAACCCTGTTAAAATTGAAATAATTAAAAAATAATATGATGTTCAGTTTCCTAGATCTTAATAAGCCTAGAAAGAACTTATAATACCATATATACGCAGCTAGTCATCTAACCCCCTTTTCCATACTTTTAACCCTTGCATAAAGAATATTTATTACTAACCGATATTTTCAAAAAGGAAATATCTTATAGTGGGACATTAATTATAAAATAGTCAGCACCACTTACATGTCCCGAGCCCGCTTATCTAGGTAATTAAAAGGATTACATGTAAAATTAACATTTCTTTCTAAAAAAGAACAAATGGAATAACATTATGGTTTTTTTTAAGATTACTCGTAATCACACCCCAGTCTCCTCTATGCAATATTTAGATTAACCTCGGAAATAAGAAAGATTTGTATTTAGATTCCAGAACTTTGAGATTACTGACGTGGACATATAATATAATATATTCAAAATTTCCCTCTCAGACTCCTTCTTCATTCTTATATTAGTACAAATGTTTATTTTTAAATTTTTTCCATTGTCGAGTCTAAAGAAAAATTCCCATTATTTTACTGAAATTACAAAATGTATTGCCTCCCACCCTTTTCACTTCCTTTTCTTAAAGTGAACTTACTCAAAAACTACAGGTTCTATTCTTACAAAAAAAAAAATCCGACAAAAATTGAAAACTATTCTTTGTGTGAGGACTAGCAAACAGGTTGATTTTTTTGCGTAGACATATTTCCCTTGACTAAATAAAGTACGGCAGTAAAAGGCTTCAGAGATATTCAGGACTGAAACATTTATACGAGGCAACACTCCTACTTTCTCCCTTGCCATTTAAGCCCGTTACGTTTTACTATATAAACAATTATTCTTAAAATTTGTACATTATCCAAACCAAACACCAGGAAAAACTGTCATAATAGTATTGAAAATATACAAGATTTATTGACCCTCACCCCTCATCTACTTCACCTAAAGCGGCTATAGATTTTATTCCTACTTCAAGTGTTATACGCATACTCTATTTAAAATCTTCTTATTTCATTCGAGAGTTATCGTGCCAACAATGAGATAATGTTTCTCGTGGTTTAGGGACACCAAAATGTGAGGAAATATTTGAATCTCAGAAGGTGATGTGTCCATTAAATCAATGCTTCGCTTTAAATAAAACCATAAAAAACAATAATGAGAAGTGTAGTAGGGTGTTAGTTATAAAAAATATACTTACGAATGCCACTGTCGCTATGAGCAAAATCAGGCTTAGCTTCATTTTGCTTAATGATAGCTAAAGAACTAAGGAACTGATGAACTTGAATGGATATTTTCCAGTATATATACAAATTTGGTAGACATTTATCAAATATTTTAAATACCTCAACGAATGAAGCACTTGAAATTTGCATTATGGTAGATAAAACCACTCAAAGTAAGAATGTAAGAGCTTTCTACGTCTTAGGAAATACCTAAAAGTCATGTGGGGTAGTGTGGCGCTTTTTAAGATTTTACTTTGCAAAATTCGATATCCGAGCTAATGGCATGGCAACCGATGTTTGCGGCAAGTTTTTGTTCTGATGCTTCCATATTATTATCCTACCTTAGAAAATAAGAAGTTTATTCATCTGTGCATGTAACTATTTCACCAAACTTGGTAGTCTCGGATTTGGAGATTTTTCAAATGATATCAGAGCAAAGCTCTGTTCGTGGCAGGTTATTACTTTTTAAGTTATCACTTAATGTTGAGCTTTGTTCAGCTAAACATAACGAACACTTAAGTTTTTAAAAAATTAGAAACTATAGAAAATCCAATAATATTTTATATTTATTTATCCACGACTTACTCGTACATTGGGTATTACGCAGTTTTATTTAAAGGTTTTGCTTAATTGTCGAAATGTGTGATATTAATACAATAAACGTCTTATACAGGGAAAATGTAATGAAAAACGCATTTCTTTGCAACCACCAATCCACTGATTAGATACAGGAAAAACCGGTCAAGTGCAAGTTGAACTTGCACAATTAGTGTTCCGTACGTTTTGTTAGGGTGGTTATAAAATGATCAGTGACTTCACAAAAACACACCCCAAATGAGTTTTCAACAAAGTTTGTTTCCAATCTTTACTGAAAACTGGTGACCTCGAAATTTTGTTTTTTTTTTTATATACCAAATAAATTATTAAAGGTAATGCACTCGTGATAATTTTCGTTCAATCTATACCCCGTGGAGAATATTCCAGAATTTTTTCAAAATTTTTTGATCAGTACTTTTCGAGATAAGGTAGGGGACAGCGATTTTTTAAAAGTAATACGAAGAAAAGTGTGCGCAAGTATTACATTATATATATATTTTTTACTCGTGTTTTCACAAGCTTTCATTTGACACCACACTCGATGATCTAGTAAAAAAAATTTTTTTTTCACTTCCGATTTCACCCCTCAAAACGAACCCCTTAAGTCAAAATTTATGTTACGGTGGTATAAAATGATCAGTGACTTCACAAAACACACCTCAAATGAGTTTTCAACAAAGTTTGTTTCCAATCTTTACTGAAATCTGATGACCTTGAAATTTTTGTTTTTTTTATATACCATATAAATTATTAAAAGATAATGCACTCGTGATAATTTTCGTTCAATTTACACTCCGTGAATAGAATATTCCAGAATTTTTCGAAATTTTTTAATAAGTACTTTTCGAGATAAGGCCCGGGACAGCGATTTTTCGCGAATTTTTAAAAATAATACAAAGAAAAGTGCGCGCAAGTATAATATTTTATATATATTTTTTACTCGTGTTTTCACAAGCTTTCATTTGACACCACACTCGATGACCTAGTAAAAAAATTTTTTTTCACTTCCGACTTCACCCCCCAAAACTAACCCCTTAAGTCAAAAATTTAATTCTCAAAACTACATGGCTCTGATGAGGCCATCAATTCCTATATTATTACCCAAATTTCACCTTTCTATGTCAAATAGTTTCGGAGAGAAAAATCGGGGTGTTTTCTCTTTGTGACAGACAGACAGACAGACAGACAGACACCGAAGTGATCTTTATAAGTGTACGGAACACTAAAAATGGGATATAATGTTGAGGACTTTATTAAAATACCAGAACAAATTAATAACGGACTAAATGCAAGTCGAACTTGCGCAATTACTGTTCTGTACGTTGATTGCTTTAAAATTAAAAAAAAAATGTTTACAGAAGAACAATGACTTCACAAAACACATCCCAAATTAGTTTTCAATAAAGCTTTTTTACTGAAACTGATAACCTTGAAATTTTTGTTTTTTTATATACCAGATAAATTATTAATGGTAATGCAATGTGATAATTTTCTTTTAATCTACACCTTGTGGAGAATATTCCAGAATTTTTTCAAAATTCTGTCTTTCTTTGTTTAGTACTTTTCGAGATAAGGAAGGGATAGCGATTTTTCGCAATTTTTTGAAAATAATACGAAGAAAAGTATGCGCAAGTATTACATTATATTATATTTTTGAATTCGTGTTTTTTATAAGGTTTCATTTGACACTCCACTTGATGACCTGGTAAAAAAAAAATTCATTTCCGATTTCATTCCTTTAAGACAAAATTTAACTTTCAAAACAACACGGCTCTGATGATACATACCATCCATGCCTATACTAGTGCCAAATTTTAACTTTCTATGTCAAATAACACGTAGGATGAAAAGTTTTGGTATAGCTACTTTTAAAACACATTTTTTTGAAAAATTCTATTTTATTCATCAACAAGAGCGACACAATCAGTCCAACGCTTTTTTAACATTTCTATACCTTTCTTGTCGAAGGATTTTTCTTTGCCTTCAAAGTAGGCCTCAGTTTCGGCAATAACTTCTTCGTTGACGCCAAATCTCTTTCCGGCGAGCATTTTTTTGAGGTCTGCGAATAGATAATAGTCGCTAGGAGCCAAATCTGGAGAATACGGTGGTTAAGAAAGCAATTCGAACTTCAGTTCATGCAATTTTGCCATCGTAACCACTGACTTGTGACACGGTGCATTGTCTTGACGAAAGAGCACTTTTTTCTTGTTCATTTGAGGCCGTTTCTTTACGATTTCTGTCTGCAAACGCACCAATAATTTTATATAATATTTGCTATTGATTTCCCTTCCCAGCATAGTCGATAAAAATTATTCTATGCGCATCCTAAAATGCAGAGGCCAAAACCTTCCCAGCCGACTGTTGTGTCTTTGATCGCTTCGGGCGGCTCTCAACGGCTGCTGTCCACTCAGCTGACTGCCGATTTGATTCCGGTATGTAGTGGTGCATCCATGTTTCATCCAGGGCTCAGAATCATCAACACGTTGTTGTTTTGGAACACTGTAAGCAAACGCGGTACCTATTTCAAAAAGAGCTTTCTCATGCCCAAATGTTCAATCAAAATATGACCAAAACATTTTTTTGATATCTTTAGGCTGTCAGCTATCTCACGCAATTCACTTTACGGTCATCCAAAACAATTTTGTGGATTTTTTTTTTGATGTTTTTCGGTGTAACCACCTCATTTGGGCGTCCAGAGCGTTCAGCATCATTTGTATCTGTACGACCGCATTTTAAATTCAGTATACCAGTAAATGATGAGTAATTTTCCAGGGGTAGAGTCCCCGCAACAATTATCAAGTCATTTGCTTTGCTTGAACGGTATTTTTTCCCATCAATAAACAGTGTTTAATCAAGGCACGAAATTTGATTTTTTTCCATTGTTTTGAAAAATATCAAAAGTAGCGTTAGTAAAACCACTGTAACTTGTAAACCAATCGTCGAAATGTTATGAAATTTTGACACGTATCGGTTGAAGGTTGGTACTTCCTACAAATCATATGGATTTTTTGAAAAGGGCGACATCTATGACCAATAACTTTTCAGCCTACGTGTTAGTTTCGGAGAAAATCAGGTGTGACAGAGAGACAGACGGACAGACACCAAAGTGATCTTACCGTTCCGTACCGAACACTAAAAATAGTGGGAGGGTTACAAGACTTTACATAGCAGAAATAATCACTTCATGTTACTCTGTATATATTCTTACTTTAACTTTTTAAGAAGTATTTAAAGGTAAGCTTAGAAAACAATAACCGGTTTACACTGAATATTATACAATGAAGGGAACCTTCTATTAGTATCTATTTATTGCCAATTTTTTCAAGGCTACCTAAAAACCTTCAGTTTTTAAGTGATAGTAACTTTATTTGTAAATCTAAAATTCGATAATAGTATAATATCATGTATTTAATTACAAAAGGGGCCCAGTGTAATCAAATTTTATTCCAAAAATTAATTCCCTAGGACAAAAATTATTAGGCAAACTGTTTAGAATAAAATCAAACGTAAAGTGGTAATTTATTCAGTAATATTTATTTATATGTTTAGTTTATGTGACCTCGTGACCATTTCTGACTATGAGCCTTTTTAAACCGAATTAACCCCCCCCCCTCCCTTTGAAAGGAGATTTTTTCGCTTTTTTTTCTGTTTTTTGTCTCCCCTTTTTACTAAAGCACTGAATCTAAAAGAATCCAGTTTCTTAACAATAATAACTTTAATATGTAAACAAATTCATCCATACTAAAATTCCATACCATAATCATGTCATAAGTATTTCGTGTTTTTTTTTTAATTAATTGTTATTAAATTGTGTTAATGTGCTGAATAAATTTATTAAAAAAAATTATCAGGGAAAAATTTTTTAGATAACATTGTGAGAAACAAAATGGAAACTGACATAAATTTACCTTTATTTAAGTGTATTTATATTTATTTATTTGGCCAACATGTTTTTGAAGAGGGTACCACCTCTTTGACGACTATTTTGCTTGTGCCCTTACTTTGAAACAAATTTCTTTCTCTTTTTTTCATTTGTTCGCTTGTCTTTGATATGAATAAGAGCTTTGACTAAAAGTTTGTAATGCATCTCTGTCGAGGTTATTTTCACATTGAGGTCATTAAACTACTTTGAACTAGTCCCACAAATGTAGCATCTTATTGTTGAAGAAGTTGAAGTAGCAGCATTGCATACATTTGCATCGACCATAGTTAGCGTCATTATCTGTTTCATGGAAAAAGATATGTCTCCTTGTACGAATTCGTTGTTTACCTTAGCATTTATTGCATTTTCTATCTAAGTAATTTCAGAATTTATAATATCCACTGTTTTTTTAACCCATCTAATCCTCTTGTTGGATTCTCCCAAAAAAATTTTTTGTTTGTCCTACAAATCAATCATAGTAGAACAAAGTATCTTTGAAAAATGTTGCTGTCAATTACATTTTCTGCTTAAATTGTGCTTGTTGCGATCCGTCACATCCCCATTTCGAAATGAGTGTCAATGTTGACGCTCTTAAAAAATAGATAAATACACAATACCACGTGGTTTTCACCGTCTGATTTAAAGGCGATAAGAACCTCGATTTCACTGGAAATCACGGCTAATATTGATATATTTGATTAGTGCAAATACTTTTTTTTTTCTGTTAAAACCAATAAAATCATTGGAATTCATCCTGAAGTATAACAAAATACCTTTTAAATACCGAAAAATGGGTTTTCGTAAAACAATTTAAGTAACATTTTTTAACCTTCAGAAGAATACTAATTATTTTAAAAAAGACATATGTAATAGCGCTCTTACCTGTAAAATATTCAAATCCATCAAAATATTCTTCAGTATAAACTCTAAAAAACAAAAACGTGTTTTAAAATAACTATTTTGTGACGAATGCCGAGAAGAGAAATGAAACACAGCGACGATCAAATTCGACTGAGACGCCTGCGCGCGAGCTGTTAAAATGGGTAACGGAAGGGGTCGCCTGTTCTATGCCTATTCAATATTATTAGGTAGCAAATTTTTTCTACCTGGGACTAGTTTTACGAAATAGACTAAAACGCTAAAAAAATACTCCCATGGGCGCCCATGTGAATTTGTATCACTGAAGTAATGAATGACAAGCACAGTTACAGTGATCTCATTATTTCCCCTGTTCTACCCACCCAGACTATTTTTTTATTTTTACGTAATAGTGTTTGAAATTAAAGTTGCATAATTTGAAAACTACTATACCCAAATTTGTAAAGTTCCATCTATATCATTAATTAACTATGATTTTATTATTATTTATTATGAGCTCTCCTTTATTCCGTTTATCAATCTAGAAATAGCTTCTTAGATGTGTAAGAAATTTTAATAACTGTAAAAAAAATTCATCCATATTATTTTTGCAATGTTTCTGAATTAATTTTTATTTAAGTATAGTGTAAAAAGAACTACTTGAAAATTGGATTGTTCGTGCTCGAGTTATAAATGTACATACATACAGATGGACGAATAATATTATCTACAGTGCGATTGGAAACACGAATCAAGATTTCAAAGCATATTTTGATTATTTCGGTGGTCTGAACCTAATTAGGCAAAAATTTAATATTATTCAATATAAAAGGTTCTATTATGCTTATAGACTTCTACAGTTTGTTTCAGAAATAGCTTTAATTATTATAGAACCTATATGTTTTACTTAAACCAGCCTAGAATCAATTTTAATAGCTTTAAGCTAGTGACATAGATACTTCTTTTTATACAAAAGTTTGTTTCGAAAGTCACGGTGACTTGAGACACACAAAAATGCTACTAACCGCACTAATAACAATAATTAACGTTAACACTACACGACAGACTTAGTATATCATGACAGAACTTTTTACTGAAAAAGTTGTAAGTCTAAGCGTTACATTGACGTAGGTTCAATAAAGAACTGGTGAAGACAGCAATCAGGAGGCGACAATGACATCTTGAAGAAAAGTGCAATGCTACCTTGATTGGAAAGTATTTTAAAATTAACAGCCACCACCATCAGTGATGTTATAGCCACATTAAACATAGATTACTATCAACGCAAGGAAGAAATTTTAACGAGGTATTAACATTACCATGTCCATATTTAGTGATCCGCTTCTTGCGATCTTAACGTCTACTAACCGAGTTTTATACATTGTAAGAAGAAAGAAGAGTATCGTATGTATAATAAAATAAATAATCACAGCTGCTAGACATGATATTGTGTGTTAAATCAATGCCTGGGAAGCTCCACAATTATGAATCATCTCCAAACTTGGTGTAATGTGATGGTCATTTCATTCTTCTTACAACTCGTCGGACGCTACATTCCGTCCATTAGCTCATATTAGTTTAGGACATTTTCGAGTATCAGAAGTCCAGCTTTTTGAATAAGGCAGCTTCAAAAATAAAAAGAAACACAAATCTTTAATTTTTAGTTTCATGTCCACAATAACAAAAAATAGGTTTTCTCTTTTTTAAAAATCATATAAAAATAAAATAAAAACTGCAGTAGAGATTTACATTTTCAAAAACGTACTAATTACATTTCTTAACACTACTGTTCGAACACTGAATAATCAGTAATCATACTCCTAAACTAAACAACTGTTAGAACCCTTTTTTTTTTGAAAAAAAAATGAAAGTTAACCACCGGCACCGGTCCTAAACTCGAATTAATAATTTCTAACATGGCTACGCTCGCGTGTACGATTAAATAAAATGTGTAGAACACAGCACTTTACTTGTAATCTAGGCCATAGCAGTATAGTAAGTATAGAACTTATGATTACTCTTACGTACCTAACAAGGTTACCGGTAAACATAGCGCTCTAAAGAACACCAAGTAGCAGATCTTCTTCGAAGCTCGGAGCATAGTTAAAAGTTTTTGATTTACACCACTAGAATCCAGAATTGCGGGTTTACAGGATTTTAATCGTTTATATGGAATTCACAGTGATTTGATTCGATTCCTTGGCTTCAAAAATATATAAATAAACTTCATTTGTTGATAAAACGCAACATAAATAAAATTTTACAAATTTCGTTACAATTTTTAGAAAAAACAGCTTCCCTAGAAGCTATGACAGAAAAAGTTTTTGCGCTTAATAGGCAAAATAGTTCCGGTTAGTACCAAGAAAGTATGTCCCATTGCACGTCAGTTTGCACTTGTAAATTAACTTACTACTTTTAAGTGGTCGTAAAATTACGGTTTTTTTTTCCAAAATTTTTGATATGAGTACTTAATAATTAGAAATAAATCGCTTGTTGAGGGGACGGTCAACTACCACAAATCTGGCATGTTTTGCATAATTATTGACAATAAAGACCAGGTTGATGTTCACAGATTTTTCTAAAGCTTTTGAGAAAAAAAAGATCATTCTGGCCATGTCTAGGGCCTTTGATTTATCTGACAGTTTTCTTATTTTGAGCCTCATCTGGAGTGCTCCAGGGGTGTCAACTTGTACCCGTAATTTTTTAATATCTATAGACGATATTTTTGAAGTTGTACATGTCAATTATGAAATATTAAAGCTGTACTTCCCTGTAGGGAGACTTAAAGATTGCAAAAAAAAAATACAAAACGGTCTTAACAGAGTTTATAACTGATGTGTGGTCAAGAAACTGATGCTCAATGCTAGTAAGTGCTCGGAGATGTCATTTACTAAAAAAATGTATCCTTTGTTACATGATTATTACTTTGATGGATTGATGTTAGTTAAAGCAGAAAATACATGTGATTTGGGGATTCAATTGGACTTTAAGCAAAGCGCCAAAAAAAATTTCTAAAATATCTTTCTTTAAAAGAGGATGGAGTGTACCCACAGAGTGGGATAGACAATGCAATATTAGCGGAACGCAGTGCATTTTTTCTATAACATTTTTTTTTTTAAATCGTTAACGGTAGTATTGTTTATTTATCTTTGTTGGAAGAACTCAAGTGGGTTATTCGCAGAAGTTCTAGTAGATGAAGAAACTATTTCTATCTGCCGAGACCTACTGCGAATGTTATGTTAGGATCACCAATGTACAAAATATATTTAATTTATAACCGACTACCACATCAATATGATCTTAGCGTGCCCTTAAAATAATTTGTTATTAGCCTTGCGGATTCGTTGTAGTTTTATGAACTTATACTGTGTTCTTTCGAGCATCAGTGATATATTCATGTGTGTTTGTTGCGCTATTTTTATTTACATTGTTAAGTATAGATTACTGCAGGAAGGTTGAGTATATATCTTAATCTTCATTATAACATGCTTGGATTGCGAAATATATATCGTTTTATACATACTTTTTACTAATCTTGAACCCAAGGAATTTGAAAAATTTCGTTGTTATTCCATACTTTCCATTATTTGCTACCAAACGTATAAGAGGTCAACGAAGTGGGGAAGAGGAGTACTGGGTAAATCCCTTTACTGATTTTTTTTGTAAACTTTTTACAATATTTTTTCAGTCTAAAAGGAAACTCATTATCAGAACTGTATTTTTTTTTACTTTATTTGTGTTTTTATTGTATTTTCTTTTCTGAAAACTGTTTAAAAGATAAGGAACATAGACCTTTTTTGTTTTTTCGATTGCTTATTTTCTGTTTCACTGTTTGTTTTTTTGTTTCTATTTTAGCTGAAGTTTCCATCTCTCGTTTACTTCTTTTAGTGTTTTTGAAGACATCGTAAGTTCGTTATATGTTTGGAAAAATACGCGCCTGTGCAAAATATTTTACTGGAATCTTCTACAGTGGTTTACTATTTTTTTCTGACAAATTTAGGCCATTGAAGTTCGCATGAAGTAATTTCAAATATTCCAGATTCTCAATGTTGATGGATGGATAGTGTGCATTATTCTTTCATGTTACTTAAATACATACATACATATACACACACACACACACACACACATATATATATATATATATATATATATATATATATATATATATATATATATATATATATATATGTGTGATGTGTGTGTGTGTGTGTGTGTGTGTGTGTGTTGTAAGTATAGCTGGGTTCTTAAATAACTTACAATTTCTCAAGATAAATACCAAAATGTGTGTTGCTTCCGCTGTTATTTTGTCTACGTAAGCGCTAAAATTTAGCTTAGATTCTAATAGAATCTCCAAGATATGTATATTTTCTACTTTGACTAACACAGCAAAGGACACATTTTTTTTAGTAAACATCACTCAGGACTTACGGGGGGGCGAACATCAGTTTCTTGACCGTACACTCTGTTAAGAGTTTATAATTGTAATTTTTTGTAATCTTCAAGTCTCTCCACCTGTCAGTACAGTTTTAAGTTACCACTTGGATGTAGATAAACTTCAGCTATTAAGACAGTATTTTAGATTCACAAACAAAAACAACTGAAAACAAAGCAAGTCCATATTTCAGCAGTATATCTTCTGTTCTCGAGATACTTCTCGCCGTATCATGGCTCCTCAGTCGGGCTAGGATCAGTCTGTTTTCAGTTGTTTATATTAAATCCCATATGTCTCTGGGGATTTCTCGAAAAGTCACGCTGCCTGCGGTGAATGTTGGCTGTGTTTCACTCTACTCTGTCGGTTGTGGCTGTAATCAGCCTCCGATGGAAGTACTAGGTATGCGTTTCAAATTTGGTACAATTTGTTTCATCTTACCATTCGTTTTAGCTTACCATCTTTGCATTACCCATTTTTAAAATTACTGATGTCTTAAGAATCTAAGTTTTTGTACTACTTTCAGGGCTATGCTTAAAGTTTTGGGATCAAAGGGATAAAATTTTATGCGTTTTTAAAATTTGTATATTTATTTATTTTTTCATTTGTGTATCATCATCATCAATCCGGATTTTTATAGCATTCTTTGCCTTCCGGTTCCCAGTTTCCATCCTCTTCGATCTTTCCAATCTCCGGGTCTTAGATTTTCTCTGGCCCCTCTGCACACCTCTAAACCAAATTAAGGACATCGAAATTCGCATGAGGTATTTCATATATTCCAGAGTCTCAATGTTGATGGTTGGGTAATAGCGGCATTTTTTATATATATATATATATATATATATATATATATATATATATATATATATATATATATATATATATTTATATACATATATATATATATATATATATATATATATATATATATATATATATATATATATATATATAATACATTAAAATTCCGGGTTTCAATCCGTTCGTCTAATAATGAATTTGCACGACGTTTGGCCAAAATCTCACTAGGAATTTTCAAGTGCTCTTGCTGCTGCTGCTACTCGATATTGTGATCTTGCTGCTGTTGCCGCTCGAAGCTAACTTGAGTTAGCAGCAAATGAGATTTTGGCGAAACGCCGTGCAAAATCATCGTTTAAACGAGCATATATATATATATATATATATATATATATATATATATATATATAAATATATAATATATATATATATATATATATATATATATATATATATATATATGTAAACATATATACAGTCCCTGGCCAAATTATTAGACGCACTGTATTTTTTTTTAGTAATTTTATGTTTCTTAAGAGTTTTTATGCAATAATGGTATATTTAAACTACAATATTATTGATTTTTTATTTAAAAGAATTGTTGTAGACTACATATTTGTATTTATTTTTAACATATGGCAACACTGTGTTGACAAAGTGATACATGAACGTAAATAAGTACAAACCTGTATCAGTCGCGATCGGAATCGAGTCAGGTACGGACGTGTTTCTGTGGCTTTATGGACTGTGATTGTTTGTTTAACAGTTTTATACTACTCAGTTATTAGTTTATTTTGTATGCAGTGTTTTAAAAAAGTAATTGGACTATTTTCATTATGGGTAGAAAAGGCGATCTTTCACCACGTAAAAAAGCTGAAGTGAAGGCCCTTGTGATTGCGAAAACATTTACAAACGAGAAATATCACGAAGATTGGAGGTTTCTGAAGCTAGTGTACGACGCATAAAAAAGAAAATTGAGTCAGGGAAGGAATTAAGCCCGAAAAGAAAGAAAAAAGATGCGGTAGAAAACCAATTTTCACTCCACGGTCAGAGAGATGTTTGAAGAAAATTTGTGTAGAAAACAGATTTGCTACCACAAAGGTAATAAAATCACAACTCCAGGATGCTAGCGTAAATGCTTCTGAGCGCACTGTTCGAAGAAAATTGAAAGAATTAGATTTTAAGGCCTGTCGCCCCGCCAGGAAGCCCAAGTTAGCAGCTGCAATGAAAGCAAAGCGCCTGAAGTGGGCCAAACAATGGCAAGACAAAGATGTGGACTTCTGGAGATCGGTAAGATACAGCAATTTAATCAATAATTGATACGTTATTATCATTTTCAGTTAAATAAAGCAAATAAACATGGAAGTTTATATATTTTTCCTATTTTTGACAGGTCTGCTTCAGTGACGAAAGCACATTCGAAATATTGCAGAATAAAGCTCAGTATGTGCGTCGTCGTCATGGAGAAAAGTTTCATCCTGATTGTGTCGTCCTGACGGTTAAACATTCCACCAAAGTGATGATTTGGTCAGTCATCAGCGGCAAGGGCACTGGACGTCTGTACGTCGTCAAAGGAATAATGAGGCAAGATCAGTACAAAGAAGTATTACAAAATCGGTTGATTCCGCAGCTCAGAGAATGGTTTCCAAATGGGGAACCATTCACTTTCATGCAAGATAGAGCTCCCTGCCACACTGCTCGGTCTGTTAAAGCTTTTTTTGGCAGAAAAAAATATCCCTCTGTTGGATTGGCCAGGTAATAGCCCATTGAAAATGTGTGGGAGCTGATGAAAAGAGAAGTGGCTAAAGGTGTGATTACCAACAAAACCCAGCTCCTAGAAAAGATTATTCATGTGTGGAATCATCATCCTCAAATGCAGGAGACAGTACAATCTTGCATTGATAGCATGCCGCGCAGAATTAAAGCTTTGATAGCGGCTAAAGGTGGCTCAACTAAATATTGACTTTTACTAACATTAATTTCACTTTTCTTTAAAACTTAATAAACTTTACGCTTTTCTAAATTAATGCTGTTTTATTTATGTCAAATAAATAGGTAATTGATTGGATAATATAAAAATAAAAAACGAATCAATTTAAAATAATAAAACGGTACAATATCACTCGGTAATTAATATTTTACATGAAATCTTGCAGTGCGTCTAATAATTTGGCCAGGCACTGTATATATATATATATATATATATATATATATATATATATATATATATATATATATATATATATATATATATATATATATTATATATATGTATACATATATATATATATATATATATATATATATATATATATATATATATATATATATATATATATATATATATATATCTAAATATATATACATATATACTGCTGGAAATGTTCCACAGTTCAGCCGATACCTAAAAAAGGCAAGAAGACCTTGCCAAATAACTCCGACTAATCGCACTGCTTCCCATAATATCAAAAGTCATGGAAAAGGCTATCAATCAGCATCTTCTAAAATATCTTGAAGGATTCAACATTATTAGCGATCACTAATATGGCTTTCGTAAAAATAGATCAACAGGAGATCTGACTTATGTAACACATGTTTGGAACAACGCAATTGAACACTTTGGAGAATCTCGAGTGGCTGTTCTTGACATATCCATGGCATTCGACCGTGTTTGGTACGATGGGCTGTTGGCTAAGCTACGTTCTTATAGTATGTCTGAAAAGTTCTGTTTGTGGCTCTCTTGTTTCCTCAGAGAGCGTTCTTTACGAGTGGCAGTCGACGGATTTCTTTCTAACACCTTCACTATCAACGTCGGTGTACCCCAAGGCTCCATACTGTCTCCTACTCTCTTTCTCATTTATATTAACGATCTGCTGGAAAAGATCGAGAATTTAATTTACAGCTTTGCAGATGACAGTACACTTATCTCTTCATTCACTTTGAACGCTCGGACATCGGCTACTCAGATGAATATCCGCAGACAGCAGGATTCAACTTAACAAAGACCTGGAAGAAATTCTATCTTGGGGGTGACAGTAACCAAGAATTTAACGTTACAAAAACCCAGGTGGCAGTTTTTTCTAAAAAAGTTAACGTTACTGAACCTGACATAGTTATGTCGGGGCACTCCATTCCTCTAACATCGTCACTCAATTTTTTGGGCGTTAATTTGGGAGCAAATATGTCCTGGCATGAACATGTTGCAGGCATAGCAAGGAGAGCTTCTCAAAAGTTGGTAATATTATTTCGAACCAGAAAGCTTTACACTCCACAACAACCGTTAATTCTTTACAAAGCTCAAATTCGACCAACTATGGAATACTGCTCCCATGTTTGTAGCTCTGCTCCCAAACATACACTGCATTTGTTGGATTCTATTCAGAGAAGAGCTGTTCGTCTGATTGGAGACCGGGAATTGACCGGCAGCCTTGATTCGCTGGAACATCGAAGAACGGTTGGCGACTTGAGCCTAATCTACAAGTATTTTCATAGAAAGTGTTCGAAAGATGTGGCTCGTTTAATTCCTCCCAGAGCGGCGCATGTTAGAAGTACACATCGCGCTAATACTTCACGTCCGTATGAGGTTCAGCTTGTTACTCCTCGTACAACGCTTTTCAAGCAGTCTTTTATATGGAGAACATCATCCCTTTGGAATAATTTGCCCAGGACTGTATTTCCCACCGAGTACAATTTGCAGCGATTCAAGAACAACGTAAATCGCTTTCTCCGCACACGTGTCGCTCCTGTAGCGCTTTAGGGACTTCTCTGTAGCACGTGTGCTAGACCCATAAAAAAAAATACACAAGATATAGAGAAAAAATATCTTTTATATATAAAGAGCCATTTCAGATATTTTTTGAACACTTTCATACTAATTTTCCAATTTTGCTGGTCTTGCTGTCTCTAAGACTAGTAGAAATCCTGTGATGTGTGAGGAGAGCAAAACGACATATTACAACTAGTATTTGTTAAAAAATAGAAAGAAAATAATAATTTGTCTTTGCAAAATTGAATAATATTACTTTGACTGCTGTGTGTGTCCATTTAATCATTAACTAAAGGAAATTGGTCTGTAATGGTCTGCAGGAGCGAGTGTACAGATTTTTTATGGATAGTTTTGAAAGTCCTTTTTTGGTAAAATTAAAGTTAAATTAAGTCATTAGCTTTAAACAAAAAATTTTCAATGTTTGCTTCACGGCAGTTTTTCAGAGGTTATGGTAAGAATAATACTCGTATGTATTTCCTAGAAGAGGGCAATTGTTAGTGTTCCGTACGGAACACTTATAAGATGACTTCGGTGTCTGTCCGTCTGTCTGTCACCCGATTTTCTCCGAAACTATTTGTCACAGAAAGTTGAAATTTGGTAATAATATAGGTGTTGATGGCCTCATCAGAGCCATGTAGTTTTGAAAGTTAAATTTTGATTTAAGGGGTTAGTTTTGGGGGGTGAAATCGGCAGTGTGTGGTGTCAAATGAAACCTTGCGAAAACACGAGTAAAATATATATATACAATATAATACTTGCGCACACTTTTCTTTGAATTATTTTTAAAAAATTGCGAAAAATCACTGTCCTTATCTCGAAAAGTACTGACCAAAAAATTTTGAAAAAATTCTGGAGTATTCTTCACGGGGTATAGGTTGATCGAAAATTATCATGAGTGCATTACCTTTAATAATTTATCTGGCATAAAAAAAAAATCAAGGTCATCAGTTTTCAGTAAAGATTGGAAACAAACTTTGTTGAAAAACTCATTTGGGGTGTGTTTTGTGAAGTCACTGATCATTTTATACCTTCGTAACAAAATTTTTTATTTTACAAGCAATCCACGTACGGAACACTAATTGTGCAAGTTCAACTTGCACGTGACCGGTTATTTAGTCTTAGTAAAAAGCAGTGTGAAACTTCTTAAGAACTACTTCATTTCTTTAAAATTTTGCTTCTTATTACTGTTGATTAAGTATTTTCTTTGTTTCTTGATTGTTTCCTAATCTATTTTTGAATTTTCAAATATAGTTTATAGAATATTTATTTAAACAACATTACACGGTAAATATTACGGTCCATGTAAAACATCCGGTTGGTAATAATAAATCCCCAAATTATTGTAACCTCTACCCTTGAGATGATTTTTTTTTATCAACAATGTTAAATTTTTCACATTCTTTAGAGTCTGTGAGTGTCTGATACTGTAAATAATATATCAAGTGGCTGTTTATCATACCTAAATTACAAAGTTAAATTAACATATTTATAAATATACAAATGTAATATGTTGATCATATATAACTTTTCGTTATCTAAAAAGTTTAGTTAAACATGAAGTTTTATTAAAATAACTTAACGCGCAATACTTAATCTTCAAAGTCAAACTTTTTTTCTAGGAATTTTAGCATTCTATCAAAAAACAGACTTGTTAGAGCAAGACTGGTACTTATTACGTCAGGAAAGACATAAATTATTACACTCAAAAAGATTTCCAACAGTGTCGGAATTGAAACAACAAAAAGAAAAATATTAACAAGATCTAAATATGAGACTGCTGTCAACAATAAACTAGTGTCAATGGGTATAAATGAATTAGTAAACAAAAAAAAATTAGAACAGACATAAAAATAATGACGAAAAAGATATATCACACTAAAAAACTAATAGCCGGTCAAGTGCAAGTCAGACTTGCGCAGTTAGTGTTCCGTATGTTGATTGCTTTTAAAATAAAAATTTTTGTTACGGAGGTATAAAATGATCAATAACTTCATAAAACACACCCTAAATTAGTTTTTTTTTTTTTTTTTTTTTTCCAACCTTTACAAAAAAACTGATGAAATTTTTGTTTTTTTTTATATACCAGATAAATTGTTAAAGATAACGCACTCATGATAATTTTCGTTCAATCTACACCAACATTTTCTCTTTCTTTAAAATATTGATAGTAATAATTATTGTTTAGCGTCAAAAACCAAATTCCTTACTCATTCATTTTATAACTGGTATTTGCATGGGAAGTACTGAATAAATAACTTTACCATTTTTCTTTACTTAGTGAATAATTCTAGGTTATAAAAGAGAGTAGATAAATGCAGTAAAAAATAAATCGTTTCGTAATTTTCTGTAATTTTAAAATATGAAAATATCATCGGCATGGCTATCTCATCACTTCATTTCACTTCCCTTGTTAAAGAGAAGTATTGTATTTCTTTACGTTCCAGAACACCAACAAGATATTTTCACATTTCTGTCGGTCTGACTATCTATGTCTGTTGTCACGATAACTCTCAAGCGAACTGAAATATCAATTTAAAATTCGGTAGACATTTTATATTTATCGTGGTAATGAAAGCTATTGTTTTTAAGCAATATTGTCTAAGGAGAAAATGACGAAAGGTGTGGGGTTGATAAGATTTGTATCGTTTCAATGATAAAAATTTTTTTCTTCAGTATATCTTGTTCTAAGTTATTTTTAGTTGATCGGGAAATTATAATATTCTCTCTTTCTAATCTTAATAGATGTAACGTTTGCTATAGAGTTACCCCAAAAAAATATATTGACTCTATAACTTGTATTTAAAAAAGTAGTAATGGGTAAAAAACTATACAATTCTTTATATTCTGCAAACAAAATGCGTCATACATATTTCTAATATACTTAATAAATTTATGTATTACGTAGTAGCATAAATGGCAACTAATTCACCTAAAACCGTCATATTTAGGAAATTTAGATGGCCATAGATCTATATGTTATAAGCATTGCACCTTTAAGGGAGAAGTGAAAGTAATTATACTCTGACCGACTCATCGGCCAGCCTAAATTACTGACTCTAGGGCAGTAAAAATCAGCACTTAGAAGTAGTTTGCAGTAATTTTCCTTTTAACGGAGGAAAGATTCCTACAAGTCTTTTAAGTTGGAGATTAGATGTTCAGTATGCGCCTAACCTAAAACAATTCCACAAGCTTCTCAGTGTTTCTAAATTTTAATCTCATGTAACAAGCGTCAATTTATGCTTGTCTATATTTAACGAATTTAATAAATTTAATAAGAACTCTTTTAAAAATAAGTAAGTAGTTCGTTCATCAAGTAGGTTTCATAATTCCACCTTTAAGTAGACCGTTCACTATATATTTACCCCTAAGAAGGGCACAATAGAAGCCATTATTTGCAGGATGTATATATATATATATATATATATATATATATATATATATATATATATATATATATATATATATATATAAAAAAATTTATATATATATATATATATATATATATATATATATATATATATATATATATATATATATAATACATTAAAATTTTGGATTTCAGTCCGTTGGTCTAACAATGAATTTGTACGTTTTTCACCAAATTTTCAAGTGCTCTTGCGGCTTTTGCTATTCGATAAGTGATTTTTGCTGCTATTGCCGCTCGAAAACTAACCTTGCTCGAAGCTAACTTGAGTTCGCTTCGGGCGGCAGCAGCAACAAGATCACAGTATCGAGTAGCAGCAGCGGCAAGAGTACTTGAAAATGCAATTTATGTTTCTCGATACACAGAATCTGAAATTGGTTGTTTCAAGACCTATAGGTCGCAAGGTGAATCAACGTAGTTATTTTTAGGCCATTATTTGAACATATTTTGATTACATTTATCATGATTTTAGCCAGAAATAATGTAATCGTGGTCAAAATATGTCCAAATAATGACTGAAAAATTTCTATATTAATTCACCAACAACACAAATAAATTTCAGCTTATGTGGATCGAGACACATAAATTAGTTTCGATTTGTTCATTCAAATATTGTAAAAAATTACTAAAAATTATCCAAAAATGGTGGAAAAATAACCAAAAATTGGCCACAATTCAAAAATTGGTTTCTAAAGATTTTTTGGAGATTTAGGTACGAGTATTTAAAAAATATATCCAAATCAGTTAGCAATTGTAGATAATTTTGAACGAAAAATTAAATTCCTGGATCACAGTGCGTTGGCTATTAACATGGCAATCCTGATCTTATTGGCGGCGTTTCGAAACAGCTGAACAGACTTAAGTCCGAACCATTGTCTTAAGTCAAGCCAAGAATGACTTCTTCTCCCTAGACCTCGTTTGATATCTATCTTTCTCTGTATTACCAGCTGCAAGAGACGGCATTTATTATATCTAATGAAGTGGCAAAGATATTCAAGCTTTTGCTCTTTAATTGTGAATGTAATTTCTTTGACATTGCCTATTCGGCGCAGAACTTCTAACTTGGTGGTATATTCTGTCCACGAAATCTTTTGAATCCGATGGTACACCCACATGTCAAAAGCTTCAATTTTTTAATGTATATATATATATATATATATATATATATATATATATATATATATATACATATAAGGTGTTATACAATTCACTGTATATATTAAAATAGCTGACTCGTGTGGTCATGTAGAAGCACATTCAATACTTTTTTCAAATTCGAAAATTTTTCAAAAAAAAAGAAAAAAGCACTACCGGATTTTATCAGCTCTCTCTTGAAACGTCGTCATTGTACGAACTAGCTCAACAGGCCTATGTTGCCAAACATACAATTTTCTTCAACAGATTTTAAAATTTCAGGTAAAATTTCTCTAATAACACATGAAAATAATAATAGCAAATACCTAGTAAAAATAATATTTAACCATAATTAGGATTTATTTATCTATTATTTGAAAAGAAATAATTCCTTGGTAACGCGTGAGAACAACTGGGCCATTGTCCTTTAACAGCTGATTTTGACTTTTAGGTTAACAGCTGTTTGAGTTTGTCTCGATCTTTTATCAACGTTTTCCATATTTTGCTATATACACAGATTATTAGCTAGTTTATAGTTATATTTGTCGAACTCATTTTTAAATTTATTTCTCAATGAAGTGTTCAAACCTATATATTAATTTAAGCAAGGTGATTGAGTAAACTTTAAGATTCTATGAATTTTACTTATTTTGAGTCTATTCTATTCTATTTATTAAAATAATAATGAATTATATATTTATCTTTATTTGACAAATTTGGAATTAATTTAGCATGGTTAGAATTAGTTAGTTTTTAGTTTTCAGGACAAAAAGGAAATTCATCGAGATATTTACGTACATTAGTTTTGTATATTAGGTCAGCTTCTAAAACCCAACCTTTTTCGGATGTGTCTGAAATATCCACGACATTAAAATTGTCAATTCTTTCTTGCGAGGGCCAGACAATATCTTATTGTGGAAGATATTGAGACATCGCATAACCATATAATTTGTTGCTTCTAAGTATAAAATATATTTATTATCTTTAGGTGAGTCATAATTTTCAATAAGCTTCATTTTTATTTTATTATTTGCGGTGGATTTTCTACTAATACAAGTATTAACTCCCCCTTTTATGCTACCTTTAAAAAAATGTAATATATCAGGATCAGCTAATAGTTCTAATTCTGCTTCAGTATACTTATGGCATGCATCAAAACTTAATCTAGGAAAAGTATAATAATGTATTGGATCTAGTTTAGGATAGATATTCAAACAGGTTTTGATAAAAATTTTCGAAAATATCTGCCAAAAGTAAGTGATTTTAAATAAATATCCGAATATTCACCTTCTGATTACAATCGAACATATTCCACACAATTACAGATCTTTTATGTTCATCTTCACTAATATGTTCATCAGTTAGGTCATTATAAAACTGTTCTTTTCCTTGTAACTTGCCTTTATTTAACTTTGTATAATTATCAATATATCTATATGGATAGATTCCCTTTCGTCGAATCAAACTAAGCTTTTTAATACATCTTTATATTGTTCATCTTTTAGAGTTTCAGATAATTTTGATAAAGAATCTAGTAAAAATTTAAATGAGTATACAAATCGTATACAAAACTATTTGGCATAAATGGCAAAACGGTAACTCTGATGATGAATAACCGAGACTAGCTTATATCCAGTCAATGTTCCCCTTCTCAATAAATTCTCATTGCTAGTAGTGTGGGTTTCCTGCAGAGCAACTATGTCGACTTCGTGTTCCTTAAGGACCCCTGCCAGATGATCAGTTTTAGCTCTTGCGATCCCTCCGAGAATTCATGAGTAACGCTCAGCTCAAATTTCTGGACAAAGCGACCACACCACCCCACCCCCCACAGTCCGGAATGTGTATGGCCCTACCCTCCACGCCATGTTCAGGTTTAAGTTTAACCAAGAACTGGGAAAAATCCAAATGCCGGAGGTTACTTTTTTGCAAATATAATAGTTTCTTGAGCAAAGAAAGTAAAAATTAGGACCTGTTGCGGGAAATATCGAAATATGTTATATTATGTTGAAATTCATGAAATATCTTAAGTTATCTCAACACGTTTATATAAAATCCGTACCTCGGCTAAGTTAATTCATGTCATTTATTATCTTAAGATCTAATATGTATTCTCTTTTTTTTTCAATCGTTGTATAATAGTACTAGCATTTTAGCATCTAGTAAGTCTATAAACGATTCTCGATTCTCTCTTAAACCCTCAGTATACAGTTAACCTTCTACCAGTAAGCACAATATATATATATATATATATATATATATATATATATATATATATATATATATATATATATATATATATATATATATATATATATATATTGCTTGAAAAATGGTTGTACAAGGAGTGGCAAGCTGAACCTTATACGGATGTGAAGTATTAGTGCGACGTGTATTCCAAGCATTCATCCTCCTTGAAGGAATTATGCGGCTACATCTATAGAACACTTTCCATGAAAATATTTCTAGAATAGACTTGAGTCGCCCACCGTTCTTCGATGTTCCAAGGAATCAAGGTTGCTGTTGAGTTCTAGGTCTCCAATAAGACGAACAGCTCTCTTCTAAATAGAATCCAACAAATGCAGTGTATGTTTGGGAACAGAACCACAACCGTGGGGGGCAACATTGCATCGTTGGTCAAATTTTAGCTTTGTACAGGATGAACAGTTATTGTAGAGTGTAAAGCTTTTTAGTTTGGAATAATATTCTCGGCTTTTGAGCAATTCTCTTTGCTAGGGGGGGGGTGGTTTCGTATGCGATATGTTTCTGCCAAATTAACGGTCAGCAAAATGAGTGATGATGCTAGAGGAATGGAGTGTCCCGACATAAAATATTAAAAAATATAAAAAAGAAAGCAAGGCATGCAAAAAAATTCGAGAGATATGGTAATTACAATGATTATCTAGAATTTAGACGGTTAAGATCAATTTCTAAGCAGCAAATTAAAGCGTCATATGTTAAATACATAGAGGATGTACAGGCTTCTCTGGCACTGGATCCCCAACGCTTTTGGAGTTATGTTCATTCCAAGAGTAATTCTTCTAGGATTCCCAGTGTGATGATGTATAGAAATGATATTCTGAAATGTCTTCGCATTGTCGGAATCAACAGCGAAGTGTCATTCGCTTAATGCGTCGTTAACAATTGTGGAATGCTCGCCATTACTGGGGATAAAATATTGATGGCTACGAAAACATTAAAAAAAATAAGATGACCTCTAGCCCTGATAATATTCCCTCGTTTCTCATTAGGGACTGTGCGACTGTCCTTGTAAGACCTTTAAAGTATATTTTTCATTTATCAATTAAACAGTGTGTTTATCCCAAACGATGGAAAGAAGGTAGATTATGTCTTATTTTTAAGAATGGAGACAGGGGAAATCTTGAAAATTACAGGGGTGTCGTTCTACTTTGTAACTTCTCAAAGGTATTTGAGTCAGTCTTGTATGCACGTATCTATAGCCAAATTAAAAATCAAAATTTTTCCTTATCAGCACGGATTTGTTAGTAAGAGATCTAGGGTAACAAATCTAACTGTTATGACACAGTTCATTTCGAAAATATTAGATGATGGTGGGCAGGTTGATGTTATTTATACAGATTTCTCGAAGGCCTTTGATAGGAGCGACCACCATGTTCTCATCAATAAGTTGTCTTTCCTTGATTTCACTGATGGTGCGAGGGCTGTTATGAGTTCTTACTTGTTTAATCGAACTCAGTTTGTAGCCTACAACGGATTCAAATCCAATGTACGAGGTGCATAGAGTTTCACTTGAAAAAGTGCAGAGGAGATTTCTGAAATTTCTGTTGTTTAAGATTACTGAAATATATCCTGAACGGAGAATCAGCAGTGATTATTTGTGTGAACAGTCAAATATTCTTAGCCTGGGAATCAGGAGAGTTTGTACCTCAATATTATTCCTATATAGAGTATTACACAATATGATTGATTGCAGGGATATATTGTCTCATATTAACATTAGTGTGCCACGGATACACTCACGATCAAACATGTTTTTTAGATGTGACATACCTAATACTAATTTGTTATTGAATTCACCTATTCATGCAATGTGTACTAATTTTAATCATATTTGTAATGTTTGCGACATATACTGTTATACTAAGAAGCAATTACTACAGGCTCTCATTGAATATGTAAATGTCTAAATATTTACCCTATTAATGGGAAACTGTTGGGAAACAAAGCTATTATTATTATTATTATCAGTAGTATTATTATTATTATTATGTCGGATTCCGCAACGGTAACATTTTTAGAAAAAACTGTCCCTTGGTTTCTGTAGAGTTAAATTCTACTTGGTTAATGTCACCTCAAGAAAATATCGCTTCCAGGTCTTTGTTAAGTTGAACGACTTCCTTCTGTTTGTGGATGTTCACATTAGTAGCTGATGTTCGAGCATTTAAAGTGAATGAACAGATAAGTATACTGTCATCTGTAAAGCTGTATATTGGATTCCTGGTCCTTTTCCGCAAATCGTTAATGTAATTGAGAAAGAGAGTAGGAGAAGGCATGAAGCCTTGGGACCGACATTGACAGTGAAGATATTGGAAACACATCCGTCAACTGCTATATATACATACAAGAATAAGATATTAGTCATAATAAAGTCATAATAAAGTCAAAAACTCACATGAGAAGTGCATATATATATATATATATATATATATATATATATATATATATATATATATATATATATATATATATATATATATATATATATGCGTTACGATCCATTTAATACATCCGGTTAATATAAATAATTAATTTAATATTCAACTTTGAGATAATTTTTTATTAAAAATGCTAGATTTTCTACATTCTTTAAAGCTGAAAAAATATTTTATCTTTTATATTTTTACCATGTTTGATACCATAATAGATTAATCTACTGCTTATCTTTTTGTTAAAAATTTAAATTATTTATGATTCCACAAATGCAAAGTGTTGATTATACTTTTCGAAGTTCTTATCTTTTTAAAACAAACATTTTTCTTGGGAATTTTCGGATCATATGAGAAAGAAATACCTCGAATGCCTATTTTTATTTTTGTAATAATTAGTAATAGAGTAAAGACTTTGTTAGGTAAACGAAATACATTCTCCAAGAAATGGCTTACTATTGTATATATTGTATTGTATATAAAGACCTTTGTTCGTGCCAGGAACAGATGCAAAGAAATTATCGACAAAGCCAAGGAGGCACACAATCAACACACAATTCCAGGTCCTTTTGGTCAGTTGCTAAGGCGGTTAGTCAAAATTTCACCAAATCCACCATACCACCACTCACACGGCCAGATAATTCTATTGCCACGACACCTGTTGAGAAAGCGAACTTGTTGGCTGAACTCTTTGCTTCACATTCTACTGTCCATTTCTAAGGAAAAACACCACCTACTATTCCCATAGTGCAGTCAAGGATGCCCGATATTCTTCCGACAGCGTATCATAAAACGTATTTTAATGAAGCTAGACACCAAAAAAGCTTCTGGCGCTGACGACTTAGTTCTCAAAAACTGTGCGAGAGAACTAACACCAGTTTTCTGTAGACTTTTCAATCTATCCTACAGAAAGGGAATATTTCCTTTCTGCTGGAAATGTGCCACAGTTCAGCCGATACCTAAAAAAGGCAAGAAAGTAGTATAACAAGCGGGGTTCTGGATCACCTCGATGGCCACTTTTTCCTTCAGCAGTGGTCCATGACCTCTACTTGACCTTTTTACAAGAAGTCCTGAAAAATGTCCTGAAATCTAGAAGAAGTGCTGAAATCTGTGCAAGAAGTAGTCGTCAATGACGTCACTCGTCCAGTGGTTGTTGAACAGTGCCCTTTTGGCATATTTCCTGAATTTCTTGAAGAAGTGTATACCTGTTTACCTGTTTACCTGTACCTGTTGTCACCTAATTACCTGTACCTGTATACCTGTGTTACCTGTAATTTACCTGTAATATCTGAAGAAGTTTTCAATGACGTCACAAGTCCAGTGGATGTAGCTTAGTGCCTTTTTGTCACTTTTGTTGACCTTGGGGACTTAGAATAAATGTGTGTTAAATGTTGTGTATTAAATTAAATTAAATAAGTTAAAAAAAGTCATGTCTGTAGTAGGATTTGAACCTACATCTGTTGGTTTCAATACTGCAAAACCTGGGGACTTATCCTACTTAGCCAAATAGGATTCGTAATAGAGAATGCAATTGTTGGGATGACATAAAAAAGGATTGGTGAATAATATGTGAAAAGTGTGCAAAGTTGAAATTTGTACAAGAAGTAGTCGTCAATGACGTAAATTGTCCAGTGGATGTTGAATCAGTGCCTCTTTGGCAATATAAGTTGTCTAAAAGGTGTAAAATTAGAGGTAAATAGGTGTAAGATAGGTGTAAATAGATATGAATAGGTGTAAGTGTGTATGAGAAGAAGTCTGCAAGAAGTAGTCGTCAATGACGTAAATTGTCCAGTGGATGTTGAATCAGTGCCTTTTTGGTAAAATAAAATTTGTCTAAGAGGTGTTTTAATGTTAGATGTGAATATGTGTAAGCTTATTAGTTAAGAAAGTGCAAGAAGTAGTCGTCAATGAGTTAAAATTTGTCCAGTGGCTGTTGAACAGTGCCTTTTTGTCAAGTTTAGATATTTGAAAATGTCTTTCTAGAGGTAGATAGTCTGCAAGAAGTGATCGTCAATGACGTCACAAGTCCAGTAGATGTGGAAACAGGGTATCTTAACTTCATTAAAAACTTTGTAAACTTCTGTTAGAGGAGAAGTTGTGTGGAGGCTCGTTGTGTAAAAGTGGATCAATAAGTAATATTTCAGTAGTAAATGTGAGCAAAAAGACCTTATTAGGTTGTATGTTCGAGTTAAAATTTGGTAAATGTTCCCCTAATATGTTGTTTGGCGTCTAAAAGTCGGTAAAAATGTTGAAGATAAGACAAAATGTAAACAAAAAGTATGAATAATGTGTGATTCATGGTACTTTTTGTAAGTAAAATTGAGTAAACAAGTGGCTTGTTAGGTCAGCAAAGTAGATAAGAGAGGTCAAAAATAGTTGATAAGAGATGAGTGAATGTATGTGAGAATGTAAGAAATAGCAAAAAGTTGTATTAATAGGAAAATTCCATGCAAATAATTGAAAGAGCAAGAAATTTATTTGGCTGTGGGAAAGTTAAAGGCAAAAGTTGTTGTTTGTTCTCAAGTTATTATAGTGATATGAAATGAGCCTAAGTAAATTTAAAACGAGTTTGTCCTCGTTTGGATTGTAAATCTTAGTAAAATATTTGTTAAAAATGAGATGAGCCTAGCCTAGCCTGGTCTCGTTGTGGGAACGTTAAATATAATATGAGAGGAGAATAAAACACAAGTATGAGTACATGGAGAAATATATTAATAAATTCTAAAAAGCAAAATGTTATAAAAAAATAAAGTAGATATAAGAAACTATAACATAATTGAACCATTCATATGTTATTTTGTTGGTTTCCAAGGTTTAATTGGAGAGCGGAAAAAGTAACAGTATGATGTTGTTAATCCACAGTATTTACATTTTGAATTCGGTTGAATAGGTTTTTTTATGCATTTATCACATATTATACTTAGTAATCCTTCACAACCAGCACATTCCTTATAATCATATGTATCAATCTGACAGTCAATACATTTGAATATCTGAAACGTAAAAATATTAATAAGTAACATATGTATGGTTCAATTTCTTACAATAAAATTTTAAAACAAGATTTTCTTTATTTTTTGTATACAGTTAAAACACAGTTCAGTCCTTTTTCTCTTTTTGTTTAAGTAGTTATTGAAATATTTTTGATAATAAATAAATGTTGATTCTTGGTAGTCGAGTTCATTTTTCACTCTTTTCCAATATAAATGTGTAACAGAATCAAATAATTCTGCTAAATGGAAACGATGTTGCATTTCAATCCATTCCCAGTCGTACATCGGTTGGCTTTGATACATCAGAAAAACCTCTTCGATGAAATTAGTATCAAGTTCGTTTTCAATGATTTTCAGTTTTTCCTTTTCTGGGATATCGACATCAAAGAGTTGCTATAAGTAAAATTATGAATCAGGAATTTTCTCATAACAGTACAAGTCCTGTATAGATAGTTCGGTAGTAGTAGTAGGAACCATAATACCATGAAGAGCCAAGGAATTTGAACAAAAACAGAAAAATTTTGCACATTGTTGGCAAAATTGACTACCATTTCGATAAAGATGATGATTATAGGCATTTGGCATTAAGTTAATAAATTGTTGTTCCCCTTCAAAAGAAGGAGAATGATGTTGAGCCTGAAAATATGCATTATATTATTATTATAGACTGATATTGCTTGGAAATTTTTATTACATTTGTTGAGTAGCATCATTTAGAGGGAAAAAACGGTTAAACTGAATAAATAGTAAAATAGATTACTTTTTTTAAAAGGAAGAATATGAAGGATCATCATTATAACCCCAGGGTATAGTGTCTGTGTAAATATAATTAACGATTCGTTTGTCATCATAGGGACTTAAACCTGTTTTCTGTTGTTCGACTGTATAAACGTTATGTTTTTTCGTTACGTATAGAATTTTGAGTTACTTCAATTTTGTTGTGGTTAAATAAACATTGATAATAATCTTCGAATGAAATTAATTTTAGAGCAGAAGACTGAACACCTTTGGCTTTTTTGACTATTCCAACATTTGAGATAATCTTTGAGTTGAGTTGTTCGATAACATTATTATTATTGTTGTTATTAAGCACTTTAAAAGTATACATTTTAGATCGTAATCCAATAAATTCAGTCATGATTTTTCCATTATTTTCATCCTTCATAAGACCATAGATTTTCTTATTTTTAAGCGGTATATTATAAATATTATTTTCGGGATAGTCAGAAGTATCAAACATGTGGATATCGTCTTTAATATGTGTATAAATATCATCTACGTTGAACTGGTATATAAGACTGTCGGTGTCTGTATATAACAATTTTGAGTTCGAACCAAATTTTTGTTTAATGTAATTGTAGTGAAAATTATATAAAATAGTTTTTGATATGTCTAGAATTGACATTCCAAGATAAATAGGTTTATTGAATTTCACATTTAATCTTTTCATTTCAATTAGAACCAGGTCTTTGCCAAAAACCTCACAACTATGAAAATTAGGCTGAGAAATATAATAATTTGCACCATATCGTCCTGACCATTTGTTCACCAATTTTACATCTCTATATTTTCGAACGTTTTCAATCGTTTTACCATATGGAGCAAGATTCATTAATTTAAAGAAATTTTTGTCAAAATCATTTTTACTTAATTTACGGAGCTCAGTATTTACATCAATATATTTTTTTAACCAAGAAGATTGTTTGAACTTTAAACACCTGTGAAATTTTGTAACTTTTAATCCTAATTGCATAGCTTGTTGTAGAGCTAAATAGTGAATAACATATTTTTTCTTATTATAAAGAGTTGTTAGTAGTTTGGGAATATTAGAGTCTGATACTGGTGGTACTAAATGCTCAGGACAAAGTGGTAGATCTTTATGAAGATTAAATAGTTCTTTAGGATAATGAAGGTCTACTTCAAAAATATAACCGTAATCGTTATCCCGAGGAATATTCAATATATTGTCTTCTTGATAGAAATCATCTACCCATTTAAAATCTCCTGTAGGCAATGGAAAACTCATGGCTGCTCCATAGAGGTTATTTACATCAAAATACATAAGAAAAAGTGGAAGGTTCATTGCTATTATATTCGTTATTCATGTATTTATTATTTGCTTTACCGTATCTATTAGAACATTGTGAAATACCTCCTCTAATACCCTTTTCAATAAACATAATCATATCAATGTCAGTTAACAATTCTAACTTTACGTCGGTTATTCGAAGCATACTGTCAAAAGCCAAACCGGGGGCTGTAAAATAGTGGAGGCTGTCCAGTTTATAAGTATCTAAACAGAGCTTTCGAAAATTTTCAAAAACGTCAGCCAGAAGTAAGACATCGGTTTTCAAATAGAGTTCAGCATATTCTTGAAGATTTTGTATATTAAAAGTATTCCATACTTTGCAAGCATGTTCATACTGTTGTACGGTTATATTAGAATTTGTAATTTTACTAAAAAATTTATCTATAGGTGGTAAAGACTTTTCTTGCAATTTTTCCCAACTGTCAATATATTCATAAGGAAAGACTCCTTTCCTCGTAACTAATTTAAAATTGAGTATCATCTTTATAAGCTCTTTTCGTAATACTTTTCTGATCATCATCAAGATAGGATGCTAATTTATCTAGACTACTCGCCATAAACCGATAAGAATCTAAAAATCGGAATTGAACCTTTGAGTTTTCCACATATTTTGTAAATGATATATATTTTTCCTTGTTAATTGGAAGTAAACTTATTGATCCTTTCATTTCTGTACAAAGGGCTCTAATCAAAAAATGACTATCGTAACCGGAAAGGTTGTGAAAAAGAACAGGTATTACCATTTTATTTTTTAAAATTTACATTGCAAGAGTTGTGAGCTGCTCCTCTAAAATCACCAGTTAAATGACAGTGGTCTATTACCTTATAATCATTCGAATCTGTTAAAAAGGGTTTAGAACAAATGTGACAAGTTTTCGCACTATAAAATTCCTCATTTTGTTGTTTCGTTAAGGATAATTTAATAGGATTGGAATATATTGCCTGTACTTGTTGTGCAATTTTTTCCAGTTCTCTAACAAACCATACCTGACAATTTTCACCCGTATACATTTGAAATTTTGAAAGAGAATCATCATAGGAACATTTTAAATAGTAAGCAATACTAAAAGGTTCATGTTTCTGATATTTTTTGGATTTCTTAGTGGTATGCTCATCAAGGTAATTTATAAGCATACTTTCTAAATCTGCATAAATCGCAAATGGAACCTTCAATTTGTTTGAAAAATTCTTAAAAGTTAAAATATTTTCGTTTTCTTTGGGTAAGGTAATTTTAGATTTATTTAGTAACTTACAATCAGTTAAATGTTTAGTCAGGTTTGATTCGCTTATAAAGTGATTAAAACATCTCTCACAAAACCATTTTTTATTTTGAATATTTCCTACTTGTTTGCTTACTAAACGACTTAAATTCTTAATATAGGCAAAATGGAATTTATTGTTAGGGTTGGAATACTCAATTTCAAAGGAATCATCATCATCATCATCATCATCATCATCATCAGAATCTTCATTATCAAGAGTTAAAATAAGTAAATTGATTTTAGTTGAAAAATTTGTATTAGTCAACATTAAGGGTAAAATTTCCTGGTTTTTTACACAGAAAATATTTATAGCCAACTTATTAAGTGCTTCAAATCGAGGAATATCTTTTAATACTATAGGAAATGTAATTCCTTCGTATTTTAATACTCGACTAAAATGTGGATAAGATGAAGTACGTGTAACATTGTTGTCAGCTGGATATAAAGCACATACAACAGACCATAGAAAGCAATAAGGATCATTATTTTTAATATTCACAACACTTTTAGTATTTTGAATGAATTTAGGTACTGTTACATATGTGGAAAACCCTCCACCTATGGGATTATATTTGTTTAAATTTACTTTCAAGTGCCATATTTCACATAAGGCCCAACCGCTGTCTTTTTCCTGAAAATCCTCTAAATTACCTAAAATTTTATCAACTACATTCATCTTATACCCACTCAGTCAAGTTGGTATTCTGATCAATTATTTGGTTTTTAGTTGAAAAATGTTTAATGGATGTTGTCAGCAGTTTGAGTTTTTATAAATAGACCACAAAAGTTAACATTTACTTTAAGCATAGTCAATTGTTTGAGTTCCTTTTTAATTCGCAGAGAAAATACACGAAAAGCTTTTTGTAGAAATTCCTTAGGTTCTTTATACTTAAAATTTGTTATAACTCCGGTTTTTATGCGTCCCTGAAAACAGGAATCGACATTTTGCCAAATCAATTTCCTATTTATCAAAGATTTATTAGTTTTAAGATGAATTTTAAATTTTGCTAAATAATTTTTCAAAATGCATAAATTTGATTCCACTTTACTTAAACTATTCACACAGACTTTGTTTTTTAAACCCTTTGTTAAAATAGCAATATTTTTCTTTAAGATAATTATATGTCTTTTATATTCTTCATTTGTTTTTAAGTAATCTACTTACTAATTCGGTCGACCGTACGATTTCCGTGGAATAGTAATCCAACACTTTGGAACTGCTCTTGTTGCTACTGTTGTTGCTACTGTTGTTGCTACTGTTGTTGACAGAAGACATATTTCTTAGTTAAATGTAATAACCGGTATACTATTTTTTTTGTTCAAGTTAAACGTTTGAACTGACGACTATATTAAATAAATCGTTCTATTTATGTTTTAAACTTTATAGATTTGTTTTACTTAATTAGTTTTGATTTATTGCAAAAACAAGTTAATTAGTATAACGGGATAAATATCGAAAGTTTTTAATAACAAATGGAAATTTTGCATGATGCAATCTTATATTTTATTTCATTTGTTGTCTGTAACGTGACTAGAGATCTCTGACGAAACAGTTTGGATCTAGTATATAAGGACAATTAAAATTTTGTTTTTTGGTATTATTGATATAACAGTACAGTGAATAATTTTACATTATGGCTAATACTCCATGTACTCTTGTTCTTTTCTCCGAGGATACCATTATCTAGTAGAAGCACCTCAATCGATAGCAATTGAAAAAGACTTTCTTCTCCTGCTTTAAGAAGGAAGGAACCTCCTCATCTCCACCTCGAAGGGAAAAAGACTAATATTAAACAGTTTGAAGAGGTTTATACGGACAGTTGAAGAGGATTTCTGATAAGGAAAACTGTACTCGATACTGCTATTGGTAATAATGGCAAATAGGATTGTCCTTACTTATTTTAATAATGTTTTACGTTTCAGATAGGGATATTAAAATGTATCCAGATTTGACTCTTACTATAATAAGAGATTGCTATGGAACACAATGAAATAATACAAAATTTCTTATTTATATATTTATTTATTTACATTATATTATTGTGTATGTATAAAACATTTTTTTCTTAATATTAAAATAAATTTTAGTACATAAGAGAGTTGTGTTGTTTTATTGACTTGTAATATATTCTCTAAAAAACCTTAACAGTACTGGTTAGAGGTGTTGATATTCTATACTAATCAGATCTGTGTAGGATTAAACATCTAGGCAGGTGTTATCTTTGGATACGTTTGTTTAGCTGGTGCAAATGCATGCAGTATGAGGGCGTGACTTTCGACAGCTCTTTGCTTCCTCCTTTCAATATATTCTGTCGCTCTGTCAGAATCAGCTCAATACCACTACAGAGGGGTGATGTGATTTATATTCTTAGAGGATAGTACACTTAGTGAACCGCGTGATTGCTGTATATATAGTAGGATTTTTGAAATTGTGGTGGGCTTTACATTCCATGACGAGAATTGAATATTTTTTAAGAATCCCATATCTAAGTATATATATTGTCGTGAGGGAAATCAGCCCGTGCCGAATTTAGAGTAGACTTTTTAAATTAGTCAAATATAATGTGATGGAAAGTCAGTTCGCATATTTTTTTTTTCTTAGTCAAGTTTGGGGTTACAAGAGCAGAGGGGGTTGAAAAACCAGTATGTAAAGGATAAAAGGCGTGTTTGTTTCGCAATTGATTGTATTAGGGACAGTCTGCTTCCCCAAGTATGATTTTTTGAGTTGCTTGGGTACACGAACTGTGGATATTCTATTATGTTTACTTCTCGCTACTACGAACAAGCCTTTATATTAAATGCTTGTTGGATCTCAAATTCGTGTTGGGTAATCGTACCTTTGTGATGAATGCGGCAACACTGAAGATGTGTGTGCATCTTTCCAACGTCAACCTAGTTCATAATTACACTTATAATAATTTTCTCTTTTATTCTACTGCAATTTGTTGAATACTTTATTTAAAACTGTTTCAGCGTCTGATTATATATGCGATTCTTGACTTGAGATTCATTTAGCAACTTTTATGAGGAGATCGTGCAGCTAAAACTACGCATGCAGTATATTTTGTTGTGGAATGCATAACTCTGAAATTTCCCACTTACATCTGTTACTAGGAAGGGCAGGTAAATCTCTTTGTACACCCCACGAGTACCCATACGTCTGCATTATTAGTGTTGAGATCTATTACTAACCGATTGGAGTAAATGATGAGTGAGCGAGACCTTTTATATGTTTTATAATGAGTTAGGCCTTGATTTCTACGTAAATCACAGAGCAATTACTTAACTGGGCCGTGCCTTAGTACAAGTAGACGACAAGGATTCATCAAATGACGATTTACATTATACTGCAACCTTGGGGGATAATATGTAGCAGGTGTGTATCACTATTGTATTATCCCATTTGTTCAACATTTAGTCCTTCATTTTACAAAAAAACTTTGAGCTGGCAACGTTTAAAGATACTGTGTTGGAATAGGGGTAATTCTTAATTTTCAATTTACAGTCGTTGGTACTTACTTATGAAGTTGACGGGGACGCTTAAGCGTTGACGGATATGAAGTGAATAACTATACGAATATCTGTATAAAACTTAGTGACAATTGCATCGTCTGTATGTAACACAACTTACTACGGGCTAACGTGTTAGTATGTTATATACTCATTTTGCGGCTGCGTTCTTCTTTGACTCTTGGAGTTACACTATTATCAACGCGAGATGATTTAGGAATTAATTCTCCTTCAATACTATGAACCAAATAGATTTTGTAACTTAAGATCTGAACACGGCGAAATTAGTGCTATATTTTGTTGCAGTATTGGGGGGAGTATTACATGTTGAGGCATTTTACATCCGCGAAAGAATGTGAAAGATAGCTTTATATTGTCTTCTATTTGGATCTTACATGAGGTATTGTCTATGGGTCGTTGTACAACTGAGACGGGTTAAGTCGCTTTCTATCGTGGGTAAGATGTGGCATGTTTGGGGAATGGTGAATGATTATGAGTCCCCAGTTTGTATGTCAAAGAATTATGTGTAGTGGGTGTTATATTTAAATACGCATATGGGGGTAAACTCCCTTTTATATAGTGTGAAATCGTGCTTGTACGCAACACTTGTCGAAAAGTGAACTAATTTACCATGTTGATTCGCTGTTGTAACTTATATCTGCAATTTCTATCAGATATATAACGTGGATTGATTGGTATATATGATGACATTTGATGGTTCGTCTTATTTTCTTATTTTTAATATCCAGGGTCAAAGACATTTAGGATTTGATCATGTGAAATTTTATATGCTACATGCGCTTCATATATAGTTATACGAATTGGGTAGTGGCGGTATTACATTCTATACAGATTGGAATTCTGACCTTGTAAAGGTTATGCGAACGAGACAGGAGTTATTCAGATAAGTACTTGTGTATTCGGTTTTAGAACTGAGATTTTACTAAACAATCTCTATCCGGCAATAGTTTTTCCTATAGAATTTTTCTTGAGTAAAATCATTTTTGATACTGTACATTTATATTTTCACACGGGGTATTAGTAATGCAGAAGTTGGGGGGAAGCATAGAGGCAATTAGATTTTCGGTTATCTTGGGGGATTCCTTAGACTGTTAGGGCTTATTTGTTCGAGTGAAATTATTTGGTTTATAATCTCTATAGGTTCGGAATCGATCCTCGGTGTATAACAATCTTATTGTGTCGAGTTTCCTTAGTGAAAGGTATTAGATTGGTTGTGTCAACATTAGGATTGAAAATTGAATAATAACTGGGCAAAATTAAGCAATCTTGATACCCCAAAACAAACTCGTCGTTTTTCGTTTAATACAATAGAGTAGGATAAATATTTGTTAGTGTCAATATACGATTCATTTCCTGACATGTTAATGTGTAGACATTTTTTGTTGAATAAGTTAGTTCTAATCAGTTCAAAATAATATAAATAACTAACACAATATCTACTTGTAAATTGCTTTTATTTTAAACATACAGGATTATACAGAAAGTTTAAACATAAATGACCACAAATAATAGAATTATAAGACTGATAGAAGGCATGATTATAATATATAGTACTTTGGTTCCTTGGATTGAAAATACAGTTGTGTTTTCGGATTGGTGGTAACAAATTTCCAAAACTATCAAAATAATAAATGATTGATCCATATTTTTTGTAAGCAATTGACTCCATTGTTTTATTATGACGTTGACTTTCATGTAATTGTTGTTTAGCTGATCGAGCATCATTAACGGCCTTTGCTATTCCTGCTGCTCCTCCACTCAAAGCCCCTAAGGCACTAAGACCTGCAAATATAGGTATTAAGGGTAAAATTCCTCCAGTTTTAGGAATTTTAATAACCCGAGGTGTGTTGATTTTTCCTTTTTCATTTTTTAACCGTTTTTAATTGCAATATTAAGCGCACTGTTTATACTTGTAGGCTTTACTTTTAAAATATTCCTCTTTATTTTCTTTGCCACAGATTGAAAACTTAATCTTTTCTTATTTTTCCTTCTTATTTGTTTTTTACGTTTTCCTTCCCCTTTGTCTCTTCTTAGATTTAATCTCTTTTCTTTTCCTACGATTACGACTATTACTGACTGCCATAATAATAAGTGTTCCCTTTGGTTGAAAGGTTTGTAATGAACTAAACTATATTTAATAAGACTTTCCTATATAACTGTATTTATAATTTAAATTTTTTACTATAATCCTCATCAAATTCTTCTTCACTGCTAATACTATCACGTTTTCGTTTTTGACTAGTACTAGTATCCATATCCATGTCAAATGTAGGAGTATTAGTAGTAGGTGGTTCTTCTGAAATATTTAATTTACGTTTTCGACTCTGCTTTTGTTGTTTTTGTTGTCGTCGTTGTTTAATATCTCGCTTAAGTCTCTTTTCTAACAATTTTACATCTGTTTCTTGAATATTATTATCAAGTTTCCTCTTTCTGTTACTACGTGGTACTTCTGTGGTATTTGATAATTTATTTGCTGCTATCCTTTCCTTAATTTTTCTTTCGTGATAATTATAAATTGGTTTTTCTTTTTCATCCTCGTATTCATCCTCATCTTCACTACTATCTATTTGAGGTTTCTTATTCTTAATAGTTTTCTTCTTAATAGTATTCTTAATAGTTTTCGTTTTAGTAGTAGCTGATTTATTTTTTTTAGTAGCAGCTGATTTATTTTTAGTAGTAGTAGCTGATTTATTTTTAGGAGCTTTTATTTTCTTGTCAGCATTTGTTTTTAAGTTATTGGTCTTTTCCAACAACGTTTCCATTTTTGTTAAATAATTTTGCGTTGATTTTACACTTTGCTTAATAATACCTGTGGTTTGTTTAATGTTCTTCTTCGTTTCATTCATAATATACTGATTAGTTTTATCATTCTCATTTATTTTATCTTGTTTACTATCCCTTCCTTTTCTACTATAACCCATACCTAACTTAAGTTTACTGTCCATGGCAGCAGATACACCTATAGCTGCAATTTTTTCCTTCCAAGATGCATCCTGTGCATTAATTCGAGTTAAAGCATTTTTAAGTAAAATTTTTATCAGCCTGATGACGATCAGGTAAGGCAGTATAATTTGAATAGGCTATATCATGCTCTCTACAAGCTTCATCGAGAGGATTAATGCCTTTTTCACCACGAGCTAGACGTTCTTGTAGTTTTGTACCGGGTCCACAAAATTGATAACCCGGTAAATGTACTTCAAATGGAAGTTTATTTATAACAGTATTTAAAAGTCCACTCCTTGAAACGTACTATCACTAGAATAGTATTTCATTTTTCGAAAACAAACTATATACTAACTATAAATTTAACAAACATCCTATTTTATACTTATTTCTATTCTAACTTTGAATGTGTTGTGTAAGATGAAGAGAATTGTTCAACAAAAAACTAGACTAAAAGTTGAAAATCACGATTTACAAGAATTTAAGAACAATGTTAAACATAGTATCTTATTACCCTCTACGATGCGATGTATTATTTCAGGTCCTAGTAATTGTGGAAAAACTTCAACTATGTTAAGTCTTCTTGAACATCCGAATGGTTTAAAATTTGAGAATGTTTACCTGTATTCGAAATCGTTATATCAACCTAAATATATTTATTTGGAACAATTATTAAAACCTGTCAAGGGAATAGGATATTTCGCATTCGATAACAGTGAACAAATAATAACACCGTCAGAGGCAAAACGTAATTCTGTATTTATATTCGATGATGTAGCCTGTGACAAACAAGATGTAATACGAGAGTATTTTAGTATGGGTCGTCACAACAACATTGACTGTTTTTATTTGTGTCAAACCTATGCAAAAATCCCAAAACATTTAATACGAGACAATGCCAATGTACTTATTTTATTCAAACAGGATGATTTAAATTTACGACATGTCTATTCCGATCATGTTGGTACCGATATGTCATTTGAACGTTTTAAAAAGATCTGTTCTTTTTGTTGGAATAAAACATTTGGATTCTTATCACTTTTTAAGGACAACAAAATTGATGAAGGAAGATATCGTTATGGTTTGGACAGTTATATATATTTAAATTGATGTTTATATACAATTAATATTCACTTAAACGTCTTTCAAACAAGATGGCTAACAGGAAGAATACAAGCTCAAGTAAAAAGAGTGTTAAACAAAAATTAACACACAAACGAAGAGATATCAAAAATAAATTAAATCTTTTAAAACATGATCAAATTGCACATGAAACTTTATTTCAACCAATAACGAAACATTTACAAAATATTGAAAATAAATTGGATCCAAAAAAATTTGAAATACCAACAACAAAAACTCTTGAAGCACCTCCTGAGGTAAATATAAAATCTGAAGAATCTGATTATGAAGATGATGAGTATGAAGGAGATGAATATGATGATGATGAAACTGGAAGAAACTGATAAAGATTCGATAGCATCTGAACCTATCCCGACAACTTACACCGATACACCTAGAGGAATGATGGCAATTAAACCACCTATGTCAGCAGCAGCACCTATCAAGAGAAAATTGCATTTACTACAACATCTAAGCCATACAGTTTAAGAAAACATCTCGTTAAAGATATTCAAAAGGAACATTTCGATGAGGAAGCCAAAAGACAAAAAAATTACGAAGATCAATTAAATAAAACCATAGAAGAGAAATCCTTATCAGATTATTATGAACAATATAATCCTTTACCTGCAAAATATATTAAAATGTATCTTAAGAATCCGAAAGGTAAAGGTGATTCTGAGGGAAAATTTAGAGTAAAATTTGATAAAGACATTGAACGATTTTCAATAGGTAATCAAACTATTAATTTCGATGGACCCGATCTCATAATTGGATCTAAAAAATATTAGTTGTAATCCCCCCCCCCCTAATTGTTTGTTCAAATACGTATGGGCCTATCCATTTAAAGACAAAAACAATCTAATGAAAGTTAGCACATGCTCTTGAAAAATGGTTTTTAACAAAACAGATTCCAATCAATTTGTGTACAGATTCCTGTGGAGAATTTACGGGAAAGGAAGTACAAAACCTTTTGAGAAAATATAATATTTTACATTATGTCGTTTCAGCAGTTTTCGTTTCAGTGAAAAGAAGTGCCATTTTCTTTAATATTGTGGAACGTGTTAACAGACACCCTTAAGTAGCGTATTGATGTGGAAGAATTTAGTATTCAAGGAGCTCTATAAGTGGGTTAAATTACTACCGAAAATCATCCATATTTATAATATATAAAAAACATAGAACTATAGGGTCTAAAATTCCTAGTGAGGTAACCTAAAAAACATGAAAAATTTCTACTTGACACGGTTTTATAATAACATAAAGATGACTACACTTCAAAAACAAAATATTAAAGTAGGAGAATCGATCCGGATGTAACGCAGTTTCAAAACTTAGAGGTGTTTTTTTTTGACAAACATTACAAACCAAATTGGTCTACGGACTCTCCCTGGAAATATTTACTATTAAAAAGGTACAATATACAAACCCCGTTACGTATTTACTTCAAGATGAACACAATCAAGACATTAAAGGTGGATTTTATGAACTCCAACTGCAAAAAGTTAAATATCCAGATATTTATTTAGTTGAAAAAGTAATAAAACGACAAGGAAATAAAGTGGACTTTGTAAAATGGTTAGGTTTTGATAATAAACACAATAGTTGGGCTCGGGGGATCGATAAAACTAATGTTCAGTAAATCAAGTAAGTAGTAGTAGGAGTAATAGTAGGAGGAATATTTTTCTTATTATAGAGATTGAGATTTATATAACAAAACTTAGTTCAATAACAGGTATCTGAGTTATTTTTATGGTTTAGGAGTATAAAACTTCATCATTAAAATGCCAGTTGTAGTGGTATGTTGTACTAACGAATAAAAAATGTCCCAAATGTTGTGAAGAGGAGAAAGAACCAGATCTGTATTAATGAAAGATGTTGTTTGGCATGTGATTCTAAAAAGATTTTCAAATTAATGGATGGTGCAAAAACACATGCCATCAAGGTATATTACCAGTAAAGAACAACAAGGAAATGCCAGAGAGAAAGCCAACAGGAAAGACAAGGATCAACAGATGATTTGAATGAATTATATTAAACACATATAAATTTATGTATAGTAACATTTTGTAACATTTTTTTTTTTTGCATTTTAGAATTTATTAATATATTTCTCCATGTACTCATACTTGTGTTTTATTTCAAACTATTTCTCTCATATTATATTTAACGTTCCCACAACGAGACCAGGCTAGGCTAGGCTCATCTCATTTTTAACAAATATTTTACTAAGATTTACAATCCAAACGTGGACAAACTCCCGCCGACCCCTCGTTTTAAATTTACTTAGGCTCATTTCATGTTATCACTATAATAACTTGAGAACAAAACAACAATTTTGCCTTTAACTTTCCCACAGCCAAATAAATTTTTCTTTCTTTTTACTTTTCAATTATTTGCATGGAGAAAAATTTTCCTTTAATACAACTTTTTTTTTGCTATTTTCTTACATTCTCACATACATTCACTCATCTCTTATCAAATATTTTTGACCTCTCTTATCTACTTTGTTGCTGACCTAACAAGTCACTTGTTTACTTACTCAATTTTACTTCAAAAAGTACATGAATCACACATTAATTCATACTTTTTGTTTACATTTTGCCTTATCTTCGACATTTTTACCGACTTTACGGCCACCACCTCAAAAAAACCCCCGCCAAACAACTTTATAGGGGACATTTAACAAATTTTACTCAAATATACTACCTAATAAGGTCTTTTTGCTCACATTTACTACTGAAATATTACTTATTGATCCACTTTTACACAACGAGCCTCCACACAACACTTCTCCTCTAACAGAAGTTTACAAAGTTTTTAATAAGTTAAGATAACCTGTTTCCACATCTACTGGACTTGTGACGTCATTGGACGATCACTTCTTGCAGACTATCTACCTCTAGAAAGTAAGACATTTTTTCAAACATCTAAACTTGACAAAAAGGCACTGTTCAAAAAACAGCCACTGGACAAATTTTAACTCATTGACGACTACTTCTTGCACTTTCTTAACTAATAAGCTTACACACATCTAAACATTAAAACACCTCTTAGACAAATTTTATTTTACCAAAAAGGCACTGATTCAACATCCACTGGGACAATTTACGTCATTGACGACTACTTCTTTTGCAGACTTCTTCTCATACACACTTACACTATTCACATCTATTTACACCTATCTTACACCTATTTACCTCTAATTTTACACCTTTAGACAACTTATATTGCCAAAGAGGCACTGATTCACATCCACTGGACAATTTACGTCATTGACGACTAACTTCTTGTACAAATTTCAACTTTGCAGACTTTCTCACATATTATTCACCAATCCTTTTTTATGTCATCCAACAATTGCATTCTCTATTACGAATCCTATTTGGACTAAGTAGGATAAGTCCCCAGGTTTTGCAGTATTGAAACCAACTTATGTAGGTTCAAATCCTACTACAGACATGACTTTTTTTAACTTATTTAATTTATTTAATTTAATACACAACATTTAACACACATTTATTCTAAGTCCCCCAAGGTCAACAAAAGTGACAAAAAGGCACTGAGATACATCCACTGGGACGAGTGACGTCAAAACTTCTTCAGATATTACAGGTAAATTACAGGTAACACAGGTATACAGGTACAGGTAATTAGGTGACAAAGGTACAGGTAAACAGGTAAAAACAGGTATACACTTCTTCAAGAAATTCAGGAAATATGCCAAAAGGGCACAGTTCAACAACCACTGGACGAGTGACGTCATTGACGACTACTTCTTCGGATTTTCAGCACTTCTTCTAGATTTCAGGGACATTTTTCAGGACTTCTTGTAAAAAAGGTCAAGTAGAGGTCATGGACCACTGCTGAAGGAAAAAGTGGCCATCGAGGTGATCCATGAACCCCGCTTGTTATACTACTTGTGTCAATTCAGGATGTTTTTCTAGTAAAAAGTTCGCGATATTTTCTGCAGTCTTTGTTTCTTGCCTCCTGAGCTTTCTTCAGAAAATTGTTCCGATCGGAAGAATGCAAGAGGCTATAATATATTTTTCCATGACAAAGGACTTTATGCACACTTACGGGCATTGAGTACCAGAAATATTCTTTCAAATACAATTCCAAAGTTTCTCTTGCATATTCGCTCGAACTTTTCTGAATCAATTTTAAGACCACAATTTCAGGCACTCTAACAGCACATGAAAACGCCTTGATCAAATCTAAATTAACGCCAGTTATTTCGGAAGACTTTTCGGCATTTCTAAAGAATTTCCTCGCGGTATTACCATCGTTTTTGTTTCCGGTCTGCTGTTTTGGCATATCTATAAACAAGCCAAGCTCCTCTTTGAATTTTTGTTGAAAAACATGATTATTTTTTCTCTCTGCAACTTTTTTTTATTTTCTGCTCCACGAGGCTTGCCATGCCTTAATAATCCAGTTTTGTACGATATATGTAAAATAGATTCCAAAAACCTTATCCATGCATGGAGGGGTGATAGTCCAAGGGATAAAAAAGGATTCATTTATATTTTTTTGAGGTATATCGCAGATGTTGTTCATTTTCACTACGTTTAGCCCCACATAAGTAGCATGTTTGTGATGATGCACAGGATGATACAGCGTTGCATACTTTACCGTCAATCATACAAAAGATCATATTTGCTGTAACCTGAAATTGCTTGCCATCTACAAGTATAAGTGGTTGGAGTAAGTTGAGATATTTGTTTCTTCACTTTGTTTACTTTTGAGGTAATTACACTGACTGTTTTTTGACAAAAACGAACTTAATGGGGCGACAGTACCGTGTGGAAGAAGAAGCAGGGTTTTTCCAAATTACTGACTGATTATCACCATTATCATTTACGGAACACATTTGGATTGGTACCATTGATACACTAAACATACTATCATCAGAGCTATGTTTGTCCATATACTTTTGTCGATAAATTAACTTGGTCCGCCCCATCACAATCCCACTTTACGATAATATTTAGTGCTTTAACGTTTGATAAAGTTCTAAGAATTCCTTCTAGCCCTGTACAAAAAGTCTTGCTACGGTATGATTTATAAGCGACTGAAACTGATACTTCAGCTGAAACTTCAGTTATTATTATGTCCTTTGGATAGCACAATCTCTTTGCCTCTTTTACAACATAATAAGATGGATACAAAGTGCAACGGTGATTTTTGCTGATCTCGACAATGTTGTACTGATTTGACGATAAGTTTGCATCAATAAGTAGCGCCAGAGCCTGGTCTGGAGTTAATTTTCGTGGGCTGTTTGAAGAAGACATGCGAGCCTTCTTGCTTTTTGCTACCCCTTTCTATAGAACCCAGATGCCAGTTCCTTGACAATCGCTGCAGAGTTTCGTTTTCCAGATTGGTATAGCTTTGTTGCAGTTTCTTGGCTAACTCGTCTTGACTACCGGACTTCAAAAGATGATGCACTTTTCTGTTTTTTGCACTTTAGGATGACAATCCCTCAAATATCTTTTTTAGGTCTGCCTGCATTGGTCCTCGATCCACTAGGCAATGCGTCCCTTACAGCATTTGAAAATTTTACATTATTTTCAAGCCAGCTAGCATTTTTATTCAGAAATGATGCTAAATTTCGATTGGATTCCCTCCACCTTTTTTTGTATTTTACAAACCAGCGGCACGAAGAGTTGCCTTTAAACTGCAAAGAACGTCAGATGTTAGCATTGGTGAGCCTATTTTTTTCCAAAACAAAACCATTGATGGCGTCTGATGTCGGTTCTTTCCTTCCACTTTTGGAATATGCAGTTATATGAAATTTGCAAAGTCATTCTGGAAAATGTTTAATTTAAAAGAAGATCGCAAAATATCACAGAAGATCTTTTTGTGTTTCCAACAGAGAAAAAAAAAAACCTTTCAAAATTTGTGCGTTCAAGCTGGTATTATGTAGTATCACTTTTTTAAAGTCTCCACTGAAGTTAAAATGTAAATTTTTACTTACTTCTTAAAAATCACTTTTTTCACGAACAAATCCACACGAGTAAGAAAAGATTTTGCAATTATTTAAATGCCAATAATTGACAATTTCTCTTATAAAATAAATGAAGAAAAAAATCATGGCCTACTGACTTGCCGTTTGTTATGTACCACTCTATTAACTTAACAAATCGAATAGCTTTCTGTAGGCAAAAAGTATGGATTGAATAAGTAATGCAACTTTCAGGTGCATTTTTGACTGAGTATGAGAGTTTTAGAGGTGGGATATTGAACTACCAAAATAATGAATAATCTTATACATTTTACCTATTCAAAAATTGAATAAGTTCCGCTAACAACTTCCTAAAATTTCGCACTGTGCGGTGGCTTGCTGGAATTCGAATCAAAAGTCAACTAAAGATTACATGAGGAGATGACGGTCCAATGTTTTGAGGAGTACTGCAACGAATGATTGAATGTATACCAGCAGAATCAGTTATAGTATTAGACAATGCCCCATGCCATTTTCAATTATTAGATTCGTCTCCCGACAAATTCATGGATGAAAGCGAAAACTTTTCAATGGATAAGAGACAAAAATCTCAAAAACATAAAGATGGTGTTGTTTAAAAGCGGGAACTTCTCAAAATTACGAAACAAAATAAGGCAGAGTTCAAGAAATACGCAGTCGATGAGATGGCAAAGGAAAGGAATATCACAGTGCCTTAGATTACCTCCATATCATTGGGAATTAAATCCCATATAGAGCTAATTTTAGACACAAATGAAAGGTTTCGTTGCAAGGGAAAACACCACCTTCAAACTTCAAGACGAAGGCAATTGATATTCGCCGGAATAGAGATGGATCAAAGAGGATAATTTGAAAAATGCCATTCGACATGTTTATAGAACAAGAAAATAAAAGTGTTGGAAAACTTGACGTAATCATAATCGAAAAACTGTGGAATAGACACCCTTAATTATCAATTTAAGAGAAGTCGAGTCTTCAGATTTTGAAGATGATGATTGTTTTTGATTGTAAATTATAAAGTACTTATATATCGTGAATTGTGAATTTGTTATATACATAGATCTATAGATTAAAAAATTTTGGTAATAATTAGCTGTGAAAAAAATCTGTTGCTGATGATTCCGCATAACTGACCGAAACTTTAAAAACAGGCCCGTCGTCAATTGATGTAAGGAATATGCTCAAAAACTTCGATCAAGGACATACAAAGTTCATATACAAAACATGGTAACAGGAGACAAAACTTCGATATATTCGTACGAACAAGATTTACCGAATCCAACAAAAGCGGTTCGTTCGCGAAGCACTTCCAAGAACAATGATCGCTTGTTTCTTTGGTTATACTAGCCATGTTGCAAACCATTGCTTTAGATGAGCGAAGAACAGTTTAATGCTAAATGGTATACAACCAATTTGTTTGCACAGAAATCATCGATCAAGAATCAGAAAAAAACCACACCGAATACGTCGCATCATTTCTTCATCATGGACAAGTGCCAGCTCTCACACGGCAACGCCAAACAATTGATTACAGGAAAAACATCGAATTAATGTCTCATTGGCCGTATTCAACCTGATTTATCGCCTAACCCGACATCTTATTGTTTCCCGAAACTCAAAAAAAAGGGTGAACAAACGATTTTCAATCACCTGCAAAAAGTTGTTGACAAAACATGTTTCAACTTCAGAAGTGAGGAAAGAAACTATTTCGAGAATTGGTTCGGGAACGCCATGCAAAACGTATATAAATGCTTAAAGGACGAATATTGTTGAATAAACAATAAAACGGATTTATTACCAAAAAAATTGAGATTTTTCTTTGCATTGTTTTATATAAAAAACAATTAAAAAGGTTGGCCCTCGTACTATACTTATACGATATATAATTTAACATTTTTTAAATCAGCGAAGTTTAATATTTATTTTATTGGATTTACCTCTTTTATATAAGAAATTCCCCCGCTTTAATAAGGATATTTTTAAAATTTAATTTAGTGATTATGTCGCAAACATTATAGTTCATCTTTTGTTTACAACATGATTATATTCTTTCAAAAATAGCGAACTACACGACATCTACCTTCCCAACTTACCAGACAGTGGCCAGAACAAGAAACCCTAAAGGAAGAGTCACTGTAGCCCCATGATTTCATTAAGAAGACCGACAAATTACACAGAGACCGTCGGCTAATGCCTACCTTAAAGGCATACATGAGGAAAATCCAGCTGAAGTTTTTATGGAGAAGACGTCCCAACAACCGCCAATCCATGCATTCAGGGATGCCCTTTCCAACTCCCCCACCACATGCCCGCCGCTAATTCCCCGAAACCGTACTGAAACCCTCTCTCGGTTGAAAGACGATGACCCCCTCGCCCGCCGTGACAGAAAATTGTTTAATCTAGAATATAAGTTATAATAAGTCCTAGTTTTAAGTTTAACCCTAAGTGCCTAAGAGTTAAGTTAAGCCATAGGTCTTAGGCAAAGGTAGTTTTAAAGTCTTGGATAAGGAAAATCATGTAACCAGAAAACATACTTCCTAGGTTAAATTTGTATGGGACTTACAAAGTTTAAGAGCTTAGGTTAAGGTTAGGATAAGCAAACAGTCACATTAAGTTTGGTCTTTGTTTCTTCATAATATATTAAGAAAGTAAGTCGCGACCCTTTACGTTATACTCCAATAAGACAACAGAGACACTACCTTTGTCAGATCATGTAAAAAAATTTCGATTCTAATACGAATTTATTAAACCTCTCTTACAATAAAACTTTATGATCTTGTTTTTACGACACATCTTGTGGCGTATTTTTTTACCGGATAAAATCAAGCATATTAATCTGACTTCGTACTTCCTGATCTTTACCAAAAAAATTTTCCAAGATCGTCCAGTCGATAATTTGTGCCACGCTGAAACAGACAAAAAGGAAAGGTTTATAGTAGATGACCGGATTATATGGCATTTGCATATTTTCATAGTTCTTTGCATATTTTAGACTATTCTCAACTCGCATTGCATATATTTTACCCCAAAATCTAGTAATGAAGCTTATTTTCCCCTATATTTAAACAATATTTCTCGTATTAACTTAGGCAGATTGAATTTGCTGCAGGGTATTGGTTAATGTCCGTCGTTTGGCTCCGATCTTATCGCTGGACAATACCATGCACTAGTGCTAAACATCGATTAGGTTATAATGGCAACTGGAATGACCCAAAATTACAACGGTATATTATTCCTTTGTTTCTTGGTCAGGTATATTAAGTGATAAGTAGATAGTTTCTAAGAATATTTGTTTGAGCGTGGATTAAATAAACAATTTTCTCGAAGACGAATTTTTATTTTAAAACAATATATCAGTTTTAACATTACTGTTGTCGCGCTTGCATCAGTGTAGTCTTTTTGCAATTTTAACGTGTTGTGTTAAAGTTTAACGTGTACCATGCCACCCGCCAAAAAAAAGTGTCTCTTCGTGGGTAGCTGATTATCCTGGAACATTTACATACGACGGAAATGTTTTATATTCTCGAGTTTGCGAGAAAAATGTTTCGTACACAAAAAAGTTTCAAATTGACCAGCGTGTCAAGACAAGTCTTCATATCGCAGGAGTGCAAAAAAAAGGTCCACGACAACAACTTATAACAGCAGCAAGTAGCAGTGATTCCACTTCTATAGACAAACAAAAAAACCACTTTAGCATGGATTTATGTGAAGCATTGCTTGCAAGTAATATTCCTCTCCACGAACTTACAAATCCTACATTCAAAGATTTTCTGCGAAAATATTGCTTGAATCAATTCAGTTAATGAATAAAATCCGTCAAATAAACTCCACATTGCCAGATGTATTCCCGCGTAGAGTTAAAGAAAAGTTTGAAAACATTTTGTGCAATAATCCAGGCTTTGAACCTTTATGTCAAAGTGATCGTTTTATTAATGGGACGGGTATCAGAAATAATAACATAGCACCCAAATTCAAATACTGCCCAGTTACCCCAGTGGATGTGGAACGGTTTTTTCCACTTATAAAAATATTTTAAGTGATCGAAGACACAATCTTACTACCCAACATTGGAACAATACCTTATTGTTTACGTGTACAAGAACACAAATGTTAAATAATTTAAAAAAAAAAACCGGTCAAGTGCAAGTTGAACTTGCGCAATTAGTGTTCCGTACGTTGATTGCTTTTAAGATAAAAAAATTTGTTACAGATGTATAAAATGATCAGTGACTTCACAAAACACACCCCAAATGACTTTTCAACAAAGTTTGTTTCCAATCTTTACTGAAATCTGATGACCTTGAAATTTTTGTTTTTTTTAAATACCAGAAAAATTATTAAAGGTAATGCACTCGTGATAATTTTCGTTCAATCTACACCCCGTGGAGAATATTCCGGAATTTTTTCAAAATTTTTCGATAAGTACTTTTCGAGATAAGGCGCGGGACAGCGATTTTTCGCGATTTTTTAAAAATAATACAAAGAAAAGTGGGCGCAAGTATTACATTATATATACGTTTTTTACTCATGTTTTCACAAGCTTCCATTTGACACCACACTCGATGACCTAGTAAAAAATTTTTTTTTCACTTCCGATTTCACCCCCCAAAACTAACCCCTTAAGTCAAAATTTAACTCTTAAAACTACATGGCTCTGATGAGGCCAACAATTCCTATATTATTCCAAATTTCAACTTTCTATGTCAAATAGTTTCGAAGAAAATCGGGTGTGACAGACAGAGAAACAGACAGACACCGAAGTGATCTTATAAGTGTTCCGTACGGAACACTAAAACTGTTAAAAAATTGTTAATTAATATTAAACTCGTCGATAACTTGTTAATTTTATGCTGTTTCTGAATAAAAAACTAAAAATTACTACTTTATTATTATTAATATTGCATATTTGAAACCCTTTTCCATGTCATATTTTAAGCATTTTTCATGCATAATTGCATGCATATTTCATGATTTTTATGTTGGCATATAATCCTGTCCTCTAGTTATTAGTGGTTTCATTTATTTTAGCCGTCATTTTTCCGATTTACTGTAATTTTAGAATTAAAGGATTGACACGGTCATGCAAGGACAATAGATGCCGGTATTTATTGTCCATTTATTTTTTTAAAGTTTATAAATTATATAATATATTCAGTGTATCTTAGTTTTATGAGATGCTTTTAAAAGTTCGTCTTCTTTCGTTTTCCGACTAATATCTAGGCACTAATTGCCTGTTTTCTCTTCTTTCCTTTCTGTGTTTCCTCTCTACAGAATCTGTCGCTCCACATCTCATTCTTGGGACGTTCCCAATGATCTTCTTTCCCATTCGGTGACTTGTCCTCTTGCTAATTCGTACTAACCTGTTGTTGGTGCCATTTTTCCTATGTGTTTTATCCCATTCCACTTTTCTTTCCTCTTATCCACTGGTTGAGTATTGTTTATATTACATGTGCGTCTTATGTCTTCAGTCCTGTCCCAATTTTTTTATCGTTCACCGCCCCGCCCTGAGAAAGAGATTTTAGAGCCTTATTCACATTCCTAATAAAATCGCGAGGAATATTATCGTGAATACCCGCAACGTTTATCCAAGTGCCGAAAACATATATTTCTATATTCTCAGCACCCTTTTTAGACAACGTGTTATGCTGCCCTGGTTAGACGTTATTGGTATTTCTGCGAACACCTACTACCTATGTACGTGCCAGAACCAAATATACTTAAATTCTATTAATCTATAATATATGTAAAATGCAACGCCTCTCTGTCTGTCTGTCTGTCCGTTAGCGCGCTTATCACTGGAGAACCACTTATCCGATTTACGTAATTTTTTTTTAAACATACATATGTTCTCTGGCCAGGTTATAGGCTATATTTTATTACGATAGGTAGCATAAGAAATGAACAGTGACGATAATAGTGAATGAAGTCGGAAAAAAGTTTGCCTCTAGCGCGTTCCCTTGCAATACACAGCCTAAACCATTAAATATGTAACAATATTATGTAGCAGAGAATATCTATATATATATAAAATGGAATGTCTTTCTGTCTGTCTGTCCATTAGTACGTTTATCACGCGAGAATCACTTATCCGATTTACGTGTATTTTTTTAAATTCATACATAGATTCTTTGGCCAGGTTATATAATAATAATCTATACTATAATATATATAAATGCAACGTCTCTCTGTCTGTCTGTCTGTCCGTTAGTGCGCTTATCCCTCGAGAACCATTTATCCGATTTACGTGATTTTTTAAATTCATACATATGTTCCCTGAACAAGTTATAGATATATATTTATTACATCTATAATATATATATAAAATGCAACGTATCTCTGTCTGTCTGTCTGTCCGTTAGTGCGCTTATCACTATAGAACCACTTATCCGATTTACGTGCTTTTTTTTAAACATGCTAAACCATTAAATATGGAACAATATGATGTAGCAAAGAATATCTATAATATATATAAAATGCAACGTTTCTCTGTCTGTCTGTCGGTTAGTGCGCTTATCACTCGAGAACCACTTGTCCGATTTACGTGCTTTTTTTTAAATATACATATGTTCTCTGGTCAGGTTATAGAATATATTTTATTACGTTAGGTGACATGAGGAATAAGCAGTCACGATAATAGTGAATCAAGTCGGAGAAAAGTTTGCGGCTAACACGTTCTCTTGCAATACACTGCTTAAAGCATTAAATATGGAACAATATCATGTATCAAAGAATATAGTATATATAAAATGCAACGTTTCCCTATCTGTCTGTCTGTCCGTTAGTGCGCTTATCCCTCGAGAACCACTTATCCGATTTACGTTTTTTATAAATTTATCCATAATTCGATATAAGTATAGATAATGAGAGATAAGGTGAGATAATGGGAGGATAAGTATAAATAATGGGAGATAAGGAGAAATAATGGGAGATAAGCAGAGATAAGTCTAGATAATGGGAGTTGTGGTGAGATAATGGGAAATAAGGAGAAATAATGGGAGATAAGGAAAATATTGCGAGATAAGTCGAGATAAGCCTAGATAATGGAGATAAAGTGAGATAATGGAAGATAAGGGGAAATAATGGGAGATAAGGAGAAATAATGGGAGATGACCAGAGATAAGCCTAGATAATGGAAATTATGTAGAGATAATGGGAAATAAGGAGAAATAATGGGAGATAAGGGGAAATAATGGCAGATATTTTATAACTTTAGATAACATAAGGAATAAGCAGTGACGATAGTAGTGAATCAAGTCCACGCGAGCGGAGCCGCGGGCACTGTTAGTAATTTAATAAATAAGTATACCGACCTGCGGGATTGAACTCTCGACCTTTTGCAACGTAAGCATGGT
>CM032451.1:41748214-41844611 GCA_019049505.1 Pachyrhynchus sulphureomaculatus | reverse complement strand
TTGGAAAAAGTCCATCTTCAATATTTTTTTTATATTTTTTGCCACAGAAAAAGTTAAGAAATTTTCACTTCGATTAGATTTTTTTTAAGCTCATTTTCGCTTTTTGGAAAATTTCAGTTAGAAGCTTGGTTCAGTTTAACCTTGCCAAACCTTTTAGGTAGTATCCCATAAGTTTATTTTTTTTTTACAGGTTGTGATGCACCGGGTGCTAACAGATGCCGTTACGACGTTTGGCAGGGGAGTTAGTCTTCCTGAGAAACAGACGGATTGGAAGGGTAGTTTGACCTTTGGGACCTTTTAAAGGTTTGTTACTCAATGGTTATTTCTATCTGAGCCAAACGAGAGCCTAGCTACTGTAGTCCGTCCTCAGCTCCAATTAGCCTATTAGTGGTGACAGGCTGTTAGTAGTAATGTGTTTCGGGACACCCTACTAAAATTTTTTTTTTTGACTTATGGTGGTGTGGTAGACACCGTTTTAGTTTAGTGGATACTATAATCTACTCCCTTTTGTTGCCGCCTTTTAGCACATTACAGCCTATAGAAGTGGAATCACTGCTACTTGGTGCTGTTATAAGATTGTTGTCGTGGGCCTTTTTTTTGGCAATCCTGCGATATAAAGACTTGTCTTGACATGCTGGTCAATTTTAAACTTTTTTGTGCACGAAACATTTTTCTCGCAAACTCGACAATATAAAATATTTCCGCCGTATGTAAAATGTTCCAGGATAATCAGCTACCCACGAAGAGACACTTTTTCTTGCGGGTGGTATGGTTTACACGTTTAAACTTTAATACAACACGTTAAAAATTGCAAAAAAACTACACTGATGCAAGCGCGTCAACAATAATGTTAAAACCGATACCTTGTTTTAAAATAAAAATTCGTCTTCGAGAAAATTGTTTATTTGATCCACGCTCAAACAAATATTCTTAGAAACTACTACTTTATCACTTAGTATCCCGACCAAGAAACAAAGGAATAAAATAACCGTCGAATTTTGTTTATTCCCTTGGCACTATAACCTAATCGATGTTTAGATTATTACAGGTAATGTCCCGGAGATAAGATCGGTTTCCAGACGGCGACATTAACAATACCCTGAGTCAATTCAATTGCCTAGTAATACCGAGAAATATTGTAAAATATAGGGAAAATATGCATCATACTAGATTTTGGGTAAAATATGCAATAATCGGTGAGAATGCGTCTAAATATACAAATGCATATGAAAATATGCAAATGCATATAATCCGTCTCTAGTGATCACTCTCTCTGTCACGATACTTCCAGTTTAGTAATTCAATATTTTCAAAAAGTTTTATAAAAAACAGGCGTTGTGTCGATTGTTGAAAAGCTGAAATTCCCGGTTGCGATACTGTTAAAAGTTTTTGGTTCAGATACCCTACTAGCTATTTATGGGGGATATTTTTATTACCGAAAAGTGCAGAAGAGCATTTTAAAGACTCGAGGGTTTTGTTTTTGGAGTTTTGGACTTTATGGTTTTTGGATTTTAATCCTTGGATTCCTTTTGAATCTACCGTCATTTCCAACTTTCATTTGGATTTTGGTCTTCATCCAACCAAGTTACCACTTTGAAATTTTTTTTTAACCATTGGGGTTAGGGTACTTCTGGCTGAACCATCAGAATTTTGGGACTTAAACGACCCACGTATAAACCGTACCATCTATCCAACGTTTTGGAGAACCACCCAGTTCGTGTTCCTTCTCCATCATATTTATTTTTTTTATTTGCAAAGAATCGAAAACACTGAGTAAGTTTTCTGTTTTGTAAATTCACTGGTTAAAATCTCTGCGATTCGATATCTTTGGTTCTTGATTGATCCTTCAATTAACTATTAGTAATACTTGTAGTACGTCACCAACGCTACAACTTTCTAGTATGGTAAACCATACGCCAATATTGCAACTGTCTAGTTTTGTAAGATTTATTTTATTGGTTTTATAAAAGTTCAGAATTCATTCCTTGATTTTAAGATAATTAAACACACAGATATCTTGAAAGTAAATGTAAATCTTTTTCATTCATTTTCTTTTATTGTTAATAATATATTTTACAGTTCTTTCCAAGTTTTTTTTCCTCTGGCCGTCCAAAGCCGGTTGTAGTAAAAATAAACTTCGGTGGCGCCTTTAGGGATTAAGGAGAGATCAAATTAACAGGGAGAGTAAAAAAGACCGAACCTGCCTGAGAAAGAGCTAGCTAGTTTGGGTGGTAGATATTATCCTACCGAACCAAAAGGGGGCGTTAACCTTGGATTTTGGGAAATTTTTTTCCTTATTTGGGAGGTTGGGTAGTTTTTGACCACGTGAAGGATACCTGCCGGGAAGATCAAGCTCAGTAAGGGGTTGATTCCTATTCTGACAGCAAATGGTTATACCCAAAACCTGTAATAGTCTTCTGGCAGGCCATTAGCTAGGGATTATTGAGTTCGACTAGCCTAACAGTGGGTTTTAAGGGGAAAATTGTTTAGGGATGAAGGGTTCCTTATTTTGGTAAAACTATCGGGCAGCTAACAATAACGAATTAACACCAACGCCAAACTAAACATAATAATACCCTTATATGCACACAATTACAATAAAATAAATATTAAGAGAACAAAATAGAAAGAAGACTTTAGCACTGCAATCGTATAAAACTAGACTGAAATTTGAATAGAAGTTATGGCGTTTGAAATGTACCCGTATTAGGGTCCCCGTTGAAGCTTCTTAATATAAAAGGTCTGAAAATACTATTTTTCCAAAAATGCATGTTTTATCGGAAATTCTTAAAAATCCTAGAAGGTAAAATGAGACTACTCCTATGACGGTTAGCCCTTTCAGTGGGGGGGGGGCCATTAGTACCGTCAAACAGGGTGACTTCGGACAGTTTTTAGAGTTTTCTTCATATTTCTTCCAAACTAAAATAATACCCAGACTATATTTTTTTACCAAGTCTAGTTCAATTATCGTAGAATCCAAATACTAGCACAGATTTTATTTTATGCCATTGGAAATTTTTATTTTTTTATTTAAAAGTGTCCAAAGTCACCTCGTAGGGTGGGGTGACTTTTTGGACACATATGTAAATCGTACAGGTTTCGATGTTTCCGCACCGCTGGGATGACTTTCGAACACATCTTTTTTACACACAAAACACATATTTTTATATACATAACAAGTGCGTTTAATAAGAACTGTCTTCTGCTACAATGTCGCTTTCATCATCTATGATTGGAAATACACAAAAACAAAATCTTCTCCGGTGTTCTTCTTTCTAAGAAACTTCATATGTATATGATTTCCTTGTTTACTAATAATTTTTCCTACATAATATTTTTTCTTCGTGGAGTTATTTACAGGAATAGGAATGATCTCAAATTCGTTAACTTGTAGTTCTGCAGTTTCTGTTGTCTTCGCCTTCTTTTGACTTTGTATGAGTGATTTCAATGGCATTGACTCCGAATCACATGAAGGATCACTCTCGAAAGTAATAGATTGGGAAAGATTTTCTAATTTTTTGACAACCTGAAGTTGAAGGTCTTGCTAGAGCTGCATTTATATCCTCTTTACTAATTTCTCGACCAGGCGGTACATTTATCCGCTTTCGTTTTCCTTTTTTGTTATTTTGCTTAGGGTTTTTGTTTTCTTTTAAGAAATCCAATAAAGATTGATCAAGCATAGTAGTACCTGTTTCTTCATAACTCCTCATATGATTTGGTAAACGTTTGATGACTTCTTGCGGATTGAACGGAACTATTCCACATCCTCGATCTCCAGAAAGAATATTTGCTTCGGATTTAGCCTTAATGAACTGTAATGTTCTTTGCAATTGCTGTGGAAAGTCTGATTTCTGAAAAGCACCTATCCTCTGGTATTTCCATTCCATCAATATTTTTTGATAACCCTTCTTTAAAGGCCCAAAAAACGACACATCAAGGGATTGATCCAGATGTGTCGAGTTTGGTGCAACAAAAATGAATTTTATATCATTTTTATGACATTCCTCTATAACTTTTATGGTTAAATGGCTGGAAAGGTTATCTCCAATCAGTAGCTTGGTTCCTTCCTTGTTTCGAAAATATGGCAATAGTATTTTACTAAACCACTTGTAAAACGTTGCTGCCTTAACCAGCCCGACTTACTAATGCTATATTCACATCCAGAAGGACCATTTTCCTCCCATTCTTGATATCGATGGTTAGCCTTGTATACAACAAAAAGGTGGTAAAAGTTCTCCATTTGCTGAAGCAGACATCATCACACTTATGCTTGTCTTTGTTGAATCCATAATTCTGTCGCAGTGTTTTACACCGCGTTTACAAACGAGCTTGGCTTCACCAGTATCATCGCTAAAGTTGGTCTCGTCATAGTTAATAATGTTTGCTGCTTCAATATTCTCTAATACTTTTTCTAGTTCCGTAAAATATTCAGTTATAGTTTGGACAAAAACTTGCGCACGAAGCCGTTTTATATTTTGGCTTAATCTTACAGTTAATTCTTTATGACGAGACAGAAAGGATTTTGTCCAATCGCGTCCGGGCATATTGTCATGGAATTTTTCAATATTCACACTTTTCCTATTCAAGTACTGTTTTACTATTTCTTTGATATCATACTCAGTTAGTGGAAATCCCCATTCACAGGCACTTTGTATTAACAAAACTAGACGATTTTCTTCGACAACATTAAGAACACGTTGATCTCCTGCTTTTTTTGTATGTTTTTCATTGACACCGTTGTTTATGGTCGATTTTGAAACACCATAAATAAAGACTTTGTTCGGTTTTTAACTTCTTCTATAGCTTTTTTTTAGGTTTATCTTGATTGTAGTTCTGACAACTACGGCCGCCTAACACTTTTCTATACTTTCGTGGCATTGTCCAAAGTCACCCCCTAAAAGACAATTTTTTTGTTACGGGAATGTATAAAAAAATTATTCTAGAAAAAAATTTAATTTCGTTGTCAAATGATTTTTAAATAGTTGTAATAATAAGCAAAATAGTCGGAAATCGTGCAGATTTTAAGTAGTTCTGTGCAGAATACTTACTTTTTCACTATTTTTGTAATCACTAAATTCAGTTTTCCAGTAAAAGCGTAGCACGTGGCGAAGTTTTTAGCTTGCAGCGCGACCCACCGCCACCGTGGTTGAAAGAATACTGGCAAGTATAAGCTTGCAATAAAAATAGTGACGATAAAATGCATACATTCGGTAAAAAACGAATAAGAAGTAGCGAACTACCGACTGTCCAAAGTCACCACCACTGTCCGAAGTCACCCGTTTGACGGTACTTTAACAGTTAAAACTGAAATAATTAAGTACCAGGGCCGCTAAGATATATAACTAGTTGTTAAGTTATTTAAAAATGCATAACTTATTTCAAAGTTAAGGTGGGGCAAATTTTTGTAGATTTTTTATTTATTAATTTTTAAATTAGGCTTGTTTACGCCCTTACTAAGAAATAAATCGATAAAGTGATTTATCCAGTACTTTCCTTGCAAACATATAGTTCTAAAATAAGTCCTGAATTTGGCTTTCTTAGTTAAAAAGAAAATAAATTTTCATGATATCAATTAATTCATGCAACATATCGACACTCACCTTTTTCACCCGCTTTTCTTGAAACTATAGCTTTCAAAAACTATAGGTTTCATCCCTATTTCAAATATTATATCATTTCCTTCAAGTATTATGATGGCAACACACTGACAGAAATGACAGTATATATTTTTTTCTCTATATAGGAACATTAAAACGTAAAGAAAAGCAAAAGTGGCGGGAGTAGTTCTTTCCCTTTAGCAAGGGTCATAAAAAAATAATTTATCTACAGTGCCAGAGGTAAGTAAGTTTCAACAAGTTTAACTATTTGTATTTCTAAGACTTTCCTATAATCAATTTAACATTTTTTAAGTTACTCTGTAACGAGATCTGAATCCCTTCTGCATATTATTTCTGCTAAAATTGGGAATAACGGTAAAGCAATATCACTGATATATTTAAATATAATAATATATAATAGATATAATAATATAGGCGCAACCACCTTTCTAATCCTCTACCTCATTCTTTTCACCTTACATATCTTTTATTATAAATTATTCTTCACATTCTACTGTCGATTTCCAAGGAAAAACACCAGCTACTATTCCCACAGTGCAGTCAAGGATGCCCGATATTATCTTCAGACAGCGTATCATCGTATTTGAATAAGGCTGGACACCAAAAAAGCTTCTGGCGCTGGCGGAATACCTGCCATAGTTCTCCAAAACTGTGGGAGGGAACTAACACCAGTTTTCTGTAGACTTTTTAACCTATCCTACAGAAAGGGAATATTTCCTTCCTGCTGGAATTGTGCCACAGTTCAGCCTTCATACCTAAAAAGGGCAAGAAGACCTTGCCAAATAACTACCGACCAGTCGCACTGCTTTCAGTAATATCGAAAGTCATGAAAAAGGCTATCAATCAGCATCTTCTGGAATATCTTGAAGGATTCAACATTATTAGCGATTACCGATATGGCTTTCAGAAACATAGATCAACAGGAGATCTTCTGACTTATGTAACACATATTTGGAACAACGCAATTGAACACTTTGGAGAATCTCGAGAGGTTGCTCTTGACATATCCAAGGCATTCGACCGTGTTTGTCACGATGGACTGTTGGCTAAGCTACGCTCTTATGGTATGTCTGAAAAGTTCTGTTTGTGGCTCTCATGTTTCCTCAGAGAGCGTTCTTTACGATGGCGGTCGACGGATTTCTTTCTGACACCTTCACTAGGAACGCCGGTGCACCCCAAGGCTCCATACTATCTCCTTACTCTCTTTCTCATTTACATTAACGATCTGCTGGAAAAGACCGGAAATCCAACCTACAGCTTTGCAGATGACAGTACTCTTTATTTTCACTTTGAACGCTTGGACATTGGCTACTTAGACGAATATCCGCAGACAGCGGGAAGTCGTTAAACTTAACAAAGACCTGGAAGAAATTCTATCTTGGGGTGACAGTAACCAAGTGGAATTTAACGCTAGAAAAACCCAGACGGTAGTTATTTCTAAAAAAGTTAACGTCACTGAAACCGACATAGTTATGGCAGGGCACTCCATTCCTGTAACATAGTCATTCAATTTGTTGGGCGTTAATTTAGGAGCAAATATGTCCTGGCATGAACATGTCGCAGGCATAGCATGGAGAGCTTCTCAAAACTTGGGAATATTATTTCGAACCAGAAAGCTTTACACTCCACAACAACTATTAATTCTTTACAAAGCTCAAATTCGACCAGCTATGGAATACTGCTCCCATGTTTGGGGCTCCGCTCCCAAATATACATTGCATTTGTTGGATTCTATTCAGACAAGAGCTGTTCGTCTGAAGACCCGGAACTGACCGGCGGCCTTGATTCGCTGGAACATCGAAGATCGGCTGGCGATTTAAGCCTATTCTACAAGTATTTTCATGGAAAGTGTTCGAAGGATTTGGCCCGCTTAATTCCTCCCAGAGCGGTGCATGTTAGAAATACACGTCGCGCTAATACTTCACATCCATATGAGGTTCAGCTTGTTACTCCTCGTACAATGCTTTTCAAACAGTCTTTTATATGGAGATCATCATTCCTTTGCAATAATTTTCCCAGGACTTCCCACCGAGTATAATTTACAAGAATAACATTAACAGCCTTGTTCGGTGTCAATGTGCAGAAATGTCTTGCAGAAATGTCGGGGTCTGCTTTGTCGACTATGAGAAGGCTTTCGATAGGGTTAGACACGACAAACTAATATCAATACTACAACAACTACAGCTGGATGACAGGGACATTCGAATAATTGAAAACCTATACTGGGGACAAACAGCCAAAGTCCGCATAGGAGAGTTGAAAACAAATAACATAAAAATTAAGCGCGGGGTCCGACAGGGCTGTGTCCTGTCTCCACTCTTTTCATCCTATACTCGGACAGGATTTTCAGGGAAGCATTAGAGGATGTGGAGCTGGGTGTTAAGGTTAATGGGTTGTGCTGAGCACAATAAGATATGCTGATGACACCCTCATTATGTGCGATAGACTGGACGGTCTGCAAACTATGGTAAACAGAATTGATGAGGCTGGACGGGTCTGGGCCTGAATGTCAACGTTGGCAAAACCAAGTTTATGGTGTTTAGTCGAAGCCAATATGATGATGCGAAGCTGACACTCAACAACTCACCGATAGAGCGGGTTCATAAATTTAAATATCTTGAAGTATAATAACAGATGACTTGGATCCCGACATAGAGATAAGATGCAGAATTGAAACAGCTCGTACAACTTTCAGAAAAATGAGCACTCTTCTATGCAATGACAATTTGAACCTCAAACTGAGGCAACGGATGGCCAAATGCTATATCTGGTCAGGGTTGTTGTATGGAGTGGAGTGCTGGACCATAAAAATAAAGCACATTGAACCGACTGGAAGCTTTTGAAATGTGGATCCATCGTAGAATGCTTCGAATACCGTGGACTGACTTGCTGACAAATGAGGAAGTCTTGCGTAGAGCAAACTCTGAAAGACTGTTGATCAATACTATAAAGTGTCGCAAAATTGCTTATCTCGGACATATACTACGTGGAGAAAAGTACGGTCTTCTCTAGCTCATCATGAAAGGAAAAATTGAGGGAAGGCGCGGAGTTGGTAGAAAACAAATGTCCTGGCTAAAGAACATCAGAGAGTGGACAGGAATCCAAAGCGCTGGAGATCTTTTTAGATTGGCCGAAGACAGACAAGCACTCTCCATAGTGATCGCTAACGTCCGGGCGACCGGATATGGCACATGAAGAAGAAGAAGAACATTTTTTCCGCACACGTGTCGCTCCTGTATTGCTTTAGGGACTTGCCTGTAGTACGTGTGCTAGATCTATAAAAAAAAAATTGGTTAAAATTATTGAAAATATCCCAGAAAATTCTTATAATAATATTAAAACTATACAATATTTAATGATTCCAATCCCTTTCACACCTGTTAATATTGCAAATGTAATCGAATAATGTAATGTTCCGTTCCCTTTGTTTAAAGAACTCTAAATAATATCCATAGGACAACAAATACGAAATCACCCTTCTAACTTCCTTCTTCATCTCTTGTGCGTTGCATAATAATATACAGGGTTACAGGGAAAGTCGTCCTAGATAATTAAGGACGTTATAGTGTAGGTCGTTTCTGACCGATTTTATTCTATGACATGATGTCCTAAACTTAACCGTTTTCGAGATATTGAAGTTTAAAAATTTTCTAAAAAAAACATGTTTTTTTTTGCTTTTATATCGATTTTTTTTTATTAGAGGTTCGCGAGTGCGATTTTTTGGTTATTTTTAGTTAGTCTGTATGTCAAGTATGAAAAATCATCAAAAAAACTTGAACTAGTTACTAACAGTTTCAAATGGTGGCTTGTTAATGTTTGTAAATTACGAATTTTTACCAAGTGTTTCCTACTTTAAATCAATAAAGAGAAAAAAAAATGTATGGAAGTTATTCTGCAAATTATTTTAAAAACTTTTACGTCTTTTTAGCTATCAAAAAAGGTGTAATACTAAGAGTTTAATAGGAAAAACTGTACACAGAATGACACCTAAAGCGGGCTCGGGTAGCAAAAGGTAAATTTTTAGTTCTAGGTGAAAATACGAAAAATACACAAATAAAACAAAAAACCTTGCAATTTAATATTTTTTATTAATTATAATTCATGTTCTATATGGTCGCCCCTATTTCTAACACAAATTCTCATTCTTTTTCTTAAATTACTTTTCACAACGCTGGTTGTGAGGTGCCGCCTCATTTCGTCAGCCGCATCAATTATTTTTTGTCTTAGGACATCCACGTTTTTGATAGGAGTCATCTGGTCGTATACGAGACTTTTCATGTGACCCCACACATAAAAATCCATCGGTGTTAGGTCTGGGCTTCTCGCCGGCCAAGGTATGGGTCCGCCTCTTCCAATCCATTTGTTGGGATAATTGTCATTGAGCCATGCACGAACACTTCCTCTGTAGTGAGCTGGGCAGCCATCGTGTTGAAAGTACATGTTTTGTCTCAAACCAATAGGTAGGTCTTCCATCAAATTAGGTAAATCGTTCCGCAAAAAATTGTCGTATTCCTCGCCATTCAAATTATCTGGCAGGAAGAATGGCCCAACCAAATAATTTCAAATTATACCCATCCACACATTTAAGCTGAATCTTGTTTGTGATCCTTTCGTTCTTTTTTTGTTGGGTTACCTTCCTCTTTAGAAGCCCAATAGTGGGCATTGTGGTAGTTTGTAAGACCGTCTTTGTCGAATTTCGACTCGTCAGTCCATAGTATTTTCTTAAAAAAAGATGCATCTTCGACATCGGTATTGAGCATAAATCTGCAGAATTCTAATCGTCGCAACGGATCCCCTTCTTCAATGACTTGCACGGGCGTATAGTGGTAAGGGTGTTGCCCAACAGTATGCATTACAAACCATACCTTCCACTGCGAAATACCAAGCTGTTGTGCGACAACATTTGTAGGTGTGGTTGGGTCCACCTCAAAGAGAGGTCGTATTTCGTTTTCTTCGTCTTCGTCAAAGATACGTGGTCGTCCCATGTCAGTCCGCCGTCTTTGTACGGAACCAGTTTCTCGTAGTCTTCGATAAGTTCCATCAAATACGCTAACATCAGGTACACGACGAGTAGGATATCGCAGTATGTATTCATCACGTGCACGCGACGACACTCCTTCGCAAAATCCGTAACACATTAGGATGTCAGCATATTCCTCGTTGGTATACGTTGCCATATTCACAAGCAGAGATCAAAATCCAGTTACGATCCAATTCACACAGTCAGAAGATGAAACACAGATATTTTTGAAAAGCACGGTATAGCACATCTACCACGGACGAATCGCATGAGCAGACTAAAAATCATTCAATAATGTTTAGTGAACAGAAAATGTCACTCGCACAGAGAGTACCCCGACCGGAAAAAATGCTTACCCAACCCTTTTTATTGTTTGAAGGTGCAGGTAGTAAACCGGTAATTGGTAGTATCCAAATTCTATTATTATGTTACTCTACATTTGGGCCTATTGAAATCTCATTTTCTTAGAATTTTCAATAGATCCAGTAGATATTATACCGTTTTAGATAGCTAAAAAGACGTAAAAGTTTTTAAAATAATTTGCAGAATAACTTCCATACATTTTTTTTTCTCTTTATTGATTTAAAGTAGGAAACACTTGGTAAAAATTCGTAATTTAGAAACATTAACAAGCCGCCATTTGAAACTGTTAGTAACTAGTTCAAATTTTTTTGATGATTTTTGATACTTGACATACAGACTAACTAAAAATAACCAAAAATTCGCACTCGAGAACCTCTAATAAAAAAAAATCGATATAAAAGCAAAAAAAAAAACATGTTTTTTTAGAAAATCTTTAAACTTCAATATCTCGAAAACGGTTAAGTTTAGGACATCATGTCATAGAATCAAATCGATCAGAAACGACCTAAACTATAACGTCCTTAATTATCTAGGACGACTTTCCCTGTAACCCTGTATAGTAAATAAATCATTATGCTTAAATTTTGTTCATTATCGTAACCAAAAGCCTGGGAAAATTTTTATAATACTACAAGTATTGAAAAAAAATATAGTATTGAACCACTCCACCTTTTCACTTCTTCCCCTATTAAAATTGACAGAATGAAAAAGTAAAGTAATTTTCAGATGTATCGACTCCACAAACCTCGTTCATATTTTACTATGAATAATATGCTTAAAGTTTGACCAGTTTAAATATTTATGCATACAATTCTTTTATTATTCAACAAAAAAACAAGGAAAAATTTCCATATTACTCTTAAAAACTTTTAAAATTTATCGCCGTCTTCCCCCTCGATTCGGCAATATCATTCAAAAACTATAGGATTCATCTTCTTTTTAGATGTTATCTATGCACCAGGTTTGAGACTGATATTTTAATTCGTTCAAGAGTTATCATGCCAACACACCGCTAGGCCGACTGAAATAAGTGACTATGTTTTTCATGATATAGGAACCCTAAAACGTCAAGAAAAGCTATAATCTCCAAGTGTGATTTTTTTTACGTTTACAATATTTTCCTTTAGCAAGGAAGGTAAAAAGGCACAAACCCGTGTAAGTAGCAGTTAAAGCATCAACATATAGTTCACACTCATCGTAAGAGTCAAAGAAAATTCTATATTTACTTTTCCAAATTACAACCCATCTGCATGTTAAATTTCACTTAAATAGTAATTGAGCCGAGAATTTATTATGTCTAATTTCTTTAACATGGAAACTTGTTGAGATATTGGAATCTAATGTTGTTGCTGTTTTCAGCCACATTGTTTAAAGTACTCGTAAGCATTGTTAATTAAGACACTAGCTTTTTGTGCGTATCGTCAAATTTCTGTTGCAACTCAGGTTGTATGAGTTTAAAAATGTGTCTAAAACTAGAATCTGAATATCTTTTTATGTTTTTAAGCATCATATTCTGTTTTTATTAGCAGGTCTTTCAAAGCTAGCAACTATTTAACAAGTTAAACAATATCATGCAATCGCAAGACCGTTCTCGTTCGATTTTTGACTAATATAAAAATTATAATGCACCGATATAGAGAGACAATAATAAATTTTGAAGTAGGTTTAAAACAGTTTTGTGCATGAGTTATCTATTTTCAGATTTGTCCATGATTGCAGAAATTTCAACAAGAAATATGCAAAAATAAAACGTTAAAAAATTGAAATAATAATATTCCTCGATTACAATAACTTCCGACAAGTATCAGATGTATTTATTTTTCTTAAAGACACATATCTAACATGTACTTTACATTAAACCAGATCTACAACAATGCAGAGGAAAAAATTAAGTAAAAAAATAAAATACAAATTTTTGTCTTGTCCTTTATTTCTTACTAGAATGATAAAATGCAACTACCAAAGTGGTTCTGGTTGTGGTCCTGGTCCAGGTTGTGGTCCTGGCCCTGGTTGAGGTTCAGGTTCGGGTCCTGGTCCTGGTTGGGGTTCCGGGCCCGGTTGCGGTTCAGGCTCTGGCCCTGGTTGAGGTTCGGGTTGTGGTCCTGGTCCTGGTTGTGGCTCAGGATGTGGTTCAGGTCCTGGAATACTGCAGGGTGGGGTCCTGGTCCAGGTTGTGGTTCAGGTCCAGGTTGTGGTTCAGGTCCAGGTTGTGGTTCAGGTCCAGGTTGTGGTTCAGGTCCAGGTTGTGGTTCAGGTCCTGGTTGAGGTTCAGGCTCTGGTCCTGGTTGAGGTTCGGGTTGTGGTCCTGGTCCTGGTTGCGGCTCAGGATGTGGTTCAGGTCCTGGGAATACTGCAGGGTGGGGTCCTGGTCCAGGTTGTGGTTCAGGTCCAGGTTGTGGCTCAGGTCCAGGTTGTGGTTCAGGTCCAGGTTGTGGTTCAGGTCCAGGTCCAGGTTGTGGTTCAGGTCCTGGTTGAGGTTCAGGCTCTGGTCCTGGTTGAGGTTCGGGTTGTGGTCCTGGTCCTGGTTGCGGCTCAGGATGTGGTTCAGGTCCTGGGAATACTGCAGGGTGGGGTCCTGGTCCAGGTTGTGGTTCAGGTCCAGGTTGTGGTTCAGGTCCAGGTTGTGGTTCAGGTCCAGGTTGTGGTTCAGGTCCAGGTTGTGGTTCAGGTCCTGGTTGAGGTTCAGGCTCTGGTCCTGGTTGAGGTTCGGGTTGTGGTCCTGGTCCTGGTTGCGGCTCAGGATGTGGTTCAGGTCCTGGGAATACTGCAGGGTGGGGTCCTGGTCCAGGTTGTGGTTCAGGTCCAGGTTGTGGTTCAGGTCCAGGTTGTGGTTCAGGTCCAGGTTGTGGTTCAGGTCCAGGTTGTGGTTCAGGTCCTGGTTGAGGTTCAGGCTCTGGTCCTGGTTGAGGTTCGGGTTGTGGTCCTGGTCCTGGTTGCGGCTCAGGATGTGGTTCAGGTCCTGGGAATACTGCAGGGTGGGGTCCTGGTCCAGGTTGTGGTTCAGGTCCAGGTTGTGGTTCAGGTCCAGGTTGTGGCTCAGGTCCAGGTTGTGGTTCAGGTCCTGGTTGAGGTTCAGGCTCTGGTCCTGGTTGAGGTTCGGGTTGTGGTCCTGGTCCTGGTTGCGGCTCAGGATGTGGTTCAGGTCCTGGGAATACTGCAGGGTGGGGTCCTGGTCCAGGTTGTGGTTCAGGTCCAGGTTGTGGTTCAGGTCCAGGTTGTGGTTCAGGTCCAGGTTGTGGTTCAGGTCCTGGTTGAGGTTCAGGCTCTGGTCCTGGCTGAGGTTCGGGTTGTGGTCCTGGTCCTGGTTGCGGCTCAGGATGTGGTTCAGGTCCTGGGAATACTGCGGGGTGGGGTCCTGGTCCAGGTTGTGGTTCAGGTCCAGGTTGTGGTTCAGGCCCAGGTTGTGGTTCAGGTCCAGGTTGTGGTTCAGGTCCAGGTTGTGGTTCAGGTCCAGGTTGTGGTTCGGGTCCTGGTTGAGGATCAGGCTCTGGTCCTGGTTGAGGTTCGGGTTGTGGTCCTGGTCCTGGTTGCGGCTCAGGATGTGGTTCAGGCCCTGGGAATACTGCAGGGTGGGGTCCTGGTCCAGGTTGTGGTTCCGGTCCTGGTTGAGGTTCAGGTTCTGGTCCTGGTTGGGGTTCCGGGCCCGGTTGTGGCTCAGGTTGTGGTCCTGGTCCTGGTTGCGGTTCAGGCTCTGGTCCTGGTTGCGGTTCAGGTTCTGGTCCTGGTTGAGGTTCGGGTTGCGGTCCTGGTCCTGGTTGGGGTTCGGGTTGTGGTCCTGGGCGAGGCTCAACCTTGTATTTTTGAAGTTCCCGGGTTTTTATTGCATATCCTTGGACTGAGGCCTTAAATGAATTTTTTTATTTTGAAATATTTTTAATAAGCATTTTTTCAGTTCTTTTTTGGTAATCTTTTATATTTTTGTCTACTTATGAACTCAATACTAAGTTGAATGATAGCTATTTAACTGCTAGTACTTTTGGTCCTGCTGATCGATTAAAATGATCAAGATGTATGAGGTGTAATGTTTCGCATTGATGCTGACGTATTTCAAATTCTGTTGCTTAGATATCAAACTCTAGAAGGTTTTTGGTTGAAATAGATTCACAACACTTTTCTCTACTATAAAGACTCTGATTAGAGAGGCATAAAAATGAGTTTTTATTAAATACCCTTTACCAGTCAATATTACCATTTGGAGATTGAATTCGAAATAATTGAACACTGTTTGTTTGTTGATGTTTACATCAACAAGTAAATTAAAATATTTTGAGTATTTTAAAAGACTAAAAAGATTTGATCTTACTTCGAGCGGCAGCAGCAGCAAGATCGGAGTATCGAATAGCAAGAGCACATGAAAATGCCAAATGAGATTTTGGCGAAACGTCTCGCAAATTCATTGTTAGACGAACGGATTGAAACCCGGAATTTCATTGTATTATATATATACATATATATGCATATATATATATATATATATATATATATATATATATATATATATATATATATATATATGTATATATATATATATATATATATATATATATATATATATATATATATATATATATATATATATATATATATATATATATATATAATATATATATATACCATATCTTAAAAATATTTTGGTTTGAACCAAAAAAAAAACTACAAGTCAACTTATAACTAACATATTTTTTTTAAATGGATGATCCGCCACATTTTATGTTAGAATGTGGAAATTGGATATAAATTATTAGTATAATAATAGATTGATATAACCTAATAAAGGAATTACAATGTAAAAATAAAATTTTATAGATAATAAGTAATAATTTATGCTCAGCCCTAAACTCAGCGCTAACTTACCGCCAACTGCGTTGGTAAATCATCATGAGATGTTAATAAAAGAAAATTAAGCAGGATTTCTGTTGAAGTTGGAAATGGACTTACATTACTATATATACATAATTACCTCAATAATGCCCTTCTCTATCTCTTAAATTCATCATCTTTTACTATGAAATTACTCTTAAAATTTGTTCAGAGGAGGACCCATAACATGATACCTACCAACTCACCCGCTCCGTACTTTTAACCTTTATATTTTACTATAAAAAAATGCTTGGGCACCCTTTTTCCCTGTAAAACCCTGTTAAAATTGAAATAATTAAAAAATAATATGATGTTCAGTTTCCTAGATCTTAATAAGCCTAGAAAGAACTTATAATACCATATATACGCAGCTAGTCATCTAACCCCCTTTTCCATACTTTTAACCCTTGCATAAAGAATATTTATTACTAACCGATATTTTCAAAAAGGAAATATCTTATAGTGGGACATTAATTATAAAATAGTCAGCACCACTTACATGTCCCGAGCCCGCTTATCTAGGTAATTAAAAGGATTACATGTAAAATTAACATTTCTTTCTAAAAAAGAACAAATGGAATAACATTATGGTTTTTTTTAAGATTACTCGTAATCACACCCCAGTCTCCTCTATGCAATATTTAGATTAACCTCGGAAATAAGAAAGATTTGTATTTAGATTCCAGAACTTTGAGATTACTGACGTGGACATATAATATAATATATTCAAAATTTCCCTCTCAGACTCCTTCTTCATTCTTATATTAGTACAAATGTTTATTTTTAAATTTTTTCCATTGTCGAGTCTAAAGAAAAATTCCCATTATTTTACTGAAATTACAAAATGTATTGCCTCCCACCCTTTTCACTTCCTTTTCTTAAAGTGAACTTACTCAAAAACTACAGGTTCTATTCTTACAAAAAAAAAATCCGACAAAAATTGAAAACTATTCTTTGTGTGAGGACTAGCAAACAGGTTGATTTTTTTGCGTAGACATATTTCCCTTGACTAAATAAAGTACGGCAGTAAAAGGCTTCAGAGATATTCAGGACTGAAACATTTATACGAGGCAACACTCCTACTTTCTCCCTTGCCATTTAAGCCCGTTACGTTTTACTATAAACAATTATTCTTAAAATTTGTACATTATCCAAACCAAACACCAGGAAAAAACTGTCATAATAGTATTGAAAATATACAAGATTTATTGACCCTCACCCCTCATCTACTTCACCTAAAGCGGCTATAGATTTTATTCCTACTTCAAGTGTTATACGCATACTCTATTTAAAATCTTCTTATTTCATTCGAGAGTTATCGTGCCAACAATGAGATAATGTTTCTCGTGGTTTAGGGACACCAAAATGTGAGGAAATATTTGAATCTCAGAAGGTGATGTGTCCATTAAATCAATGCTTCGCTTTAAATAAAACCATAAAAAACAATAATGAGAAGTGTAGTAGGGTGTTAGTTATAAAAAATATACTTACGAATGCCACTGTCGCTATGAGCAAAATCAGGCTTAGCTTCATTTTGCTTAATGATAGCTAAAGAACTAAGGAACTGATGAACTTGAATGGATATTTTCCAGTATATATACAAATTTGGTAGACATTTATCAAATATTTTAAATACCTCAACGAATGAAGCACTTGAAATTTGCATTATGGTAGATAAAACCACTCAAAGTAAGAATGTAAGAGCTTTCTACGTCTTAGGAAATACCTAAAAGTCATGTGGGGTAGTGTGGCGCTTTTTAAGATTTTACTTTGCAAAATTCGATATCCGAGCTAATGGCATGGCAACCGATGTTTGCGGCAAGTTTTTGTTCTGATGCTTCCATATTATTATCCTACCTTAGAAAATAAGAAGTTTATTCATCTGTGCATGTAACTATTTCACCAAACTTGGTAGTCTCGGATTTGGAGATTTTTCAAATGATATCAGAGCAAAGCTCTGTTCGTGGCAGGTTATTACTTTTTAAGTTATCACTTAATGTTGAGCTTTGTTCAGCTAAACATAACGAACACTTAAGTTTTTAAAAAATTAGAAACTATAGAAAATCCAATAATATTTTATATTTATTTATCCACGACTTACTCGTACATTGGGTATTACGCAGTTTTATTTAAAGGTTTTGCTTAATTGTCGAAATGTGTGATATTAATACAATAAACGTCTTATACAGGGAAAATGTAATGAAAAACGCATTTCTTTGCAACCACCAATCCACTGATTAGATACAGGAAAAACCGGTCAAGTGCAAGTTGAACTTGCACAATTAGTGTTCCGTACGTTTTGTTAGGGTGGTATAAAATGATCAGTGACTTCACAAAACACACCCCAAATGAGTTTTCAACAAAGTTTGTTTCCAATCTTTACTGAAAACTGGTGACCTCGAAATTTTGTTTTTTTTTTATATACCAAATAAATTATTAAAGGTAATGCACTCGTGATAATTTTCGTTCAATCTATACCCCGTGGAGAATATTCCAGAATTTTTTCAAAATTTTTTGATCAGTACTTTTCGAGATAAGGTAGGGGACAGCGATTTTTTAAAAGTAATACGAAGAAAAGTGTGCGCAAGTATTACATTATATATATATTTTTTTACTCGTGTTTTCACAAGCTTTCATTTGACACCACACTCGATGATCTAGTAAAAAAAATTTTTTTTCACTTCCGATTTCACCCCTCAAAACGAACCCCTTAAGTCAAAATTTATGTTACGGTGGTATAAAATGATCAGTGACTTCACAAAAACACACCTCAAATGAGTTTTCAACAAAGTTTGTTTCCAATCTTTACTGAAATCTGATGACCTTGAAATTTTTGTTTTTTTTATATACCATATAAATTATTAAAGATAATGCACTCGTGATAATTTTCGTTCAATTTACACTCCGTGAAGAATATTCCAGAATTTTTTCGAAATTTTTTAATAAGTACTTTTCGAGATAAGGCCCGGGACAGCGATTTTTCGCGAATTTTTAAAAATAATACAAAGAAAAGTGCGCGCAAGTATAATATTTTATATATATTTTTTACTCGTGTTTTCACAAGCTTTCATTTGACACCACACTCGATGACCTAGTAAAAAAATTTTTTTTTCACTTCCGACTTCACCCCCCAAAACTAACCCCTTAAGTCAAAATTTAATTCTCAAAACTACATGGCTCTGATGAGGCCATCAATTCCTATATTATTACCAAATTTCACCTTTCTATGTCAAATAGTTTCGGAGAAAATCGGGTGTGACAGACAGACAGACAGACAGACAGACACCGAAGTGATCTTATAAGTGTACGGAACACTAAAAATGGGATATAATGTTGAGGACTTTATTAAAATACCAGAACAAAATTAATAACGGACTAAATGCAAGTCGAACTTGCGCAATTACTGTTCTGTACGTTGATTGCTTTAAAATTAAAAAAAAATGTTACAGAAGAACAATGACTTCACAAAACACATCCCAAATTAGTTTTCAATAAAGCTTTTACTGAAACTGATAACCTTGAAATTTTTGTTTTTTTATATACCAGATAAATTATTAATGGTAATGCAATGTGATAATTTTCTTTTAATCTACACCTTGTGGAGAATATTCCAGAATTTTTTCAAAATTCTTTGATTAGTACTTTTCGAGATAAGGGAAGGGATAGCGATTTTTCGCAATTTTTTGAAAATAATACGAAGAAAAGTATGCGCAAGTATTACATTATATATATTTTTGAATTCGTGTTTTTATAAGGTTTCATTTGACACTCCACTTGATGACCTGGTAAAAAAAAATTCACTTCCGATTTCATTCCTTTAAGACAAAATTTAACTTTCAAAACAACACGGCTCTGATGATACATACCATCCATGCCTATACTAGTGCCAAATTTTAACTTTCTATGTCAAATAACACGTAGGCTGAAAAGTTTTTGGTATAGCTACTTAAAACACATTTTTTTTGAAAAATTCTATTTTATTCATCAACAAGAGCGACACAATCAGTCCAACGCTTTTTTAACATTTCTATACCTTTCTTGTCGAAGGATTTTTCTTTGCCTTCAAAGTAGGCCTCAGTTTCGGCAATAACTTCTTCGTTGACGCCAAAATCTCTTTCCGGCGAGCATTTTTTTGAGGTCTGCGAATAGATAATAGTCGCTAGGAGCCAAATCTGGAGAATACGGTGGTTAAGAAAGCAATTCGAACTTCAGTTCATGCAATTTTGCCATCGTAACCACTGACTTGTGACACGGTGCATTGTCTTGACGAAAGAGCACTTTTTTCTTGTTCATTTGAGGCCGTTTCTTTACGATTTCTGTCTGCAAACGCACCAATAATTTTATATAATATTTGCTATTGATTTCCCTTCCCAGCATAGTCGATAAAAATTATTCTATGCGCATCCTAAAATGCAGAGGCCAAAACCTTCCCAGCCGACTGTTGTGTCTTTGATCGCTTCGGGCGGCTCTCAACGGCTGCTGTCCACTCAGCTGACTGCCGATTTGATTCCGGTATGTAGTGGTGCATCCATGTTTCATCCAGGGCTCAGAATCATCAACACGTTGTTGTTTTGGAACACTGTAAGCAAACGCGGTACCTATTTCAAAAAGAGCTTTCTCATGCCCAAATGTTCAATCAAAATATGACCAAAACATTCTTTTGATATCTTTAGGCTGTCAGCTATCTCACGCAATTCACTTTACGGTCATCCAAAACAATTTTGTGGATTTTTTTGATGTTTTCTTCGGTGTAACCACCTCATTTGGGCACCCAGAGCGTTCAGCATCATTTGTATCTGTATGACCGCGTTGAAATTCAGTATACCATTAAATGATGAGTAATTTTCCAGGGGTAGAGTCCCCGCAACAATTATCAAGTCATTGCTTTGCTTGAACGGTATTTTTTCCCATCAATAAACAGTGTTTAATCAAGGCACGAAATTTGATTTTTTCCATTGTTTTGAAAATATCAAAAGTAACGTTACTAAAACCACTGTAACTTGTAAACCAATCGTCGAAATGTTATGAAATTTTGACACGTATCGGTTGAAGGTTGGTACTTCCTACAAATCATATGGATTTTTTGAAAAGGGCGACATCTATGACCAATAACTTTTCAGCCTACGTGTTAGTTTCGGAGAAAATCAGGTGTGACAGAGAGACAGACGGACAGACACCAAAGTGATCTTACCGTTCCGTACCGAACACTAAAAATAGTGGGAGGGTTACAAGACTTTACATAGCAGAAATAATCACTTCATGTTACTCTGTATATATTCTTACTTTAACTTTTTAAGAAGTATTTAAAGGTAAGCTTAGAAAACAATAACCGGTTTACACTGAATATTATACAATGAAGGGAACTTTCTATTAGTATCTATTTATTGCCAATTTTTTCAAGGCTACCTAAAAACCTTCAGTTTTTAAGTGATAGTAACTTTATTTGTAAATCTAAAATTCGATAATAGTATAATATCTGTATTTAATTACAAAAGGGGCCCAGTGTAATCAAATTTATTCCAAAAATTAATTCCCTAGGACAAAAATTATTAGGCAAACTGTTTAGAAATAAAATCAAACGTAAAGTGGTAATTTATTCAGTAATATTTATTTATATGTTTAGTTTATGTGACCTCGTGACCATTTCTGACTATGAGCCTTTTTACCCCCCCCCCCTCCCTTTGAAAGGAGATTTTTTCGCTTTTTTTCTGTTTTTTGTCTCCCCTTTTTACTAAAGCACTGAATCTAAAAGAATCCAGTTTCTTAACAATAATAACTTTAATATGTAAACAAATTCATCCATACTAAAATTCCATACCATAATCATGTCATAAGTATTTCGTGTTTTTTTTTTAAATTAATTGTTATTAAATTGTGTTAATGTGCGAATAAATTTATTAAAAAAAATTATCAGGGAAAAATTTTTTAGATAACATTGTGAGAAACAAAATGGAAACTGACATAAATTTACCTTTATTTATATTTATATTTATTTGGCCAACATGTTTTTGAAGAGGGTACCACCTCTTTGACGACTATTTTGCTTGTGCCCTTACTTTGAAACAAATTTCTTTCTCTTTTTTTTCATTTGTTCGCTTGTCTTTGATATGAATAAGAGCTTTGACTAAAAGTTTGCTAGAATCGTGTTAAAACTTTTACGAATTCGATTTTTAAAATAACTTATAAAGATTTAATACTGTCAACCTTTATACAATATTAATTAATTAAGGAAGCTATTTTTTATGTTCGGAAATATTTCAATATGATAAAACAATAAGTATCTTTAATTACATATACCCGCGGCTCCGTCCCACCTAGGGCTATTTCAACGCTTTATAGGGCCAAAAATATTTTTTGTTTTTTAGACATTTTAAATCTGGTTTTATTTCTAAATATAGCAGTGAAAGTTTTTTGGAGTACATATTTTGAAGAAAAATACATTTTAATATATATAAAAAAAACAGTATATTGGGAAAAAAAACATGTTGACTTAAGCAAAAATTACAAAAATTATTCAGGACGAATGACGTCTGTTTGTCCGTGCCCGAGCTCCATTCCTCGGTTTCCTCTGTAGATTCCTCCGCGGATTTATCTTCTTCTTCGGAACTGTCGTCGTTAATATTGGGCTCAGCGGAAACAAGCATTTTTATTGCTTCTTTACTAAACGACCTAGATCTTTTTTGGGTTTAGGTCTTATACTAGATATCCTTCTCTTGAGAATTTTCTAGCAAAATTTTGCCGGAAGAGGCGAAACTGCTTGTGTTGCACCGTGAATTAATATATTGTGCATCATAGAAGTCATGGGATTCCAGGGATACAACTTCACATCAATTTTGGAGGTCTCATATCCATAATCTGCAAATTTTTTCAAGTTGATTTTATAATAACTCAATATTATTTTCAAAATGCCTTTGAAGCGATTTATGAGGTTGAAGTCGACACCGAAAATTTCTGCGGCTACCTCTGGATTGGCAAAAAATCTCCTCCTTGTATTGCCATCACTGGTGTTACCAAATCCAGCTTTTGGCTCATCTATGATTACCCGTTACTCTTTCGAATATTCAGATCCTAGTGTGCAATACAGACAGGCCAAACCGTAATGCATCTCTGTCGAGGTTATTTTCACATTGAGGTCATTAAACTACTTTGAACTAGTCCCACAAATGTAGCATTTTATTGTTGAAGAAGTTGAAGTAGCAGCATTGCATACATTTGCAACGACCATAGTTAGCGTCATTATCTGTTTCATGGAAAAAGATATGTCTCCTTGTACGAATTCGTTGTTTACCTTAGCATTTATTGCATTTTCTATCTAAGTAATTTCAGAATTTATAATATCCACTGTTTTTTTAACCCATCTAATCCTCTTGTTGGATTCTCCCAAAAAAATTTTTTGTTTGTCCTACAAATCAATCATAGTAGAACAAAGTATCTTTGAAAAATGTTGCTGTCAATTACATTTTCTTCTTTTCTGCTTAAATTGTGCTTGTTGCGATCCGTCATATCCCCATTTCGAAATGAGTGTCAATGTTGACGCTCTTCTAGATTTAATTCTTTTAGTACATCCTCCAAATATGTGATCAAACGTTTAGCAGTGTGATCCAATAAATGTTGTATGTTAATTTCAGCACATGTTACCCGATAAGCCTCTTTCGGTGGATAACAAGTGCTTTTTGCTTGCTGTAACAAGGTGCAATTTGGATAATACTTCTTGTTACTATTCCTTATTATGACATACTGTCTCCTTGAGCTTTGACATTTTGTATGCTTGAACTATCTGGGGAGTGTAAGTTATGTCTTTTAGAATACTGGATGTAATTCTCTCTCCAGAACTTTATAGGGATGTTTGAGCAGCACGAATTATTACTTCTTTATCTACAGCACTGCGTACTTCCTCTGTTTTTTACGTTTGCTCCTCTCACTTAATTCTTCAAGTGACTTTATTGGAAGAACGGCGTTTTATCCTGGGTATTTCAAATGTTCCTTGTAACCATTCGTCATTCCTTTTAAAAAAAACTTCTATTTTTTTTTTAAAATTGTGGCTTCAAAAAGAACAACTTATACTTCACTTCCTTTCTTTGCTCATCATAATATTCATCTTGCGCTAAAATATAGCTCTCAAGATATATAAATTTTTCTTTAAAATTCGGCAATTTTTGCTAGTTCATTTTCTCAAAAAGTAGTCTACACATTACTATTCGAGCGCCTGAAGTACTCTCGGATCCTAGAACAAAATAAAAAACTGTTTGAATTTAAAAAAATAGATAAATACACAATACCACGTGGTTTTCACCGTCTGATTTAAAGGCGATAAGAACCTCGATTTCACTGGAAATCACGGCTAATATTGATATATTTGATTAGTGCAAATACTTTTTTTTTCTGTTAAAACCAATAAAATCATTGGAATTCATCCTGAAGTATAACAAATACCTTTTAAATACCGAAAAATGGGTTTTCGTAAAACAATTTCAAGTAACATTTTTAACCTTCAGAAGAATACTAATTATTTTTAAAAAAGACATATGCAATAGCGCTCTTACCTGTAATATTCAAATCCATCAAAATATTCTTCAGTATAAACTCTAAAAAACAAAAACGTGTTTTAAAATAACTATTTTGTGACGAATGCCGAGAAGAGAAATGAACACAGCGACGATCAAATTCCGACTGAGACGCCTGCGCGCGAGCTGTTAAATGGGTAACGGAAGGGGTCGCCTGTTCTATGCCTATTCAATATTATTAGGTAGCAAATTTTTTCTACCTGGGACTAGTTTTACGAAATAGACTAAAACGCTAAAATACTCCTATGGGCGCCCATGTGAATTTGTATCACTGAAGTAATGAATGACAAGCACAGTTACAGTGATCTCATTATTTCCCCCTGTTCTACCCACCCAGACTATTTTTTTATTTTTACGTAATAGTGTTTGAAATTAAAGTTGCATAATTTGAAAACTATACCCAAATTTGTAAAGTTCCATCTATATCATTAATTAACTATGATTTTATTATTATTTATTATGAGCTCTCCTTTATTCCGTTTATCAATCTAGAAATAGCTTCTTAGATGTAAGAAATTTTAATAACTGTAAAAAAAATTCATCCATATTATTTTTGCAATGTTTCTGAATTAATTTTTATTTAAGTATAGTGTAAAAAGAACTACTTGAAAATTGGATTGTTCGTGCTCGAGTTATAAATGTACATACATACAGATGGACGAATAATATTATCTACAGTGCGATTGGAAACACGAATCAAGATTTCAAAGCATATTTTGGTTATTTCGGTGGTCTGAACCTAATTAGGCAAAAATCTAATATTATTCAATATAAAAGGTTCTATTATGCTTATAGATTTCTACAGTTTGTTTCAGAAATAGCTTTAATTATTATAGAACCTATATGTTTACTTAAACCAGCCTAGAATCAATTTTAATAGCTTTAAGCTAGTGACATAGATACTTCTTTTTATACAAAAGTTTGTTTCGAAAGTCACGGTGACTTGAGACACACAAAAAATGCTACTAACCGCACTAATAACAATAATTAACGTTAACACTACACGACAGACTTAGTATATCATGACAGAACTTTTTACCGAAAAAGTTGTAAGTCTAAGCGTTACATTGACGTAGGTTCAATAAAGAACCTGGTGAAGACAGCAATCAGGAGGCGACAATGACATCTTGAAGAAAAGTGCAATGCTACCTTGATTGGAAAGTATTTTAAAATTAACAGCCACCACCATCAGTGATGTTATAGCCACATTAAACATAGATTACTATCAACGCAAGGAAGAAATTTTTAACGAGGTATTAACATTACCATGTCCATATTTAGTGATCCGCTTCTTGCGATCTTAACGTCTACTAACCGAGTTTTATACATTGTAAGAAGAAAGAAGAGTATCGTATGTATAATAAAATAAATAATCACAGCTGCTAGACATGATAGTGTGTTAAATCAATGCCTGGGAAGCTCCACAATTATGAATCATCTCCAAACTTGGTGTAATGTGATGGTCATTTCATTCTTCTTACAACTCGTCGGACGCTACATTCCGTCCATTAGCTCATATTAGTTTAGGACATTTTCGAGTATCAGAAGTCCAGCTTTTTGAATAAGGCAGCTTCAAAAATAAAAAGAAACACAAATCTTTAATTTTTAGTTTCATGTCCACAATAACAAAAAATAGGTTTTCTCTTTTTTAAAAATCATATAAAAATAAAATAAAAACTGCAGTAGAGATTTACATTTTCAAAAACGTACTAATTACATTTCTTAACACTACTGTTCGAACACTGAATAATCAGTAATCATACTCCTAAACTAAACAACTGTTAGAACCCTTTTTTATTTGAAAAAAAAAATGAAAGTTAACCACCGGCACCGGTCCTAAACTCGAATTAATAATTTCTAACATGGCTACGCTCGCGTGTACGATTAAATAAAATGTGTAGAACACAGCACTTTACTTGTAATCTAGGCCATAGCAGTATAGTAAGTATAGAACTTGTGATTACTCTTACGCACCTAACAAGGTTACCGGTAAACATAGCGCTCTAAAGAACACCAAGTAGCAGATCTTCTTCGAAGCTCGGAGCATAGTTAAAAGTTTTTGATTTACACCACTAGAATCCAGAATTGCGGGTTTACAGGATTTTAATCGTTTATATGGAATTCACAGTGATTTGATTCGATTCCTTGGCTTCAAAATATATAAATAAACTCATTTGTTGATAAAACGCAACATAAATAAAATTTTACAAATTTCGTTACAATTTTAGAAAAAACAGCTTCCCTAGAAGCTATGACAGAAAAATTTTTGCGCTTAATAGGCAAAATAGTTCCGGTTAGTACCAAGAAAGTATGTCCCATTGCACGTCAGTTTGCACTTGTAAATTAACTTACTACTTTTAAGTGGTCGTAAAATTACGGTTTTTTTTTCCAAAATTTTTGATATGAGTACTTAATAATTAGAAATAAATCGCTTGTTGAGGGGACGGTCAACTACCACAAATCTGGCATGTTTTGCATAATTATTGACAATAAAGACCAGGTTGATGTTCACAGATTTTTCTAAAGCTTTTGAGAAAAAAAAAGATCATTCTGGCCATGTCTAGGGCCTTTGATTTATCTGACAGTTTTCTTATTTTGAGCCTCATCTGGAGTGCTCCAGGGTGTCAACTTGTACCCGTAATTTTTTAATATCTATAGACGATATTTTTGAAGTTGTACATGTCAATTATGAAATATTAAAGCTGTACTTCCCTGTAGGGAGACTTAAAGATTGCAAAAAAATACAAAACGGTCTTAACAGAGTTTATAACTGATGTGTGGTCAAGAAACTGATGCTCAATGCTAGTAAGTGCTCGGAGATGTCATTTACTAAAAAAAATGTATCCTTTGTTACATGATTATTACTTTGATGGATTGATGTTAGTTAAAGCAGAAAATACATGTGATTTGGGGATTCAATTGGACTTTAAGCAAAGCGCCAAAAAAAATTTCTAAAATATCTTTCTTTAAAAGAGGATGGAGTGTACCCACAGAGTGGGATAGACAATGCAATATTAGCGGAACGCAGTGCATTTTTTCAATAACATTTTTTTTTAAATCGTTAACGGTAGTATTGTTTATTTATCTTTGTTGGAAGAACTCAAGTGGGTTATTCGCAGAAGTTCTAGTAGATGAAGAAACTATTTCTATCTGCCGAGACCTACTGCGAATGTTATGTTAGGATCACCAATGTACAAAATATATTTAATTTATAACCGACTACCACATCAATATGATCTTAGCGTGCCCTTAAAATAATTTGTTATTAGCCTTGCGGATTCGTTGTAGTTTTATGAACTTATACTGTGTTCTTTCGAGCATCAGTGATATATTCATGTGTGTTTGTTGCGCTATTTTTATTTACATTGTTAAGTATAGATTACTGCAGGAAGGTTGAGTATATATCTTAATCTTCATTATAACATGCTTGGATTGCGAAATATATATCGTTTTATACATACTTTTTTACTAATCTTGAACCCAAGGAATTTGAAAATTTCGTTGTTATTCCATACTTTCCATTATTTGCTACCAAACGTATAAGAGGTCAACGAAGTGGGGAAGAGGAGTACTGGGTAAATCCCTTTACTGATTTTTTTTGTAAACTTTTTACAATATTTTTTCAGTCTAAAAGGAACTCATTATCAGAACTGTATTTTTTTTTACTTTATTTGTGTTTTTATTGTATTTTCTTTTCTGAAAACTGTTTAAAAGATAAGGAACATAGACCTTTTTTGTTTTTTTCGATTGCTTATTTTCTGTTTCACTGTTTGTTTTTTTGTTTCTATTTTAGCTGAAGTTTCCATCTCTCGTTTACTTCTTTTTAGTGTTTTTGAAGACATCGTAAGTTCGTTATATGTTTGGAAAAATACGCGCCTGTGCAAAATATTTTACTGGAATCTTCTACAGTGCTTTACTATTTTTTTCTGACAAATTTAGGCCATTGAAGTTCGCATGAAGTATTTCAAATATTCCAGATTCTCAATGTTGATGGATGGATAGTGGCATTATTCTTTCATGTTACTTAAATACATACATACATATACACACACACACACACACACATATATATATATATATATATATATATATATATATATATATATATATATATATATATATATATATATGTGTGTGTGTGTGTGTGTGTGTGTGTGTAAGTATAGCTGGGTTCTTAAATAACTTACAATTTCTCAAGATAAATACCAAAATGTGTGTTGCTTCCGCTGTTATTTTGTCTACGTAAGCGCTAAAATTTAGCTTAGATTCTAATAGAATCTCCAAGATATGTATATTTTCTACTTTGACTAACACAGCAAAGGACACATTTTTTTTAGTAAACATCACTCAGGACTTACGGGCGGGCGAACATCAGTTTCTTGACCGTACACTCTGTTAAGAGTTTATAATTGTAATTTTTTGTAATCTTCAAGTCTCTCCACCTGTCAGTACAGTTTTAAGTTACCACTTGGATGTAGATAAACTTCAGCTATTAAGACAGTATTTTAGATTCACAAACAAAAACAACTGAAAACAAAGCAAGTCCATATTTCAGCAGTATATCTTCTGTTCTCGAGATACTTCTCGCCGTATCACGGCTCCTCAGTCGGGCTAGGATCAGTCTGTTTTCAGTTGTTTATATTAAATCCCATATGTCTGTGGGGATTTCTCGAAAAGTCACGCTGCCTGCGGTGAATGTTGGCTGTGTTCACTCTACTCTGTCGGTTGTGGCTGTAATCAGCCTCCGATGAAGTACTAGGTATGCGTTTCAAATTTGGTACAATTTGTTTCATCTTACCATTCGTTTTAGCTTACCATCATTTGCATTACCATTTTTAAAATTACTGATGTCTTAAGAATCTAAGTTTTTGTACTACTTTCAGGGCTATGCTTAAAGTTTTGGGATCAAAGGGATAAAATTTTATGCGTTTTTAAAATTTGTATATTTATTTATTTTTTCATTTGTGTATCATCATCATCAATCCGGATTTTTATAGCATTCTTTGCCTTCCGGTTCCCAGTTTCCATCCTCTTCGATCTTTCCAATCTCCGGGTCTTAGATTTTCTCTAGCCCCTCTGCACACCTCTAAACCAAATTAAGGACATCGAAATTCGCATGAGGTATTTTATATATTCCAGAGTCTCAATGTTGATGGTTGGGTAATAGTGGCATTTTATATATATATATATATATATATATATATATATATATATATATATATATTTATATATATATATATATATATATATATATATATATATATATATATATATATATATATATATATATATATATATATATATATATATACATTAAAATTCCGGGTTTCAATCCGTTCGTCTAATAATGAATTTGCACGACGTTTGGCCAAAATCTCACTAGGAATTTTCAAGTGCTCTTGCTGCTGCTGCTACTCGATATTGTGATCTTGCTGCTGTTGCCGCTCGAAGCTAACTTGAGTTAGCAGCAAATGAGATTTTGGCGAAACGCCGTGCAAAATCATCGTTAAACGAGCATATATATATATATATATATATATATATATATATATATATATATACATATATATATATATATATATATATATATATATATATATATATATATATATATATATATATATATATATATGTATACATATATACAGTCCCTGGCCAAATTATTAGACGCACTGTATTTTTTTTAGTAATTTTATGTTTCTTAAGAGTTTTTATGCAATAATGGTATATTTTAAACTACAATATTATTGATTTTTATTTAAAAGAATTGTTGTAGACTACATATTTGTATTTATTTTTAACATATGGCAACACTGTGTTGACAAAGTGATACATGAACGTAAATAAGTACAAACCTGTATCAGTCGCGATCGGAATCGAGTCAGGTACGGACGTGTTTCTGTGGCTTTATGGACTGTGATTGTTTGTTTAACAGTTTTATACTACTCAGTTATTAGTTTATTTTTGTATGCAGTGTTTTAAAAAAGTAATTGGACTATTTTCATTATGGGTAGAAAAGGCGATCTTTCACCACGTAAAAAAGCTGAAGTGAAGGCCCTTGTGATTGCGAAAACATTTACAAACCGAGAAATAGCACGAAGATTGGAGGTTTCTGAAGCTAGTGTACGACGCATAAAAAAAGAAAATTGAGTCAGGGAAGGAATTAAGCCCGAAAAGAAAGAAAAGATGCGGTAGAAAACCAATTTTCACTCCACGGTCAGAGAGATGTTTGAAGAAAATTTGTGTAGAAAACAGATTTGCTACCACAAAGGTAATAAAATCACAACTCCAGGATGCTAGCGTAAATGCTTCTGAGCGCACTGTTCGAAGAAAATTGAAAGAATTAGATTTTAAGGCCTGTCGCCCCGCCAGGAAGCCCAAGTTAACAGCTGCAATGAAAGCAAAGCGCCTGAAGTGGGCCAAACAATGGCAAGACAAAGATGTGGACTTCTGGAGATCGGTAAGATACAGCAATTTAATCAATAATTGATACATTATTATCATTTTCAGTTAAATAAAGCAAATAAACATGGAAGTTTATATATTTTTCCTATTTTTGACAGGTCTGCTTCAGTGACGAAAGCACATTCGAAATATTGCAGAATAAAGCTCAGTATGTGCGTCGTCGTCATGGAGAAAAGTTTCATCCTGATTGTGTCGTCCCGACGGTGAAACATCCCACCAAAGTGATGATTTGGTCAGTCATCAGCGGCAAGGGCACTGGACGTCTGTACGTCGTCAAAGGAATAATGAGGCAAGATCAGTACAAAGAAGTATTACAAAATCGGTTGATTCCGCAGCTCAGAGAATGGTTTCCAAATGGGGAACCATTCACTTCCCTGCCACACTGCTCGGTCTGTTAAAGCTTTTTTGGCAGAAAAAAATATCCCTCTGTTGGATTGGCCAGGTAATAGCCCATTGAAAATGTGTGGGAGCTGATGAAAAGAGAAGTGGCTAAAGGTGTGATTACCAACAAAACCCAGCTCCTAGAAAAGATTATTCATGTGTGGAATCATCATCCTCAAATGCAGGAGACAGTACAATCTTGCATTGATAGCATGCCGCGCAGAATTAAAGCTTTGATAGCGGCTAAAGGTGGCTCAACTAAATATTGACTTTTACTAACATTAATTTCACTTTTCTTTAAAACTTAATAAACTTACGCTTTTCTAAATTAATGCTGTTTTATTTATGTCAAATAAATAGGTAATTGATTGGATAATATAAAAATAAAAAACGAATCAATTTAAAATAATAAAACGGTACAATATCACTCGGTAATTAATATTTTACATGAAATCTTGCAGTGCGTCTAATAATTTGGCCAGGCACTGTATATATATATATATATATATATATATAATATATATATATATATATATATATATATATATATATATATATATGTATACATATATATATATATATATATATATATATATATATATATATATATATATATATATATATATATATATATATATATATCTAAATATATATACATATATACTGCTGGAAATGTTCCACAGTTCAGCCGATACCTAAAAAAGGCAAGAAGACCTTGCCAAATAACTCCGACTAATCGCACTGCTTCCCATAATATCAAAAGTCATGGAAAAGGCTATCAATCAGCATCTTCTAAAATATCTTGAAGGATTCAACATTATTAGCGATCACTAATATGGCTTTCGTAAAAATAGATCAACAGGAGATCTGACTTATGTAACACATGTTTGGAACAACGCAATTGAACACTTTGGAGAATCTCGAGTGGCTGTTCTTGACATATCCATGGCATTCGACCGTGTTTGGTACGATGGGCTGTTGGCTAAGCTACGTTCTTATAGTATGTCTGAAAAGTTCTGTTTGTGGCTCTCTTGTTTCCTCAGAGAGCGTTCTTTACGAGTGGCAGTCGACGGATTTCTTTCTAACACCTTCACTATCAACGCCGGTGTACCCCAAGGCTCCATACTGTCTCCTACTCTCTTTCTCATTTATATTAACGATCTGCTGGAAAAGATCGAGAATTTAATTTACAGCTTTGCAGATGACAGTACACTTATCTCTTCATTCACTTTGAACGCTCGGACATCGGCTACTCAGATGAATATCCGCAGACAGCAGGATTCAACTTAACAAAGACCTGGAAGAAATTCTATCTTGGGGTGACAGTAACCAAGAATTTAACGTTACAAAAACCCAGGTGGCAGTTTTTTCTAAAAAGTTAACGTTACTGAACCCGACATAGTTATGTCGGGGCACTCCATTCCTCTAACATCGTCACTCAATTTTTTGGGCGTTAATTTGGGAGCAAATATGTCCTGGCATGAACATGTTGCAGGCATAGCAAGGAGAGCTTCTCAAAAGTTGGTAATATTATTTCGAACCAGAAAGCTTTACACTCCACAACAACTGTTAATTCTTTACAAAGCTCAAATTCGACCAACTATGGAATACTGCTCCCATGTTTGTAGCTCCGCTCCCAAACATACACTGCATTTGTTGGATTCTATTCAGAGAAGAGCTGTTCGTCTGATTGGAGACCGGGAATTGACCGGCAGCCTTGATTCGCTGGAACATCGAAGAACGGTTGGCGACTTGAGCCTAATCTACAAGTATTTTCATAGAAAGTGTTCGAAAGATGTGGCTCGTTTAATTCCTCCCAGAGCGGCGCATGTTAGAAGTACACATCGCGCTAATACTTCACGTCCGTATGAGGTTCAGCTTGTTACTCCTCGTACAACGCTTTTCAAGCAGTCTTTTATATGGAGAACATCATCCCTTTAGAATAATTTGCCCAGGACTGTATTTCCCACCGAGTACAATTTGCAGCGATTCAAGAACAACGTAAATCGCTTTCTCCGCACACGTGTCGCTCCTGTAGCGCTTTAGGGACTTCCCTGTAGCACGTGTGCTAGACCCATAAAAAAAAAATACACAAGATATAGAGAAAAAATATCTTTTATATATAAAGAACCATTTCAGATATTTTTTGAACACTTTCATACTAATTTTCCAATTTTGCTGGTCTTGCTGTCTCTAAGACTAGTAGAAATCCTGTGATGTGTGAGAAGAGCAAAACGACATATTACAACTAGTATTTGTTAAAAAATAGAAAGAAAATAATAATTTGTCTTTGCAAAATTGAATAATATTACTTTGACTGCTGTGTGTGTCCATTTAATCATTAACTAAAGGAAATTGGTCTGTAATGGTCTGCAGGAGCGAGTGTACAGATTTTTTATGGATAGTTTTGAAAGTCCTTTTTTGGTAAAATTAAAGTTAAATTAAGTCATTAGCTTTTAAAACAAAAAATTTTCAATGTTTGCTTCACGGCAGTTTTTCAGAGGTTATGGTAAGAATAATACTCGTATGTATTTCCTAGAAGAGGGCAATTGTTAGTGTTCCGTACGGAACACTTATAAGATGACTTCGGTGTCTGTCCGTCTGTCTGTCATCCGATTTTCTCCGAAACTATTTGTCACAGAAAGTTGAAATTTGGTAATAATATAGGTGTTGATGGCCTCATCAGAGCCATGTAGTTTTGAAAGTTAAATTTTGATTTAAGGGGTTAGTTTTGGGGGGTGAAATCGGCAGTGTGGTGTCAAATGAAACCTTGCGAAAACACGAGTAAAATATATATATACAATATAATACTTGCGCACACTTTTCTTTGAATTATTTTTAAAAAATTGCGAAAAATCACTGTCCCCCCCGCCTTATCTCGAAAAGTACTGATCAAAAAATTTTGAAAAAATTCTGGAGTATTCTCCACGGGGTATAGGTTGATCGAAAATTATCATGAGTGCATTGAAACTTCTTAATAACTACTTCATTTCTTTGAAATTTTGCTTCTTATTACTGTTGATTAAGTATTTTCTTTGTTTCTTGATTGTTTCCTAATCTATTTTTGAATTTTCAAATATAGTTTATAGAATATTTATTTAAACATTACACGGTAAATATTACGGTCCATGTAAAACATCCGGTTGGTAATAATAAATCCCCAAATTATTGTAACCTTTACCCTTGAGATGATTTTTTTTATCAACAATGTTAAATTTTTCACATTCTTTAGAGTCTGTGAGTGTCTGATACTGTAAATAATATATCAAGTGGCTGTTTATCATACCTAAATTACAAAGTTAAATTAACATATTTATAAATATACAAATGTAATATGTTGATCATATATAACTTTTTGTTATCTAAAAAGTTTAGTTAAACATGAAGTTTTATTAAAATAACTTAACGCGCAATACTTAATCTTCAAAGTCAAACTTTTTTTCTAGGAATTTTAGCATTCTATCAAAAAACAGACTTGTTAGAGCAAGACTGGTACTTATTACGTCAGGAAAGACATAAATTATTACACTCAAAAAGATTTCCAACAGTGTCGGAATTGAAACAACAAAAAGAAAAATATTAACAAGATCTAAATATGAGACTGCTGTCAACAATAAACTAGTGTCAATGGGTATAAATGAATTAGTAAACAAAAAAAAAAATTAGAACAGACATAAAAATAATGACGAAAAAGATATATCACACTAAAAAACTAATAGCCGGTCAAGTGCAAGTCAGACTTGCGCAGTTAGTGTTCCGTATGTTGATTGCTTTTCAAATAAAAATTTTTGTTACGGAGGTATAAAATGATCAATAACTTCATAAAACACACCCTAAATTAGTTTTTTTCCAACCTTTACAAAAAAAACTGATGAAATTTTTGTTTTTTTTTATATACCAGATAAATTGTTAAAGATAACGCACTCATGATAATTTTCGTTCAATCTACACCAACATTTTCTCTTTCTTTAAAATATTGATAGTAATGATTATTGTTTAGCGTCAAAAACCAAATTCCTTACTCATTCATTTTATAACTGGTATTTGCATGGGAAGTACTGAATAAATAACTTTACCATTTTCTTTACTTAGTGAATAATTCTAGGTTATAAAAGAGAGTAGATAAATGCAGTAAAATAAATCGTTTCGTAATTTTCTGTAATTTTAAAATATGAAAATATCATCGGCATGGCTATCTCATCACTTCATTTCACTTCCCTTGTTAAAGAGAAGTATTGTATTCGTGACCGATTTTTGTATTTCTTTACGTTCCAGAACACCAACAAGATATTTTCACATTTCTGTCGGTCTGACTATCTATGTCTGTTGTCACGATAACTCTCAAGCGAACTGAAATATCAATTTAAAATTTGGTAGACATTTTATATTTATCGTGGTAATGAAAGCTATTGTTTTTAAGCAATATTGTCTAAGGAGAAAATGACGAAAGGTGTGGGGTCGATAAGATTTGTATCGTTTCAATGATAAAAATTTTTTTCTTCAGTATATCTTGTTCTAAGTTATTTTTAGTTGATCGGGAAATTATAATATTCTCTCTTTCTAATCTTAATAGATGTAACGTTTGCTATAGAGTTACCCCAAAAAAATATATTGACTCTATAACTTGTATTTAAAAAAGTAGTACTGGGTAAAAAACTATACAATTCTTTATATTCTGCAAACAAAATGCGTCATACATATTTCTAATATACTTAATAAATTTATGTATTACGTAGTAGCATAAATGGCAACTAATTCACCTAAAACCGTCATATTTAGGAAATTTAGATGGCCATAGATCTATATGTTATAAGCATTGCACCTTTAAGGGGAGAAGTGAAAGTAATTATACTCTGACCGACTCATGGGCCAGCCTAAATTACTGACTCTAGGGCAGTAAAAATCAGCACTTAGAAGTAGTTTGCAGTAATTTTCCTTTTAACGGAGGAAAGATTCCTACAAGTCTTTTAAGTTGGAGATTAGATGTTCAGTATGCGCCTAACCTAAAACAATTCCACAAGCTTCTCAGTGTTTCTAAATTTTAATCTCATGTAACAAGCGTCAATTTATGCTTGTCTATATTTAACGAATTTAATAAATTTAATAAGAACTCTTTTAAAAATAAGTAGTTCGTTCATCAAGTAGGTTTCATAATTCCACCTTTAAGTAGGTCGTTCACTATATATTTACCCCTAAGAAGGGCACAATAGAAGCCATTATTTGCAGGAAGTATATATATATATATATATATATATATATATATATATATATATATATATATAAAAATTTATATATATATATATATATATATATATATATATATATATATATATATATATATATATATATATATATATATATATATATATATATATATATATATAATACATTAAAATTTTAGATTTCAGTCCGTTGGTCTAACAATGAATTTGTACGTTTCACCAAATTTTCAAGTGCTCTTGCGGCTTTTGCTACTCGATAAGTGATTTTGCTGCTATTGCCGCTCGAAACTAACCCTGCTCGAAGCTAACTTGAGTTCGCTTCGGGCGGCAGCAGCAACAAGATCACAGTATCGAGTAGCAGCAGCGGCAAGAGTACTTGAAAATGCAATTTATGTTTCTCGATACACATAATCTGAAATTGGTTGTTTAAAGACCTATAGGTCGCAAGGTGAATCAACGTAGTTATTTTTAGGCCATTATTTGAACATATTTTGATTACATTTATCATGATTTTAGCCAGAAATAATGTAATCGTGGTCAAAATATGTCCAAATAATGACTGAAAAATTTCTATATTAATTCACCAACAACACAAATAAAATTTCAGCTTATGTGGATCGAGACACATAAATTAGTTTTGATTTGTTCATTCAAATATTGTAAAAAATTACTAAAAAATTATCCAAAAATGGTGGAAAAATAACCAAAAATTGGCCACAATTCAAAAATTGGTTTCTAAAGATTTTTTGGAGATTTAGGTACGAGTATTTAAAAAATATATCCAAATCAGTTAGCAATTAAGACCTGTAGATAATTTTGAACGAAAAATTAAATTCCTGGATCACAGTGCGTTGGGTATTAACATGGCAATCCTGATCTTATTGGCGGCGTTTCGAAACAGCTGAACAGACTTAAGTCCGAACCATTGTCTTAAGTCAAGCCAAGAATGTCTTCTTCTCCCTAGACCTCGTTTGATATCTATCTTTCTCTGTATTACCAGCTGCAAGAGACGGCATTTATTATATCTAATGAAGTGGCAAAGATATTCAAGCTTTTGCTCTTTAATTGTGAATGTAATTTCTTTGACATTGCCTATTTGGCGCAGAACTTCTAACTTGGTGGTATATTCTGTCCACGAAATCTTTTGAATCCGATGGTACACCCACATCTCAAAAGCTTCTATTTTTTAATGTATGTATATATATATATATATATATATATATATATATATATATATATATATATATATATATATATATATACATATAAGGTGTTATGCAATTCACTGTATATATTAAAATAGCTGACTCGTGTGGTCATGTAGAAGCACATTCAATACTTTTTTCAAATTCGAAAATTTTTCAAAAAAAAAGAAAAAAGCACTACCGGATTTTATCAGCTCTCTCTTGAAACGTCGTCATTGTACGAACTAGCTCAACAGGCCTATGTTGCCAAACATACAATTTTCTTCAACAGATTTTAAAATTTCAGGTAAAATTTCTCTAATAACACATGAAAATAATAATAGCAAATACCTAGTAAAAATAATATTTAACCATAATTGGGATTTATTTATCTATTATTTGAAAAGAAATAATTCCTTGGTAACGCGTGAGAACAACTGGGCCATTGTCCTTTAACAGCTGATTTTGACTTTTAGGTTAACAGCTGTTTGAGTTTGTCTCGATCTTTTATCAACGTTTTCCATATTTTGCTATATACACAGATTATTAGCTAGTTTATAGTTATATTTGTCGAACTCATTTTTAAATTTATTTCTCAATGAAGTGTTCAAACCTATATATTAATTTAAGCAAGGTGATTGAGTAAACTTTAAGATTCTATGAATTTTACTTATTTTGAGTCTATTCTATTCTATTTATTAAATAATAATGAATTATATATTTATCTTTATTTGACAAATTTGGAATTAATTTAGCATGTTTAGAATTAGTTAGTTTTTAGTTTTCAGGACAAAAAGGAAATTCATCGAGATATTTACGTACATTAGTTTTGTATATTAGGTCAGCTTTTAAAACCCAACTTTTTTCGGATGTGTCTGAAATATCCACGACATTAAAATTGTCAATTCTTTCTTGCGAGGGCCAGACAATATCTTATTGTGGAAGATATTGAGACATCGCATAACCATATAATTTGTTGCTTCTAAGTATAAAATATATTTATTATCTTTAGGTGAGTCATAATTTTCAATAAGCTTCATTTTTATTTTATTATTTGCGGTGGATTTTCTACTAATACAAGTATTAACTCCCCCTTTTATGCTACCTTTAAAAAAATGTAATATATCAGGATCAGCTAATAGTTCTAATTCTGCTTCAGTATACTTATGGCATGCATCAAAACTTAATCTAGGAAAAGTATAATAATGTATTGGATCTAGTTTAGGATAGATATTCAAACAGGTTTTGAAAAATTTTTCGAAAATATCTGCCAAAAGTAAGTGATTTTAAATAAATATCCGAATATTCACCTTCTGATTACAATCGAACATATTCCACACAATTACAGATCTTTTATGTTCATCTTCACTAATATGTTCATCAGTTAGGTCATTATAAAACTGTTCTTTTCCTTGTAACTTGCCTTTATTTAACTTTGTATAATTATCAATATATCTATATGGATAGATTCCCTTTCGTCGAATCAAACTAAGCTTTTTAATACATCTTTATATTGTTCATCTTTTAGAGTTTCAGATAATTTTGATAAAGAATCTAGTAAAAATTTAAATGAGTATACAAATCGTATACAAAACTATTTGGCATAAATGGCAAAACGGTAACTCTGATGATGAATAACCGAGACTAGCTTATATCCAGTCAATGTTCCCCTTCTCAATAAATTCTCATTGCTAGTAGTGTGGGTTTCCTGCAGAGCAACTATGTCGACTTCGTGTTCCTTAAGGACCCGTGCCAGATGATAAGTTTTAGCTCTTGCGATCCCTCCGAGAATTCCGCTCAGCTCAAATTTCTGGACAAAGCGACCACACCACCCCACCCCACCCCCACAGTCCGGAATGTGTATGGCCCTACCCTCCACGCCATGTTCAGGTTTAAGTTTAACCAAGAACTGGAAAAAATCCAAATGCCAGAGGTTACTTTTTTGCAAATATAATAGTTTCTTGAGCAAAGAAAGTAAAAATTAGGACCTGTTGAGGGAAATATCGAAATATATTATGTTGAAATTCATGAAATATCTTAAGTTATCTCATTACGTTTATATAAAAATCCGTACCTCGGCTAAGTTAATTCATGTCATTTATTATCTTAAGATCTAATATGTATTCTCTTTTTTTTTCAATCGTTGTATAATAGTAATAGCATTTTAGCATCTAGTAAGTCTATAAACGATTCTCGATTCTCTCTTAAACCCTCAGTATACAGTTAACCTTCTACCAGTAAGCACAATATATATATATATATATATATATATATATATATATATATATATATATATATATATATATATATATATATATGTATATATATATATATATTGCTTGAAAAATGGTTGTACGAGGAGTGGCAAGCTGAACCTTATACGGATGTGAAGTATTAGTGCGACGTGTATTCCAAGCATTCATCCTCCTTGAAGGAATTATGCGGCTACATCTATAGAACACTGTCCATGAAAATATTTCTAGAATAGACTTGAGTCGCCCACCGTTCTTCGATGTTCCAAGGAATCAAGGTTGCTGTTGAGTTCTAGGTCTCCAATAAGACGAACAGCTCTCTTCTAAATAGAATCCAACAAATGCAGTGTATGTTTGGGAACAGAACCACAACCGTGGGGGGCAACATTGCATCGTTGGTCAAATTTAAGCTTTGTACAGGATGAACAGTTATTGTAGAGTGTAAAGCTTTCTAGTTTGGAATAATATTCTCGGCTTTTGAGCAATTCTCTTTGCTACGTATGCGATATGTTTCTGCCAAATTAACGGTCAGCAAAATGAGTGATGATGCTAGAGGAATGGAGTGTCCCGACATAAAATATTAAAAAATATAAAAAAGAAAGCAAGGCATGCAAAAAAAATCGAGAGATATGGTAATTACAATGATTATCTAGAATTTAGACGGTTAAGATCAATTTCTAAGCAGCAAATTAAAGCGTCATATGTTAAATACATGGAGGATGTACAGGCTTCTCTGGCACTGGATCCCCAACGCTTTTGGAGTTATGTTCATTCCAAGAGTAATTCTTCTAGGATTCCCAGTGTGATGATGTATAGAAATGACATTCTGAAGTGTCTTCGCATTGTCGGAATCAACAGCGAAGTGTCATTCGCTTAATGCTTCGTTAACAATTGTGGAATGCTCGCCCATTACTGGGGATAAAATATTGATGGCTACGAAAACATTAAAAAATAAGATGACCTCTAGCCCTGATAATATTCCCTCGTTTCTCATTAGGGACTGTGCGACTGTCCTTGTAAGACCTTTAAAGTATATTTTTCATTTATCAATTAAACAGTGTGTTTATCCCAAACGATGGAAAGAAGGTAGATTATGTCTTATTTTTAAGAATGGAGACAGGGGAAATCTTGAAAATTACACGGGTGTCGTTCTACTTTGTAACTTCTCAAAGGTATTTGAGTCAGTCTTGTATGCACGTATCTATAGCCAAATTAAAAATCAAATTTCTCCTTATCAGCACGGATTTGTTAGTAAGAGATCTAGGGTAACAAATCTAACTGTTATGACACAGTTCATTTCGAAAATATTAGATGATGGTGGGCAGGTTGATGTTATTTATACAGATTTCTCGAAGGCCTTTGATAGGAGCGACCACCATGTTCTCATCAATAAGTTGTCTTTCCTTGATTTCACTGATGGTGCGAGGGCTGTTATGAGTTCTTACTTGTTTAATCGAACTCAGTTTGTAGCCTACAACGGATTCAAATCCAATGTACGAGGTGCATAGAGTTTCACTTGAAAAAGTGCAGAGGAGATTTCTGAAATTTCTGTTGTTTAAGATTACTCAAATATATCCTGAACGGAGAATCAGCAGTGATTATTTGTGTGAACAGTCAAATATTCTTAGCCTGGGAATCAGGAGAGTTTGTACCTCAATATTATTCCTATATAGAGTATTACACAATATGATTGATTGCAGGGATATATTGTCTCATATTAACATCAGTGTGCCACGGATGCACTCACGATCAATCATGTTTTTTAGATGTGACATACCTAATACTAATTTGTTATTGAATTCACCTATTCATGCAATGTGTACTAATTTTAATCATATTTGTAATGTTTGCGACATATACTGTTATACTAAGAAGCAATTACTACAGGCTCTCATTGAATATGTAAATGTCTAAATATTTACCCTATTAATGGGAAACTGTTGGGAAACAAAGCTATTATTATTATTATTATCAGTATTATTATTATTATTATGTCGGATTCCGCAACGGTAACATTTTTAGAAAAAACTGTCCCTTGGTTTCTGTAGAGTTAAATTCTACTTGGTTAATGTCACCTCAAGAAAATATCGCTTCCAGGTCTTTGTTAAGTTGAACGACTTCCTTCTGTTTGTGGATGTTCACATTAGTAGCTGATGTTCGAGCATTTAAAGTGAATGAACAGATAAGTATACTGTCATCTGTAAAGCTGTATATTGGATTCCTGGTCCTTTTCCGCAAATCGTTAATGTAATTGAGAAAGAGAAGGCATGAAGCCTTGGGACCGACATTGACAGTGAAGATATTGGAAACACATCCGTCAACTGCTATATATACATACAAGAATAAGATATTAGTCATAATAAAGTCATAATAAAGTCAAAAACTCACATGAGAAGTGCATATATATATATATATATATATATATATATATATATATATATATATATATATATATATATATATATATATATATATATATATGCGTTACGATCCATTTAATACATCCGGTTAATATAAATAATTAATTTAATATTCAACTTTGAGATAATTTTTTATTAAAAATGCTAGATTTTCTACATTCTTTAAAGCTGAAAAAATATTTTATCTTTTATATTTTTACCATGTTTGATACCATAATAGATTAATCTACTGCTTATCTTTTTGTTAAAAATTTAAATTATTTATGATTCCACAAATGCAAAGTGTTGATTATACTTTTCGAAGTTCTTATCTTTTTAAAACAAACATTTTTCTTGGGAATTTTCGGATCATATGAGAAAGAAATACCTCGAATGCCTATTTTTATTTTTGTAATAATTAGTAATAGAGTAAAGACTTTGTTAGGTAAACGAAATACATTCTCCAAGAAATGGCTTACTATTGTATATATTGTATTGTATATAAAGACCTTTGTTCGTGCCAGGAACAGATGCAAAGAAATTATCGACAAAGCCAAGGAGGCACACAATCAACACACAATTCCAGGTCCTTTTGGTCAGTTGCTAAGGCGGTTAGTCAAAATTTCACCAAATCCACCATACCACCACTCACACGGCCAGATAATTCTATTGCCACGACACCTGTTGAGAAAGCGAACTTGTTGGCTGAACTCTTTGCTTCACATTCTACTGTCCATTTCTAAGGAAAAACACCACCTACTATTTCCATAGTGCAGTCAAGGATGCCCGATATTCTTCCGACAGCGTATCATAAAACGTATTTTAATGAAGCTAGACACCAAAAAAGCTTCTGGCGCTGACGACTTAGTTCTCAAAAACTGTGCGAGAGAACTAACACCAGTTTTATGTAGACTTTTCAATCTATCCTACAGAAAGGGAATATTTCCTTTCTGCTGGAAATGTGCCACAGTTCAGCCGATACCTAAAAAAGGCAAGAAGACCTTGCGAAATAACTACCGACGAATCGCACTGCTTTCAATAATATCGAAAGTCATGGAAAAGGCTATCAATCAGCATCTTCTAAAATATTTTGAAGGATTCAACATTATCAGCGTTCACCAATATGGCTTTCGTAAAAATAGATCAACAGGAGATCTTCTGACTTATGTAACACATGTTTGGAACACCGCAATTAAACACTTTGGAGAATCTCGAGCGGTTGCTCTTGACATATCCAAGGCATTCGATCGTGTTTGGCACGATGGGCTGTTGGCTAAGCTACGCTCTTATGGTATGCCTGAAAAGTTTTGTTTGTGGTTTCCTCAGAAAGCGTTCATTACGAGTGGCAGTCGACGAATTTCTTTCTAACACCTTCACTATTAATGCAGGTGTACCTTAAGGCTCCATACTGTCCCCTAATCTCTTTCTCATTTACATTAACGATCTGCTAGAAAAGACCAAGAATCCAATTTATAGCTTTGCACATGACAGTACGCTTATCTCTTCATTCACTTTGAACGCTCGGACATCGGCTACTCACACGAATATCCGCAGACAGCAGGAAGTCATTCAACTTAACAAAGACCTGGAAGAAATTCTATCTTGGGGTGACAGTAACCAAGTGGAATTTAACGCTTAAAAAGCCCAGGCGGCAGTTTTTGCTAAAAAAGTTAACATTGCTGAACCCGACATAGTTATATCGGGGCACTCTATCCCTCTAAAATCGTCACTCAATTTGTTGGGTGTTAATTTGGGAGCAAATATGTCCTGGCATGAACATGTTGCAGGCCTAGCAAGGAGAGCTTCTCAAAAGTTGGGAATATTATTTCGAACCAGAAAGCTTTACACTCCACAACAACTGTTAATTCTTTACAAAGCTCAAATTCGACCAACTATGGAATACTGCTTCCCTGTTTGGGGTTTCGCTCCGAAATATACACTGAATTTGTTGGATTCTATTCAAAGAAGAGCTGTTCGTCTCATTGGAGACCCGGAACAGACCAGCGGCCCTGATTCGCTGGAACATCGAAGAACGATTGGCGACTTGGGCCTATTCTACAAGTATTTTCATGGAAAGTGTTCTAAGGATGTGGTCCGCTTAATTCCTCCCAGAGCGGTGCATGTTAGAAGTTCACGTCGTGCTAATACTTCACATCCGTATGAGGTTCAGCTTGTTACTCCTCGTACAAAGCTTTTCAATCAGACTTTTATATGGAGAACATCATCCCTTTGGAATAATTTGCCCAGGACTGTGTTTCCCACCGAGTACAATTTGCAGCGATTCAAGAACAACGTGAATCGCTTTCTCCGCACACGTGTTGCTCCTGTAGCGCTTTAGGGACTTCCCTGCAGCACGTGTGCTAGACCCATAAAATAAATATATATATATATATATATATATATATATATATATATATATATATATATATATATATATATATATATATATATATATATATATTTATATATATATATAATTGTAATTTTTAAATAGAAAAGTTATTCAAGTGCAAAACTCACCCTACAAATTTATTAACTAAATACTTCACTACCCATCACAACCTAATGGTCATTCGTAATTAAATGAAACAACGCTGTAAATAAAATAGTGCAGTGATGCAGAATTTGGTGTGGATAATAACAACACTCAAAACAGACAATTAATCCCTCCAAATTCTGGTTGTTATGGACATCGTCTATACGCTCTTTTGTTTACAGTGTTGTAAAATGGTGGTTCTCCTTAATTGCAATAATGGCAAATTTAGTAAATCGAATGCAGAATCTTGCCACACTGTTTTAAGATCTGCTTGAGATTTTCATTCATGAAATCAGCTAATTTAAATGATAATTTATAATTTTTCATCACATGTATAAGGGATGAGAGTGATTTTTAATCTTTTGTATTAAGAATTTATCAGATTTGAGTATTTGCAGCTTTAAATAAAGTAAAAAGGCAACTTCTAAGTGAAATCTCCCTAAAGGGAGAGAGTCATAAGAGCTGTATATTATAAACTGCTATTTCTTGAGTTTCTGGATTATAAAAATTCCAAAGTGGCTTGAATTCTATTTTGATATTTTCGTTTTTATCAAATGTAATCTAACTCAAATTTAAAATCCTGAGTAACCCTTTCTGGATTTAGATATTGTTTGAAGTTTGAAATTCATATCCAGAATTGTATAAAATGGAACAAAAATAATTAAAATCATTTTAGTGTTCCGCACGGAACACTTATAAGATCACTTCGGTGTCTGTCTATCCGTCTGTTCGCCTGTATGTCTGTCTGTTCGTTTGTCTGTCCGTCTGTCCCACCCGATTTTCTCGGAAACTATTTGACACAGAAAGTTGAAATTTGGCACTAATATAGGAATTGATGGGTTTATCAAAACTATGTAGTTTTCTTCTTCTTCCGTCTTCTATTTTAGGCTGACGCCTGTTCTATCTTCGGAACTACCTCGTTCATCTTAGGTTGTTACTCCAACATTTTCTTGGTCGGCCGATGCCTCGTCTTCCTATGGGTGATTTATCTCGAGCAACTTTCACGATTCTATCGTTGGGCATTCGTTTATATGTTGGTTCCATTCTATTCTTCGTTTTTGTACCCATTCGTTGATTGGTTCTATTCTGCATGTTTTTCTTATGTTTTCGCTTCTCTCTCTATCGTACCGTGTTTTGTTAGTTATTTTTCGGGGAATTGTCATTTCTGTTGTTTCCAGGAGTCGTTTAGTTTTTTCCGTCTCTGGCCTTTTCTCTGCTGTATAAGTCAGTATTGGTCGTACTGTTGCTTCATATGTCCTTGATTCACATTCTAGGTTTAGGTGTTTATTTCTCCATATCGTGTCTTTTAAACATCCCGCGGTCTTGTTTGCCTTTATTACTTGTTATTTTACTTCATTTTCTGTGTTGCCATCATTTGCTATATTTATAGCTAGATAGTTGAAAGTTATAACCTGTTGTATTATCCTATTCTCTAATTCTAGTTTGCATCTTAGTGGTTCTTTTGAGGTTGTTAAGCATTTAGTTTTTCCAGTAGAGATGATTATATTTAGTGTTTTTGCCTTCTTATTAAAAAGTGATAGAAGTTCTTGTAGATTGTCTTCGGTTTCTATAAAGAAAGCCGCATCATCTGCGTAACATAAGTTCTTTATTTCTTTTTCTCCCATTCAGTCAGTGCGTCCTTCTGTGATTATTTCGTCCATGATGATGTTAAATAGTAGGCGGCTTAATGAGTCGCCATGTCTGATGCTGCTATAGACTGGAATTGGTTCTGTTAGTTCTGTGTTTACTCGTGCTTGAATTGTGTTGAAGGCGTAGATGTGTTTGATAGTCTCAATTATGTCTTGTGGTATTCCTCTGTTGTGAAGTAGTTATATCACATTTTCGTGTTGGACTCGGTCAAAAGCTTTTTGGAGGTCGATAAAACATATAAACGAGGTCCTGCTATATTCAACAGATTTTTCTACTATTTGCCGCATGATAAATATTGCCTCTGTGCATGATTTGCCTGTGCTGAACCCTTGCGGCTCGTCTGCTAATGTGAATAATGTGCCGGTTCCTCCAACCCGTCTCTTTTATCCGGGCTTGGGACCGGCTGTGGCACAGTGAATTACTCAATCCACCCACTAAGACCACAGGCAGAGTTAACTATGTAGTTTTGAAATTTAAATTTTGACTTAAGGGGTTAGTTTTTTTGGGGGGTCAAATCGGTAAGGAAAAAAAAATTACCAGGTCATCCAGTGGGATGTCAAATGAAAGCTTGTAAAAACACAGGTTTAAAAATATACAGTGTGACAATTTCAGTCCGCATCAAATAGGATTTTTTTTTAAACAATCACTTTAGAACAGATCTGGTTATGGCATCCATTTGTGCTTCAAATAATATCAGAAATAAAGGATAGTAAGTCATTTTTACACTTGTCACACCTGTCAAAAAGGACATTTTCGTAAAAATTTTTGAAAAAAAAAAACGTATAATTTGGCCAAATTTTTAAAAAAGTTATTAGACAAAATGGTTTATTTTGTGATTCTAGATCTGTTTGTCAAATTTCAACGGTCTACTACAATTTTGAATTTTTGGCAGTTTTTTGACATTTCGGCAATTGTTTTTCATCTTGATTTATTGCAACCTTATTTAAATCATTTAATTTGTCAAAAACTAGGCACCTATAATCTATTTACGAACAAAATAAAATCTTGTCCATAATTTTTTTATAGAATATTAAAATTCACACATTATCATGAATCATATTTGATGCAAAGTTCGATTAGCTTTTGTTTTTAAATAGAAAAATGTTTCTCGCTTACGTATTTTGATAGTGAACCCACTTAAACGTTTGTAAATTAACACAAATCTTACATTTTGATCTTTTTAGTAATGCATTTAAATTTTTAACAATGTAATCTTTCTTACTATGAACACCAAATTAACAACTTACTGCTTTATCCTATTTGTTGTTTTTTTATACTTTAGCTAAAACCAGTTTTTAGATCAATAATCATTTTAGATTCTAATTAGCAACCCTAATAAAAATATTACACATATTCTAGTTATTAATTTGGCAGTTACGCGTTAATAATACCACCGAAAAATTACAATGCTTTCGGTGTCATTATTGACGTAACTGCTAATTTAAAATAAATCCAGCCATATTTTAGTCGTGGCTATCAAAATTAACGTTCGCAAAATTAGAAAGACCCTTTATGGTTATGCCGATTTCCTCCTGAAAACTTACCCTCTACAGGAAAAAGGCAAGGAAAGTCACAAGTGGAGAAAGGGGAACGCTGGTAACAACCTGTTACATTAGAAGCGCAAGTGGCATTGCTTTAGGCCCTGTAATGGTTTTTTAAAGAACATATGATTAAAAATACACCACTTGGATTGGCATTACCATCCGACTAAATCACCTCCACTATATTTCCAAAAGTGATAAAACGCTTCATAAAACACTCTAAAGCCTCTAAAGATAATCTGTGTATTTTAATAATGGACAACTATGAGTCCCACTAAGCATTAGATTTGGCAAAAAATGCTTCATGTTCATCTCCTCACCTTATATTCTTATATATCAGCCAAATGCAACCAATGGATGTGCGAATATATAGTTCCTTCAAATAACATTTTGTATCTCAGGAATTAGCCAGAGAGTTCCTAATCATTCCCTTCCTATTAATTTATTATTTTGACTTAGTTTATTATAATATTATTAATCTCTGTCTAGCGATATCTGATTTAAAACAATAAAAAGACTGAAGTTTTGAGAAGGAGAGAGATGTTTTGTTTTCAGAAATTCTTTGAATGTTGATTGTCTTGGTTATTGATGTTAACGACGTAATGTCAATAACCTTTGTAAAAATTTAATATAAAGGATAAAATATATTCGGTTTATTTCATTATTTATGTACTCTTAGAGCCACTCTGTACTACAAGAGTAAACCATTGTGTCCACGCCGGTACACAGTGACTCAATTCCCATTTTTTTTAACTATGACTTTTTCGGCGGTGGTTCCTGAAAATGTATCAGTGTCAAAAGATAGCACAACAAATGGACTTTGTTGTGTGACTGTGCCAGATTAGCTGTTAGTTATTATTTATGTGCTAGATCTTGCCAAAAAATAATGAGGCACTGTTTCCGACATGACCCTATGTATATTTATAAAAACTGTATTTTAAAGGTTAAGTGAATAATACAAAAGAATTGCGATTATGTATTTTCATTGTACTTTAAATCATAGGATTTTTTTTATATGTTTTAAATGTAACATTATTTTTTATCGGGTTAAATGGACCATTGATGAAAACTATGGCGCCTCCTTGTCTACAGGATAATTTTACAAAAAAAATCATCCAATCTGCAAAAATAAAAATAGGGCTTCTAGGTAAGTTTAAGATATTGAAAATTAATATATCTTTATGGGCGATACTTTGGGAACGATATGACATATCGATTTTGAGGAATGTAGATGAATATAGTTTGTTGGTTTTCATTTGCTACAGTTAAGTGTCTTTATTTTTAGTGACACGATAAAAAACTTTTAGATATAATATATCCTTTTACATATAGGAGTGACAGGAGGATATAGGTTGCCTTCGAGTATGTTATGTTTGATGGTATTTTAAAGGTTTTTGGAGCCAAATTTCATATTCCATTTGTCGTTATTTCAAGTCATAGTTAAAACAGTTACTCATATCGCATAAATATTTTGAGAGCAGATAAATATCAAAAAAAATTCGAAATAAAAATAAATTTGAAAGTTCTTGAAAGCAGATATACTTAAAAAATAGGTTTTAAAAAATTTACCACAGCAGAATAAAATGAAATGAACGACATAAACAAGTATTAATTAAAAAAAACGTTGTGGCGCATATCATCAACGTTTTAACGTTTATATTTTTACTTGCCTCTCAGACGAAATTAGTAAAAAATGGTGCTTCGAGATTGCATAAATACCAGATTACCCATTATCTTTTTATGTGTGCGATAATTTCCATACGAAATGAGTTTGATCCAACAAGTTTTGTTAGTCTTCACTAGAATATTTTTTCATACTTTTTCTTGTTTGTAGTGGAAGAAATGGTAAGAGAAAAAGGGGGGGGGCAATAGAGTATCTTCTACTACGTCATGTTATGTATTATCTTGAAAGATTTTGAGGCTGAGCAACTGGAATTTCAAGGAAGTAGTTTATTATTCCTACTCTTAAATAAAGTAGTTCGTGGCAATATAAGTACTAGGTTTTTAATTCAATTCTAGAAATAAATATAAAAGTATTTATAACTATAGTGTTACCACGTACATCTGCTAGCTTAAACTCGAGTTAGCAGGCATATACTTATATAAAAAAAGGGTGAGCAAAAAATGTAACAATTTGGTAATAAGTTAATAACAAAATATTCATAAAAGTAAAGTGCGATATAGATGAAACATACAACGCATTGTGATTCTACTAGCTATATAATGATTTAATCATAGACTCTAAAACTCATCAAAAATTTACTAAATAAATAAATCAACAATATATCTCACTCACTGCGAAATTTAAAAATTTTTGAAAATTTTGAAGATCTAGCTTGTGTAATCTATAAGCAAAAATTGTTTTATTTATTTTATTTATTTACTTAAAACTGAGCCCAATACAAAGTAATTGTCTAGAGATCATGCTAAAATCATATTGATGTGCTATTCGGTTATAAACTGAGCATAGTTTGTACCTTGGTAATCCTAAGATCTGCTCTCGGCAAATAGAAATAACTTGTTGATCTATCAGGAGCTCTGGGAATAACAAACTGGAGTTATTCTAACTAGGAAGGACAAACGACACTTCAACTAATGATTTTAAACAAATGTATTTAAATGTCTGAAGACTATTAAAATTACACCACTGCAATGATATTGCATCGTCTGTCTCTCTCTGTAGGTACATTCCATGCTTTTTTGAAGAAAGATATTATATATCAATACTAGCCGGGCCCGCGGCTCCGCTCGCATGGACTTGAGTCACTACTGCCTTCACTGCTTATTCCTTATGTTACCCAACATAATAAAATATCTCCCATTATTTCCCCTTATCTCCCAATATTTCTCCTTATCTCCCATTATCTCTACATAATTTCCGTTATCTAGGCTTATCTCTGTTCATCTCCCATTATTTCTCCTTATCTCCCATTATTTCTACTTATCTCCCATTACCTCACCTTATTTCCCATTATCTAGGCTTATCTCGACTTATCTCGCAATATTTCTCTTTATCTCCCATTATTTCTCCTTATCTCCCATTATCTCACCATAACTCCCATTATCTAGACTTATCTCTGCTTATCTCCCATTATTTCTCCTTATCTTCCCATTATTTATACTTATCTCCCATAACTCACCTTATCTCCCATTATCTCGACTTATCTCCCATTATTTCTCCTTATCTCCCATTATCTCACCTTATCTCCATTATCTAGGCATATATCGAATTATATAGAACATATGTATAAATTTATAAAAACACGTAAATCGGATAAGTGGTTCTCGAGTGATAAGCGCACTAACGGACAGACAGACAGACAGAGAGACGTTGCATTTTATATATATATTATATTCTTTGCTACATGATATTGTTCCATATTTAATGCTTTAGGCAGTGTATAGTGCAAGAGAACTCGTCAGCGGCAAACTTTTCTCCGACTTGATTCACTATTATCGTCACTGCTTATTCCTTATGTCACCTAACGTAATAAAATATATCCTATAACCTGGCCAGAGAACATACGTTTGTTTAAAAAAAAAGCACGTAAATCTGATCAGTGGTTCTCCAGTCATAAGCACACAAACGGACGAACAGGCAGACGGACAGAGAGACGTTGCATTTTATATATATATATATATATATATATATATATATATTATATTTATAGATATTAATATTATATAACCTGGCCAAAGAATATATGTATGAATTTAAAAAAAGACATGTAAATCGGATAAGTGGTTCTCGCGTGATAAACGCACTAATGGACAGACAGACAGATAGAGAGACAATGCATTTTATATATATATTATAGATTATAGATATTCTCTGCTACATAATATTGTTCCATATTTAATGGTTTAGATTGTGTATTGCAAGAGAACGCGATAGCGGCAAACTTTTTTCCGACTTCATTCACTATTATCGTCACTGCTCATTCCTTATGCTACCTATCGTAATAAAATATAGCCTATAACCTGGCCGAGAACATATGTATGTTTTAAAAAAAAAAAAGTACGAAAATCGGATGAGTAGTTATCCAGTGTAGAAGCGCACTAACGGACAGACAGACAGAGATACGTTGCATTTTATATATATTATAGATGTAATAAAATATATATCTATAACCTGGTCAGAGAACATAGGTATGAATTTAAAAAATCACGTAAATCGGATAAGTGGTTCTCGAGGGATAAGCGCACTAACGGACAGACAGACAGACAGAGAAACGTTGCATTTTATATATATTATAGATATAGATTATTATTATTATTATTACAAAAAAGTTCTTCTTTCTCACATTTGGTCAATGTGGTTCCATGTTTGGCTGACGGGCGCAAACCAAGTCAGCACAAACGCATTACCATTGTGTATTAAGGAATGACTGACAATGTTACATGTTTTCAAAATCACTGACTTCTGAATGTTTTGTGTATGTTTGTGTTGAGTCCTAATTGTACTAAGTGTGGTGTGAATGTTGTTGGTGTAAGGCCTGTGGCTGATATAATGAGGGGGACAATGATGACTTTTTCTTGTTTCCATAGCCTTTTTATTTCCGTTGCAAGGTCTGTGTATTTGGAAATTTTTTCTGTGTATTTCGTTTGGATGTTTGTATCGTTGGGGACAGCTATGTCAATTAGATAGGTGACTTTTTCTTTTTTGCGCTGAAAAGTAATATCGGGTCTATTGGCGGAGACTGTTTTATCTGTATGGATACTAATGTCCCAGTAGAGTTTGTAATCTTTATTTTCAAGTACGGATGTTGGTGTGTATTTGTAGTAGGGATCTGTATTTTCTATGAGTTTGTATGTTGTGGCTAGTGCTTGGTGAACTACTTTGGCAGCTGAATCATGCCTGGCTGTGTACTCTGTTCCGGCCAATATTTTACATCCGCTCGTTATCTGTCCTCTGCAATAGTCGGGTCTTTGATGATATGCTTTTGGTAGTTTCTGATTAATATGACTTTATCCTGGATGGCAAGTAAGAAGCCTTCTGTTTCAGGGAATAGCTGCCCATCCTGTAACCAGGTGTATGATTGTTTTTTATTTACGTGGTCTTGTTCTATGTGGTATCTGTGTTTTCCGTGGAGTGTTTTCTCTGACCACGTTTTCATCTTTTCCTGTTGTAATTGGGTGTGACTGTGTGTGTCTGCTGAGTGGTCTGCCCGGGCTAAGTCGAGAGGTGTGTAGTTTTTGTCTGCTTTCACTGTCGCTGTGTGGAGGCTGGTTTGCTTGCTGTGAAAGAATTTCCTAAGTGCTTGTATTTCTTTCGTGTGTAATGATCTGATGTCTTAATTCCTCTTCCTCCTGCCTTCCTCTCGATGGTAAGTCTTTCTTTGCATGCGTTGGGGTGTAATTTCCTGTATTTGGTGAATTGAGATCGTATAAGGATGTGAATATTTTCTATGTCTGTTTGTGACCATTTGATGATACCAAATGAATATGTGAGTATAGGTATAGCGAACGTGTTGATGGCTTTAGTGAGATTCTTAGAGTTGAGTTTTGTTTGCAAAAGTTTTGTCAGTCTGTTTTTGAATTCGGTTCTGAGCTCCCTTTTGATGTGAGTGTGGTTGAGTTTGGTGCTTTGTTGGAAGCCTAGATATTTGTATGTTTCTTTGTCGAACATGTTATCGAGTGTTTGCGTTGCGAGTTGTGCGATTATTATTATTATTATGATTGTTTTTGTTTTTCTTTCTCACATTTGGTCAATGTGGTTTCATGTTTGGCTGACGGGCGCAAACCAAGTCAGCACAAATGCATTACCATTGTGTATTAAGGAATGACCTGACAATGTTACATGTTTTCAAAATCACTGACTTTTATTATTATGACTGTTCTCGTTTTTCTTTCTCACATTTGGTCAATGTGGTTCCATGTTTGGCTGACGGGCGGAAACCAAGTCAGCACAAACGCATTATCATTGTGTATTAAGGAATGACCTGACAATGTTACATGTTTTCAAAATCACTGACTTCTGAATGTTTTTGTGTATGTTTGTGTTGAGTCCTAATTGTACTAAGTGTGGTGTGAATGTTGTTGGTGTAAGGCCTGTGGCTGATATAATGAGGGGGACAATGATGACTTTTTCTTGTTTCCATAGCCTTTTTATTTCCGTTGCAAGGTCTGTGTATTTGGAAATTTTTTCTGTGTATTTCGTTTGGATGTTTGTGTCGTTGGGGACAGCTATGTCAATTAGATAGGTGACTTTTTCTTTTTTGCACTGAAAAGTAATATCGGGTCTATTGGCGGAGACTGTTTTATCTGTATGGATACTGATGTCCCAGTAGAGTTTGTAATCTTTATTTTCAAGTACGGATGTTGGTGTATATTTGTAGTAGGGATCTGTGTTTTCTATGAGCTTGTATGTGGTGGCTAGTGCTTGGTGAACTACTTTTGCCGCTGAGTCATGTCTGGCTGTGTATTCCGTTCCGGCTAATATTTTACATCCGCTTGTTATGTGTTCGATCGTTTCTTTCTGTTGGTGGCATTTTCTGCATCTATCTTCTGTAATAGTTGGGTCTTTGATAATATGCTTTTGGTAGTTTCTGGTTAATATGACTTTATCCTGGATGGCAAGTAAGAAGCCTTCTGTTTCTGGGAATAGCTGCCCATCCCGTAACCAGGTGTATGATTGTTTTTTATTTACGTGGTCTTGCTCTATGTGGTATCTGTGTTTTCCGTGAAGTGTTTTTTCTGACCACGTTTTCATCTTTTCCTGTTGTAATTGGATGTGACTGTGTGTATCTGCTGGGTGGTCTACCCGGGATAAATCGAGTGGGGTATAGTTTTTGTCTGCTTTGACTGTTGCTGTGTGGAGGCTGGTTTGCTTGGTGTGAAAGAATTTCCTAAGTGCTTGTATTTGTTTTGTGTGTAATGATCTGATGTCTATAATTCCTCTTCCTCCTGCCTTCCTATCGATGGTAAGTCTTTCTTTGCATGCGTTGGGATGTAATTTCCTGTATTTGGTGAATTGAGACCGTATAAGGATGTGAATATTTTCTAAGTCTGTCTTATTATTATTATTATTATTATTACAAAAAGTTCTTCTTTCTCACATTTGATCAATGTGGTTCCATGTTTGGCTGACGGGCCAAAACCAAGTCAGCACAAACGCTATTACCATTCCGTATTAAGGAATGACCTGACAATGTTACATGTTTTCAAAATCACTGACTTCTGAATGTTTCTGTGTATGTCCGTGTTGAGTCCCAATTGCACTAAATGTGGTGTGAATGTTATTGGTGTAAGGCCTGTGGCTGATATAATGAGGGGACAATGATGACTTTTTCCTGTCTCCATAGCCTTTTTATTTCCGTTGCAAGGTCTGTGTATTTGGAAATTTTTTCTGTGTATTTCGCTTGGATGTTTGTGTCGTTGGGGACAGCTATGTCAATCAGATAGGTGACTTTTCCTTTTTTGCACTGAAAAGTAATATCGGGTCTATTGGCGGAGACTGTTTTATCTGTATGGATACCGATATCCCAGTAGAGCTTGTAATCTTCATTTTCAAGTATGGATGTTGGCGTGTATTTGTAGTAGGGATCTGTGTTTTCTATGAGTCTGTATGTTGTGGCTAGTGCTTGGTGAACCACTTTGGCAGCTGAATCATGCCTGGCTGTGTACTCCGTTCCGGCCAATATTTTACATCCGCTCGTTATGTGTTCGATCGTTTCTTTCTGCTGGTGGCATTTCCTACATCTGTCCTCTGCAATAGTCGGGTCTTTGATGATATGCTTTTGGTAGTTTCTGGTTAATATGACTTTATCCTGGATGGCAAGTAAGAAGCCTTCAGTCTCAGGGAATAGCTGCCCATCCCGTAACCAGGTGTATGATTGTTTTTTATTTACGTGGTCTTGTTCTATGTGGTATCTGTGTTTTCCGTGGAGTGTTTTCTCTGACCACGTTTTCATCTTTTCCTGTTGTAATTGGGTGTGACTGTGTGTGTCTGCTGAGTGGTCTGCCCGGGCTAAGTCGAGAGGTGTGTAGTTTTTGTCTGCTTTCACTGTCGCTGTGTGGAGGCTGGTTTGCTTGCTGTGAAAGAATTTCCTAAGTGTTTGTATTTGTTTTGTGTGTAATGATCTGATGTCTGTAATTCCTCTTCCTCCTGCCTTCCTCTCGATGGTAAGTCTTTCTTTGCATGCGTTGGGGTGTAATTTCCTGTATTTGGTGAATTGAGATCGTATAAGGATGTGAATTTTTTTTTATGTCTGTTTGTGACCATTTGATGATACCAAATGAATATGTGAGTATAGGTATAGCGAACGTGTTGATGGCGTTGATGGCGTTATTATTATTATTATTATTATTATTATATAACCTGGCCAAAGAATAAATGTATGAATTTAAAAAAAGACGTAAATCGGATAAGTGGTTCTCGCGTGATAAACGCACAAATGGACACACAGACAGACAGAGAGACATTGCATATATTGTAGATTATAAATTATAGATATTCTCTGCTACATAATATTTTTCCATAATTAATGGTTTAGGCTGTGTATTGCAAAGGAACGCGCTAGCGGCAAACTTTTTTCCGACTTCACTCACTATTTTACGTCACTGCTCATTCCTTATGCTACCTATCGTAATAAAATATAGCCTATAACTTGGCCAGAGAACATATGTATGTTTTAAAAAAAAAAGTACGTATATCGGATAAGTGGTTCTCCAGCGATAAGCGCACTAACGGACAGACAGACAGACAGACAGAGAGAGAGGTTGCATTTTATATATATTATAGATATAGGTTGACACAGCCAATATGTAATACCCTGTAATTTTTGCATTTTGAAAGTAATATATTTGCATTTTTAGATACCAGAATGGCACATTATTAGGCTTTTTTTATCACTTAAGAAATATTTTTAACTACTTCCGATTTGACCAGAAGTGACTGCAACTGTTTTATTTTTTATGGAACCCTCTATATTTTTTTATCAACTTGAATTAGCTTTGAAATTCTCTTTCCAACGATTTATCACAAGCTGACATTTGTTTGACAGGTGACCGGCAAAAACTGATTTAAACTCTTAGACTTAGGCGGCCATGGCGGATATACTAGCAATTGTTTTTGTTCGTTTTATCTCACTTTGGAAAGAATTTAAGACTATTCATTTATCGTGCCATTTTGGTGAGTCTAAGTGGCTCTTACAAAATTTAATGCTTTACATTCAGTTACAGAATTTTCTCTTTAAATAATGATCAATATCACCGAAATTAAGACAGGAACACATATTTTTTATTTAACCTAGTAACACATTACAGGTTTTTTGCCAACATACATCTAACAGAACTATTTAAAGCCAATTGGATTTATTATTATTTTCAGAATCTATTTGTTAAATAAATATTTAAATGCAAATAATGAAACCAAAATATTTAATAATAAGAATAACACAACAAAATCGATAATTGTAATTAATTAATATTAGAAAGAAGTAATAGTTTAACTAAGTAACACAATAAAAATAAATAGGTAAAAACTATTTTATACTAAATATAAATTTGCTAGGTATTTATTCCAAATGTTCAAAATGTTGTCCGTTGTTGATCCTACACAATCTTGTTTTTCTCACCGTGGCTCTCATAACTTTCTCCAACTGAATTTCAGTAATTTGATTTACTGCTCTTCTTAAGCGCATCTCTAAATCATTTCTGTCTGTTGGTGAATTTTTGTGAACTTTTTCTTTTAGATTGTTCCATATAAAAAAATCAAATGGCGCAAGATCTGGCGATCTTGCAGGCCACTTATTAGGTCCATTAGTACATAACCAATTTGCACCAAATCTTTTATTCAAGTAGTTTACTAGATTTATACCATTGTGGGCTGGAGCGCCATCCTGCTGGAAAATAACGTCTCCACGATTTAAAGGTAAAGTTTCTAAAAAATCTTCAACATCATTTTGAATGAACTTCAAATATCTGTCTCCATTTAACGCACAATCAAATATAATAGGACCAATAATTCTTGTGCCAAGGATACCCAACCACACGTTAAAGCAGAATCTTTCTTGATAGCCACTTTCTCGCATAATTCTAGGATTTTCTTGGACCCAATATCTGTGTTATTACGATTAAATAGATACAAATTGGTAAATCTAGATTCATCCGAAAATAGAATGTTGTTATGAAATTGATTATCAAGTTGGTATCTTTCCAAAAACCAATTATAATAATCCATTCTTCTTTGGTAATTTGTTTGAAATAAATGTTGATTTATTTGAAATTTGTAGGACCTGAATTTATATTTTCTTAAAATGCGGCGAGCGGTTTCACGATTTACACCGGTTTGTTTTTCAGCATGTCTTATAGAAATTGTAGGATCTACCTGAACAATGGCCGATACATTGATTTCTGACTCTTCATCACCCATAAATATATTAGAAGGTTCAATCGGTTGCCTTCTAAACTGCTGCTCTATCCTTAAAAAATAATTGTTGGGTGGGTGCCTCCTGTCTGGATATCTTGCCATGTACAGCTCGGCATTTTTGACGTAAAGTAAAGAATAATAATGGCCATTTTGGTAACACGCAGCAACCATGACCTTGAGTTCGTCTGTTTTATCATAGCCGACTAAGTCCGTATTGGAACTTCTTGATATCACGTTATTGCATGACTAAACGGTTTTTTTTCTGAAAATAATATTAAATCCAATTGGCGTTAGATATTTCTGATAAATGTATGTTGGCAAAAAACCTGTAATGTGTAACTAGGTTAAATAAAAAATATGTGTTCCTATCTTAATTTCGGTGATATTGATCATTATTTAAAGAGAAAGTTCTGTAACTGAATGTAAAGCATACAATTTTGTAGGGGTTACTTAGACTCGCAAAAATGGCACGATAAATGAATAGTCTTAAATTCTTTTCAAAGTGAGATAAAAGGAACAAAAACCAATTGCTAGTATATCCGCCATGACCGCCTAAGTCTTAGAAATTAAATCAGTTTTTGCCGATCACCTGTCAAACAAATGCATCGTTGGAAAGAGAATTTCAAAGCGAATTGAAATTGATAAAAAAATATATAGGGTTCCATTAAAAATAACAAAGTTGCAGTCACTTCCGGTCACACTTGAAGTAGTTAAAAATATTTCTCAGGTGGTAAAAAAGCCTAATAATGTCCCATTCCAGTATCTAAAAATGCAAATATGTAACTTTCAAAACAAACAAATTACAGGGTGTTACATATTGACTGTGTCACCCGGTATATATATTTATATATATATATATATATATATATATATATATATATATATATATATATATATATATATATATATATATATATATATATATATATATATATATATATATTATATATATATATATATATATATATATATATATATATATATATATATATATATATATATATATATTATATATATATATATATATATATATATATATATATATATATATATATATATATATATATATATATATAATCCTAAGTTATGAAACTAGTTGGGGAACTCGGCAAAAAGGGCATCAACAGATGTTCATACTATATTTATTTAGCCAATATTTCGGTCCTAGGTTGGGACCTTCATCAGGGCACAAACTGAAAAAGAGATAACGAAGCAACCAATAAAGAAAAGCAGGCATGAAGAATTGGTATTGTTGAGTCCAATTTTTAATTATGAATTTCCAATTTGTAATTTTTAATTTCAATCTTATAATTATTGATAAAAAATTGATAACAAACTATTGCAATTTAAAAGCATTATTGTTCTAAAAAATCATAAATTATTATTATCATTATTATGAAGAAATGTCAAAAACAAAATGCAAGTGACTCACATGTAGCATGCAATTTAATCTAACAAGAATGACCATAAATAACAATTGCCATAACAACGACCAACACTGAAATAAAACAGCCACTATTCACTAACATATTAATATAAAAACATGGCATTTACAGCAAGGATGCCATTAAAAACGTCTATATGCAGTTAAGGACTCCTTTGCCTTCAGTGCAGAAATTAATAATTTTCTATTACCTGAGAATCATGTCATCATTTCTCTCGATGTAGTCAGTCTTTTTACCAATATTTCATGGCAGTTAACCAAACAGATTATTGATTCCGAATGGGCACTAATCTCGCCCAACACAAAATTGGATAAATCCTTCTTCCTCACTGTTATGCAGTTTTTCTTTCAATCTACATTTTTCAAATATAAAGACAGTTTCTACCTACAAACCTTTGGTTGCCCTATGGGCAGTAACTTAAGTCCTATTCTTGCAGCAATAGTCATGTCCTATCTTTTGAAAAATTGCATCGAAAAGCTATCTTTCAGACTTCCTTTTCTTTTTCAATATGTTGATGATCTTATTCTGTCCACACCAGAAAATGGTAAAGAAGAAATCCTCCATATTTTCAATTCTTTCGATCAACACCTACAGTTCACCATGGAAGAAGAGTCGAACAATGCTGTCCCCTTCCTGGACACAAGAGTCATCAGAGATCCTGATGGTGTTATCAGACTAGACTGGTATAGAAAACCAACTTCTTCAGGCAGATATATACATGCCAATTCCGGCCACGATTGGAAGGTGAAAATAAATGTCATAAAAGGCCTCTATCGAAGAATCAGAAATATAGCTCACCCAGATTATCTATCTCAAGCAGAAACATTACTCACCAATCTCTTTATGGAAAATGGGTACAATAAGAAGTTCCTGCTCAAGACCAAGGACAAAGTTGATAAGCTCTTCCTCTCTGATGATATCTTACCAGAGCCCCCTCCTATGCGTTCATCCCCTCCTCTCCTTCCACCCCCTTTTACCCCCTGCTAGCCATACGGAAACAAGTCCTTCGTTACTCTCTTTGCCATTTATACCTGGTCTTATCTCAAAATTGGTTCATATTTTGCGTGCCATTCCCAATGTTAAGATTGCCAAATATTACTTCCATAAAAACAAGCGTATTTTTAGCAAATTGAAATCTTCTCTACCCATTCTTTCTATGTCACATATTGTCTATTCCATTTCCTGTCTTGATTGTCCCGCTGTGTATATTGGCCAGACATCACCATCTCTCAACCGTCGCATCGCATTACATAAAAGCGACACCAGATGTCATCTGCAAAGATGTGCACTGGCGATTCACTCTGTCGATAATGGACGTTCCTTCAACTTCAGAGAACCAAAAATTCTTCATATCTAAAAAAAAACCTTCTTAAAAGAGAATTTCTTGAGATGTGCTATATCAACGAGAATCCCCAGAATATCAATAAAAGAACTGATCTTGACAGCTTGAGCAACATATATAGCTTCCTCCTTTCTTGCGATTTGCATTCCTCACATAATGTCTCTGGATCATCACTCTCGTCATAACAATTTTTTCGTTTTGGTAGTTTACAGCTCTGTCTTGCTGCATGTTTTGTTCTCTGGGTACCACCTTGTTTAAGTACATATTTTTCTTGATTTCCCGTGAAATTCTTAATAATTACACTCCCATTTGTAATAACATTAATAATAATAACAATAATAATAATAAAATTGCTTAGTATGTTCCCAATTAATGAAAAACCCTTTCCACTTGCCACCTCCTTTTCCTGTACTTCTATTCTCCCCCCAGATGAAGAACAATCATTTCCTCCGAAAATTTGCGTTCCCATTGGATACCTTTTCCCTTCATACCAAAATTTCATTATATGACGTAGTACCTCATTTGTACTAAACCGGTTCTTTCCTGGTTGTTTACCCTTTTCCTTTTATTCATTTTGAGTTATCCCTTACATCTGTCAGGTGGTCGTCCTTTGTCAGCGCCCTGTCAAAATTGTCACTTTTCTTTTAGATGGTAGGTGGTTAATTAATTTTGATTTTTCAGCATCCAACGTTTTTAATGGCATCCTTGCTGTAAATGCCATATTTTTATATTAATATGTTAGTGAATAGTGGCTGTTTTATTTCAGTGTTGGTCGTCGTTATGGCAATTGTTATTTATGGTCATTCTTGTTAGATTAAATTGCATGCTACATGTGAGTCACTTGCATTTTGTTTTTGACATTTCTTCATAATAATAATAGTAATAATTTATGATTTTTTAGAACAATAATGCTTTTAAATTGCAATAGTTTTTTATCAATTTTTATCAATAATTATAAGATTGAAATTAAAAATTACAAATTGGAAATTAATAACTAAAAATTGGACTCAACAATATCAATTCTTCATGCCTGATTTTCTTTATTGGTTGCTTCGTTATCTCTTTTTCAGTTTGTGCCCTGATGAAGGTCCCAACCTAGGACCGAAATATTGGCTAAATGAATATAGTATGAACATCTGTTGATGCCCTTTTTGCCGAGTTCCCCAACTAGTTTCATAACTTAGGATTTTGTTAGATACGGCAACTTTTGCTTTCTCTCTCTTTATTTTATATATATATATATATATATATATATATATATATAAACATGGTTGGTTTTTCTTGGGTACTTAGGTTCTTTTGGAAAAGAAAAACTAGTTGTTTATTTGACGTTTCACCTTATTTTTTTAGGCATTTTCGGAAATATATATATATATATATATATATATATATATATATATATATATATATATATATATATATATATATTCATTCTAAAATTAGAAAACACATGGTAAAATCTTTTTGGTCTTAATTACAAGTTTAAAAAACATATAATATTTTACGCACACTCGGATATTTAAAATATTTACACATATAACCATAATATAAACTAATCAAGAATACATACCTTGAAAGTCAACTATTTGTATGTTAGTCAATTTCAAATTCTATATTTCTTGTCGACATATCGTGTCTCGTATTTTTTTTACTGATTTTTGTCATATTTTATAATGGGCGTCTTAACAAAAAACTGTTATTGATATTAAGCATATATAACATTTTGTACTGTTAAGAAGATATGCATGCCACTATATTTATTAGTGTTCCGTACGGAACACTTATAAGATCACTTCGGTGTCTCTCTGTCTGTCTGTCCGTCTGTCCGTCTGTCCGTCTGTCACACCCGATTTTCTCTATTTGTCATAGAAAGTTGAAATTTGGTAGTAATATAGGAATTGATGGCCTCATCAGAGCCATGTAGTTTTGAAAGTTAAATTTTAACTTAATGGGTCAGTTTTGGGGGGTGAAATCGGAAGTGAAAAAAAAATTTTTTTACTAGATAATCGAGTGTGGTGTCAAATGAAAGCTTGTGAAAATACGAGTAAAAAATATATATATAATGTAATACTTGCGCGCACTTTTCTTTGTATTATTTTTAAAAAATCGCGAAAAATCGCTGTCCACCCGCCTTATCTCGGAAAATACTTATCAAAAAATTTTGAAAAACTTCTGGAATATTCTCCACGGGGTGTAGTTTGAACGAAAATTATCACGAGTTCATTACCTGTAATAATTTATCTGGTATATAAAAAAAAAACAGAAATTTCAAGGTCATCAATTTTCAATAAAGATTGGAAATAAACTTTGTTGAAAATTTATTTGAGGAGTGTTTTGTGAAGTCACTGATCATTTTATTTCGCCGTAACATAAATTTTGACTTAAGGGATTCGTTTTGAGGGGTGAAATCGGAAGTGAAAAAAAAAATGTTTACTAGGTCATCGAGTATGGTGTCAAATGAAAGCTTGTGAAAACACGAGTAAAAAATATATATATAATGTAATACTTGCGCACACTTTTCTTCGTATTACTTTTAAAAAATCGTGAAAAAATCGCTGTCCCCTACCTTATCTCGAAAAGTACTGATCAAAAAATTTTGAAAAAAATTCTGGAATATTCTCCACGGGGTATAGATTGAACGAAAAATATCATTACCTTTAATAATTTATCTGGTATATAAAAAAACGAAATTTCAAGGTCACCAGTTTTCAGTAAACATTGGAAACAAACTTTGTTGAAAACTCATTTGGGGTGTGTTTTGTGAAGTCACTGATCATTTTATAACACCCTAACAAAATTTTTTATTTTAAAAACAATCAACGTACGGAACACTAATTGTGCAAGTTCAACTTGCACTTGACCGGTTTTTTTTTTTAATTAAATTTGTGTATACGTGACTGATTCCTCTTATGTCGGTCCTATCATTCACAGTGCTTTCATCTTTTTTTATTTTGATCATCTCTTTGATTTGTAGTTTGGTATAATTCCGGTCTTTGCAGAGAATCTTGATTTCATTAAATTTAAAGTCGTTTTTTTTTTTGTTTCGTGTTTACTAAGGGCAGTGGAAGCAATTCTAATATATTTGTGTATATTTAGTCTGTTTTCTAATAACTGACAAGTCATTCCAATATATTTCTTCGGACAACCCGCACAACATTCGATTCATTCATCGTGGAAATATGTTTTTTTTAGTTTATAAATCATGAATTTAGTTTGAGTTTTATGGCAGACTACAATGTTATATTTTTTTAAGACCCATTTCAGCTTCTCAGAAAGTTCCTTTCTATAAGGAAGTGACAAAAATTTATCACGGTTTTGTTTACTATTTTTGGTGTTGTTTTTGAGTTTTTATAAATCTTGTATATTCTCTTTCTTATTGTTCGATTGATGTCACTCTCTTTAAAAAATTTTTTTGTATTAAGACCATTTTTACTTTTTTTAGTGCATCTGGTCTTAGTTCGGGGGAAGTCAATTTTATTGCTCGGTCTGTTAGGCCCTCTATAACGCTGATTTTCTGGGACATTGCATGATTAGAGTGAAAATTCAAATATCTCTCTTTGTGTATCACTTTGTGAGGATTTTGTCTTGTTTTCGGATAAGAGTCAGGTCCAAAAAATTTATTTTACCATCTTTTTCAATTTCTGATATAAATTGTAATTTATAGTGGAAGCTATTAAGCCTGTATAAAATTTCGGTAATTTTTTCATTTTGTGCTGCTAATAAACAATCATCTAAGAACTTCTTGAAAAATAGAATGGTACCTTTTAGTTTTTTAATGACCTGTCTTTCAGCTTCAACAAAAAATTACACTTTACATTAGAAACTGAAAAAAATAAATTTATAATATTTAAATAAATTTTTTGGACCTGACTTTTATCAGAAAGCATATAAAATCCTCACAGAGTGGTACACAAAACCCACTTGGCCAGAGAGATATTTGAATTTTCATTCTAATCATGCAATGTCCCAGAAAATCAGCGTTATAGTGGGCCTTACAGACCCAGCATTAAAATTGAGTTCCTCTGAACTAAGATCAGACTAAACACCACTAAAAAAAGTAAAAACAGTCTTAATACAAAACAATTTTAAAGAGGATGTCATCAATCGAACAATAGAAAAGAGAATAACAAGTTTTATATCAACTCAAAAAACAACACCAAAAATAGTAAACAAAACCGTGATAAATTTTTACCACTTTCTCATTCAAAGGAACTTTCTGAGAAGCTGAAATGAGTCTTAAAAAATATAACATTGTAGTCTGCCATAAAACTCAATCCAAATTCATTATTTACAAACTTAAAAAGCCATATTCCCACAATGCAAAAATCAAATGTAGTGTATGCAATACCGTGTGCGGATTGTCCGAAGAAATATACTAGAAATGCTTTCACTACCCTGAGTAAACACGAATCAGAAAAAAACATGTCTTTAAATTTAATGAATGATTTTTCCAGCAGTTGCTTTGACATATCTCTTTTCTCATGGATGGACATTAATGATTTTGATCTTCAATACATTGAATTTAAAAGCTCCGAGTTATGGAACACGAAATTTGTAGAATTAAGAAGGGTATTAGAAGGTGACTGCCAGAACCATTCAAACGAGATACTCAGTTGTTGGATGAGTTTACCAGAGAAATTTATTTGTCTTAAGAAAGTAGCGTTTGTCATGCTTACAACTTTTGGATCATCCTATATCTGTGAACAACTTTTTTCCGATATGAGAGTGATTTTAAACCCGTACCGAAGCAGGCTGACAACAGACAACTCGGAAGCATGTGTGATACTGAAAATAACCAGACATGAACCGGATATAAGAAAACTCTCTAAAGAACTTCAAGCACAGGGTTCACACTAGGTCCTAGGTCTAGTATAATAAAATTATTTGTTAAACGTTAAACTTTTTTGTAATTAAACCTTCTAAAAGCAATATTTTAAGTTAATTTAAGTTAATTCTTGTTAATTTTAGTTGTAGTAGGTACCTATGTCGGCACGCAAAATGTTGTATGGATGAAAACTGGCACCCCTTAGTTAAAAGGTTGCCGACCTCTGCTCTACACCATATAAGAGCGCCACCCAGACATAGCATTTTATTACTCGTAGGCGCAGGGCGAGTGGTATTCTCTTTGAAGCAGCATATTTTTCAACATTAGAAAGCTATCCTTTGCTGTGTCAATCCGCAGTTTAACCTCCCCATCACAATCTCATCGCTCATTGACGACTGAGCCAAGATATTTGAATTTAGTAACTCTCTCAATCTCCTGATCCTTTATAAAGGGAGATACATTCTCTTGGGAGTGTCTACTAATCACCATCGTTTTGGTTTTCTCAATATTTACACGAGACCATATTCCCACAATGCATAAATCAAATGTAGTGTATGCAATACCGTGTGCGGATTGTCCGAAGAAATATACTAGAAATGCTTCCACTACCCTGAGTAAACACGAATCAGAAAAAAACATGTCTTTAAATTTAATGAAACCTCTGCAAAGACCGGAATTATGTCGAACTACAAATCAAAGAGATGATTGAAATAAAAAAAAAATGATAACACTGTGAATGATAGAACTGACATAAGAGGAATCAGTCACATTTAATTTAATTAAAAACTAAATATGGTGGTATCCATATCCTCTTAATAATACAAAATGTTATATATACTTGTTAAGACACTCATTATAAATAATAATAATAATATAAAAAAAAAAACATAGTTGACTGTCAAGGCATGTGTTTCTTGATTAGTTTACCAGGTGTACAAGTATGAAATGTGGATTTCACACAATAGATGGTGCACCAATGCAGTTTGTGCTATAAAGATTTGACACTGCGCCATTTTGTTGTGTCATCAACAAGTGTCAGACGCGCACTAGTGATAAATTGGAAAAGTGTGTGCATAGTGTTGTGTTGTTCAATATGTCGAAATTTATACCGAACAAAGAGCATTCCCGACAGCATTAATTTTTTGTCTTCATTTGAAGAAAACTGCTGTTGAATCATACCGATTACTTCGATAAGCTTATGGTGATCATGCTCCATCGCAAGATACGTGTGAACGATGGTTTCGGCGTTTCAAAAGTGATGACTTCGATGTTGCAGACAAGGAACGAGGAAAACCGCCAAAAAAATACGAAGATGTGGAATTGCAAGCATTGTTGGACGAAGATGATTCGTAAACACAAAAACAACTCGCCGAGCAATTGGGCGTTAGTCAACAAGCTGTTTCCAGTCGGCTACGAGAGATGGGAAAGATTCAGAAGACCGGTAGATGGGTACCACATGAGTTGAACGACAGGCAAATGGAAAAGCGCAAAAACACGTGTGACATTTTGCTCGCTCGGTACAAAAGGAAGTCGTTTTTGCATCGTATAGTTACAGGGGAAGAAAAGTGGATTTATTTTGAGAATCCCAAGCGCAAAAAATCATGGGTAGACCCAGGCGCATCATTACCATCGACCGCAAGACCGTCATTGTCATTGTCTTTATTGAATTTAAGTTAGGCTATGCCTCTTACTTACATTTATGATAGCTTATATTCCTATACTACTTAACCTAGGTTCTATACAGTAATCCTAATTAACTTAACCTAGGACATTGGGTTTTAATTACATTGGTTGACTAATCTAACTTAACTAGAGCTTAATTCTAAACTAATCTAGAACTTAATTCTAAACTTAATCTAGGTTACAATCTTCATGGGGGTGGGGGAGGGCCATCGTCTTCGTCGGATATGGGGTCAGAAGGTCTTGGATAGTGATGGCGGGCGTTGGCGGGTACGTGAAATGCGCTCCTTATGGTGGCGTTTGGGTGTTGTAGCGCCTTTGCGAAGAACTTAATGTTGGTGGACCTCATGTGTGCTTTGATTGTTGGCACACCGAGGTCTCTATGCAATTGACGGTTTCGGACGAACCATGGGGCTCCCGTGATCATCCTCAGGGCCTTGTTCTGTACTGCCTGAAGTTGAGCTCTGCGTGTCTTGGTGAGTTTAGACCAAGTAGGGCAGGCGTGTGTGAGTCCTGCCCTCACGATGGTTTTATAAATTAGCAGCTGACCGCAAGACCGAATCGCTTTGGAAGAAAGACGACGCTCTGTGTTTGGTGGGACCGGAGGGGCGTGGTCTATTATGAGCTGTTAAAACCTGGGGAAACGGTTAATACTAAACGTTACCAACAACAATTGACCGATTTGAACCGTTCGCTGCTTGAAAAAAGGCTAGAATACCGAAAGAGACAACGCAACGTCATTTTTCTTCATGACAATGCTCCACCACATACGGCAAAACCAGTTCGCGACACGTTGGAAGCACTCAGCTGGGAAGTTCTACCCCATGCGGCTTACTCACCAGACTTGGCTCCTTCCGATTACCACTTGTTTGTATCGATGGGTCACGCACTTGCTGAGCAGCGCTTTGGTTCGTACGAAGATGTGAAAAAATGGCTCGATGAATGGGGCAAAAGGGGAAGATTTTTACTGGCGTGGTATACACAAATTGCCCGAAAGATGGGAAAAATGTATAACAAGCGATGGAGCATACTTTGAATAAAGCACTTTTTATCATTCTTCCGAATTTAACATGTTTTTTTTAGAAACAAAATCCGCATTTCATACTTGTACACCTGGTATATTGTTGTTATATGTGTAAATATTTTAAATGTCCGAGTGTACGTAAAATATTATATCTTTTTTAAACCTGTAATTAAGACCAAAAAGATTTTACCATGTGTTTTCTAATTTTAGAATGAATATTAAGAAAAATATATAAAAATGCCTAAAAAAAAATAAGGCGAGACGTCAATCAAACAACTAGTTTGTATTTTCCAAAAGAACCTAAGTACCCAAGAAAAACCAACCAAGTTTATGTCAACGAAAGGTTCAAGAGCAAAATTATTACATACATATATAAATTGACATATATATATATATATATATATATATATATATATATATATATATATATATATATATATATATATTATATATATATTATATATATATATATATATATATATATATATATATATATATATATATATATATATATATATATATATATATATATATATATATATATATATATATATATATATATATATATATATATATATATATATATATATATATATATATATATATATATATATATATATATATATATATATATATATATATATATATATATATATATATATATATATATATATATATATATATATATATATATATATATATATATATATATATATATATATATATATATATATATATATATAATATATATATATATATATATATATATATATATATATATATATATATATATATATATATATATATATTACTCAGTATATATTACCGCTACACCAAACACTTTATTTTTGCACTCGACGCACGTTTCGCTAACCATGTTAGCTTCATCAGGAGCGATGATGGATGATGTCTATCATCGCTCCTGATGAAGCTAACATGGTTAGCGAAACGTGCGTCGAGTGCAAAAATAAAGTGTTTAGTGTAGTGGTGATATATACTGAGTAATATCATTGTGCCAAAGATTCCACATTCCCAACTTAATAGATATATATATATATATATATATATATATATATATATATATATATATATATATATATATATATATATATATATATATATATAAATCTCGGGCGGTTGCTCTTGACATATCCAAGGCATTCGACCGTGTTTGACACGACGGAGTGTTGCTAAACTACGTTCTTATGGTATATCTGAAAAGTTCTGTTTGTGGCTCTCATGTTTCCTCACTGAGCGTTCTTTACGAGTTGCAGTCGACGGATTTCTTTCTAACACCTTCATTATCAACGCCGGTGTGCCCCAAGGCTCCATACTGTCTCCTACTCTCTTTCTCATTTACATTAACGATCTGCTGGAAAAAACTGGAAACCCAATCTACAGCTTTGCAGATGACAGTACGCTTATCTCTTCATTCACTTTGAACGCTCGGACATCGGCTACTCAGACAGCGGAAAGTCGTTCAACTTAACAAAGACCTGGAAGAAATTCTATCTTGGGGTGACAGTAACCAAGTGGAATTTAACGCTACAAAAACCCAGGCGGCAGTTTTTTCTAAAAAATTTAACGTTGCTGAACCCGACATAGTTATGGCGGGGCACTCCATTCCTCTACCATCGTCACACAATTTGTTAGGCGTTACTTTGGGAGCAAATATGTCCTGGCATGAACATGTCGCAGGCATAGCAAGGAGAGCTTCTCAAAAGTTGGGAACACTATTTCGAACCAGAAAGCTTTACACTCCACAACAACTGATAATTATTTACAAAGCTCAAATTCGACCAACTATGGAATACTGCTCCCATGTTTGGGGCTCCGCTCCCAAACATATATTGAATTTGTTGGATTCTATTCAGAGAACAGCTGTTCGTCTAATTGAAGACCCGGAACTGACCGGCGACCTTGATTCGCTGGAACATCGAAGAACGGTTGGCGACTTGAGCCTATTCTACAAGTATTTTCATGGAAAGTGTTTGAAGGATGTAGCCCACTTAATTCCTCCCAGAGCAGTGCATGTTAGAAATACACGTCGCGCTAATACTTCACATCCGTATGAGGTTCAGCTTGTGACTCCTCGTACAATGCTTTTCAAGCAGTCTTTTATATGGGGAACATCATCCTTTTGGAATAATTTGCCCAGGACTGTGTTTCCCACCGAGTACAATTTACAGCGATTCAAGAACAACGTGAATCGCTTTTCCGCACACGTGTCGCTCCTGTAGCACTTTGGGGACTTCCTTGCAGCACGTGTGCTAGACCCATAAAAAAAACTTTTTTGATTCTTTCAGTTTAAAGATTGGTCCAAAAACGACTCTCAACTTAGTATATTTTTAATTGTTAGCAATAGAATTTTTCCCTCCGTTAGACTATGTTAAATTTTCAAAACTCATTTTATATTTAACTGCACCGACTTTCTATATGACACAAAACTCTTTTCGAGAATGACAAGTGTTTTTTTCAACTCCAAAAGAAAAACAAAAAAGTGTTTTACGCTCCTCTTTATTTAACAGATTTCTCAATATTGTAATAAAAAATTCATAGTTGCCGTAACTCGTCGTATAAAAAATCTATTTCGAAATGTTTACACAAATGAACTAATATACATCTTGGAACTAACATAAGTAAAGATGGCAGAAAGGAAAAAGAAATGGAGAGTAGAATACGTAAAGGAAAAGCGTTCATAAGACATCTAAACTTTATTTTGTGGTCGAAGAACATAACATCATAGAGAAAGCACCTTATTTATAATGCAGTATTTAAGAGCGTCGTGTTATACGGTTGTGAAAATTGGCTATTAACGAAATGATTGGAACAGAAAATGCCACTCGAAATGGATTACTGGCGAAGATCGACTGGAGTGTCAAAAATGGATGGAATTAGAAATGAAAGAATAAGGGATGTAATGAAGGTAAAAACGACGATTATTGAAGAAAATTTAACAACGGCACTTATATGGTACGGACACGTGGAAAGAATGGAGGAACACCGAATACCAAAGATGGTTCTAAAGTGGGTATCAAGCGAAAAGAGGAGAAGAGGGGACCAAGAACGATATGGTTTGGAAATGTTCAGGTTACTCAACCATCAACATTGAGAATCTGGATTATATGAAATACCTCATGCGAATTTCGATGTTCTAAATTTGGTTTGGAGGTGTTCAGAGGGTAATATCAGAGAGAAAGACCCGGAGATTGGGAAGATCGAAGAGGATGGAAACTGGGAACTGGAAGGCGAAAAACGCCAGAAAAAACCGGATTGATGATGATGATACACAAAGGAAAAAATAAATAAATAAAAAAATGTTAAAAACGCGTAGCCCTGAAAGTAGTATAAAAACTTGGATTATTAAGACATGAGTAATTTTAAAAATGGTAAGATAAAACGAATTGTACCAAATTTGAAACGCATATCTAGTACTCCATCAAAGGCTGATTCCAGTCACAGCCAATAGAGTAGTTGGAACACAGCCAGCACTCACACCCGGCAACGCGATTTTTCTAAAGTTCTCCATGAGGCATATGTAATCTAATATAAAACAATTGAAAACTGACCAACAGTTCTCTTGTTTGTCGATTCTAGCCCGAGTGGTAAGCCGTGATACGGCGAGTCATGTCTCGGAATGGATTGACAAATAAGAGAACCCTGGGTAGATTTCTGTTTTCAGTTGTTTTATATTAAATCACATATGCTTGAGAGGGCTCCCTCGAAAAATGACGCTGCCTGCAGTGAGTGTTGGCTGTGTTCCAACCAGTCTATCAGCTATAGCTGTAATCAGCCTCCGATGAAGTACTAGGTATGCGTTTTAAATTTTGTATAATTCGTTGTATCTTACCAGTATGTTCCGTAAGTACCAGAATAAAGTATTAAAAATTCTATCCTCTTGTTTGTCGAACCTAGCGGACTGATGAGGCGTGATACGGCATAACGCGTCTCGGGATGGATTAACAAATAAGAGAACAGTGAATAGACTACTGAAATATGAACTTTGTCTATTTTAAATTGTTTTACATTCTGCTATTACTAATGCAAATAAATAAAAAGTGGCAACACATATTACCAAATCAATAATAGTTATATTCCGAATACGATCCCTTTCATTATTGGAGTTTACTCTATTCAGACGAAAAGTGGCCAAACGATGAACTAAAAAATGTAATGCGGCTAATTTATTTTGTTTGCAATAAAATGAATCATTAGGAATATATCTATCTGTTACTCTGTCATTTCTATGGATATCAAATTCGTTAGATTATTATTATTCTCAATTTCGTAAGTAAATTTAATGGAATCATATTTCCTATTTAATTTGTGAACAAAATCATCTATACTTGCTTTCTTTGCATCAAAAATCGCGAAAACATCGTCCACATACCTATACCATGTCCTTGGGAAAAACTCAAATTCTTGACTGACTTCCGTTTCAAACTTACTCATGAATAAATTGGCTATGAAATTTGATAAGCAATTACCATAGCTGTTCCTTCTTTCTGAACATAAACTTGACTGTTATATTGAAAATAATTTTGTTCCATACAAAGTTTAGATAATGTTAAGTATTCATGAATAATTTCGTCCTCAAAGTCATTCATCCTAAGTAATTCTTGGAGATATTATACACTTGAAAACAAAGAACTGGCATCAAAAGAAATTAAGATTTTACCTTCATTGAGAACTATATCTTTTGTTTTGTTAATGAATTCTAAAGAATTTTTCACTGCGAAAATATTTAATGGCAAATTCTCAAATTTTTTTTGTAATCATTTGGATACCAGATATGTGGGTGATCCGATCGATGAAACAATTGTTTTGTGAATTTTGTGCAAGCAATACAACTTTGATATGGTCGGAATACTCACATTTAATTTAAATTCGAATCGGAAATAAGGTTCTTTTTCTTTAAAGTATTTTTAACTTTTGCTAACATTCTCGGTAATGGAATTCTTATTACCTTTTTATAAGGGCCAGATTCGATAAGATTTCCTTGACAGGTTCAAAGTATTCTTTCTTATCCAATATAACAACCTTATTTACTTTATCCGATTTTAAATAGATGACATCTTTCTTTCTCAATCTTTCAACTACTTTTATGTTTTTTTTTGTAAATTAGAATTTGTATTGTTAACCATGTTATTGACATTTGATTGTGACATGCGTCCCTATTATTACTATTTTTTGGAAGTGTACTGATAGAACTTTCAATGAGACCAACTATTTCTGAAAAATTATCTCTAGGAGGGGGTACTGCAAAGTTAAGCCCTTTGTTTAAGATGATAACTTCATTTCGTATAAAGGATTGAGATAAATAATTTTCTACAATATTTGCGAGCTCCTGAGGACTATTTATCTTGGATAAGAGCCCTATTAATTTTTTACTTAGAGTAAAGAATTTCTTTTTATATTTACTATTAATAACTAAAAAAACACTTTCCTCTGGAACTCGTCCATTCCTGTTAAAAATAATAATAGGTTAGAATTTGATATATATAGAAAAGGCACAGTAACAGATAGATATATTCCTAATGATTCATTTCATTGCAAATAACATAAAAAAGTTTATTAACCGCTTAACGACTGTACCCGAGATAACTCGGGCACGGTCAACGTTTCGATTTTCCTATGCCCGGGCCTAACTCGGGCATCTCTAATTTTTATGGATGTTACGCGCCATCACCCGAACTGTCTCGTGAAAAGCGGGAATACGCATTTTTACACATTTAACTCAAACCCCTCGGGTCTTGTCGGATTTTTGCGACTGTTTATTTGATCTTGAGGCAAAATAAGCTGCCAGCGGGTAAATTTAGTTTGTGTTGCGACTTGATAAGTTTTGTTGCGCTGCTTCTGTGAATTAAATTTTACGTGAGTTTTTGTCTACAATAAGTAAATATATTTATTATACCTGTTATTTACATTTTAGTAGCTGAAACCCAAGTACTTAGTATATCATGGACAGGCACGATTATGATCTGTCAGATGAGTCAGAAGTTGACGAACCAATAGACGAAAGTGGCTCTGATACATCTTACGGCAATATTTCAAGTAGTAGCTCGAATTCAGATAATTCGGCGGATTTACTTGAAGCACGTGATTGGTTTGAATTGCAACCTGATTCCCCAGCCCCACCATCATTCCCTTTTACGGCTGTACCGTCTATAAATTGTGTATCCTGCAATGATTGGAACATGTTGGATTTTTTTGAACAGTTCGTTGACGACGATCTGGTTGGCCATATAGTAACAGAAACCAACAGGTATGCTGAGCAAAAAAAAAGAGGAAAAATGTGGTACCCTGTGACTAGCGAAGAAATTAGAGTCTTTTTAGGATTGACAATTTTACAAAGCGTTATAAAAAAAACAGAATTGCGTCAATACTGGTCAACCGATCCTCTTTTGGTGACGCCCTTTTTTGCCAGTTGTATGAGCAGAAATAGATTTGAGGCTATCCATCAAAACATCCATTTTTCTAATAATGATGAATTTGATGAAGTAACTCATCCAAACCCAAAACTTAATAAAATATGGCCAGTATACGAAAAATTGGTTAGCAAGTTTCAAGAACTGGTCGAACCTGAAAAAAACCTGTCTATTGACGAAAGTCTCCTTTTATATAAGGGTAGACTTGGTTGGATCCAATACATTCCACTAAAAAGAGCTCGATTTGGTATAAAAACCTATTTACTGTGTGAATCTAAAAGTGGTTATGAATGGAATTTTATCATCTACACTGGAAAACAAACCAACCTTGACAAAGACTATGAAAATCTACCAATTTCGTCGCAAGTTGTCATGACGCTGTCTAAGCCATTGTTAGAGAAGGGCTATTGCATAACGATGGATAATTTTTATAACTCCCCCCAGCTTGCGGATTTACTTATTACAAAGAAAACCGACGTTTATGGAACACTAAAATTAACACGGAAAGAAGTTCCTTCAGAGCTAAAAAAAAAGAAGCTGAAAAAAGGAGAAGTTGTAGCCTTTCAAAGAGGTAAAGTTTGTGTCCTAAAGTGGAAAGACAAGAAAGATGTTTCTTTGATTTCAACCATTCATACGAACCTGTGTAGAGGTAGAAAAACCAAGAGAGATTATAATAAAGCCGAAAGTTGTCATCGATTATAACGACACCATGGGCGGTGTTGATCGGGTGGATCAACACTTAGCAGACTACAACCTTCCAAGAAAGCGTGGAAAAAAGTATTACAAAAAAATATTTTTTCATTTATTAGATTTGGCACTGTGGAACTCTTTTGTGTTATATCGAAAAACTGGAGGAACAAAGTCAGCACTAGTTTATAGGTTGGATCTAATCAAACAGATCATGGAAAAATATCACCGCACGGAATTTTCTTCTAGAAAAGGACGACCTTCAAGCCAACCTACACCACTTAGACTGACAGGTCGTCATTTCCCTGAGTGTATCCCGGCAACCGAAAAAAAGCAATTTCCAACTCGGCAATGTGGTGTATGCTGTAGAGTGCGTGATGCCCGCGGCAAAAAAGTTCGAAAGGAAACACGCTACTACTGCCCTATTTGTGACGTACCGCTCTGTGTTACACCCTGCTTTAGAGTATATCATACAGTTAGTACTATTTAGTTGATAAGATAAGCCACTTTTTTGTTATTTGGCTCAAATTTTGTTTCAAATTAGCATTTCTTTGAACGCCCGAGTTAATTCGGGTGATGTCAAGAACAGAATTAAAATGTTTTATTTTTTGTGAAAACACTTGTTTTTTTGAAACTTTGAAAAAACATATTTGGTAAGTCCTATTTGCAGATGTAACACATACCATAAAAAAAATCGGGCATTTTGGTCCTACTTTCCCAAATAAATTCGGTCGAGAGGTTAATTAAAAGACATAAGTTCAGGTTAAATATTTAGAATTCCACCTTTTTGTAAACGCGAAGCAAATAACACCACGTATATCTCCATACCATATAATCCGAAATATAGAACGGGATTTAATAAGGTATTTAATAAGGTAGGTCTCACCTTACTCTATAAGTCATCAGACAATTTGAGGAATATCTTAGGAAATCCCAAAGACAAGATTCATAATTGTGAGAAAAGTGGTATTTATGAAATTAGTTGTAATGACTGCGACAAAAAGTGTGTTGGGTCAAGTAGAATAGAAACGTCCGACTTAAAGAACAGTAGAATAGAAAAGTTTAGCATTGCCGAACATGCCCTTGAAGTTGATGTTACTGTAACATTAGATAATCTAAGGTTAATTAAAAATGTATCTAATAGGAGATTGTTGAACGCATACGAAAGTACGGAAATTATAAAATGTAAAAGTAGTTTAAATAAAGATTGAAGGTCTATTCCTTATAGTCTCCTCTACTGGTTACTTGAATGAAACTGACGGCCTCGCCTATGCCATTAGTTCCGCCTGAGTAATTCAGGTATAAGGTAAGTAAAAATAGATTTGTAGTTTAGCTTTAGTCAATCATCGGTCCTGATGAAGCTAACATGGTTACCGAAACGCGAGTCGAGTGCAAAAATAAAGTGTTTGGTGTAGTGGTGATATATACTGAGTAGTAACACATCCAATGTGTAGGTTTCGTCTGTTTTTTGTCGCATCTTGAGTTACAATTGAGTCGACTATCAATTGCTCTTTATAGCCCTGTGCTTGTTTTCTGTACCCTTTTTATTCCTCAACGAAAAGATTATTCGTTCATATTGTGGTATATTTTCTTGCCTAGTATGCCATTAAATATCTTATAAAATATAAGTAAATACGTTATAGGTCTATATCTTGACCGGTCCTCCTGTGGATGTTCTGTTTTCTGAAGAAAATACGTAAGCCTCCAGTTAAGAATTTGGGCATGGATTCAGAGTTATTCAAAATAACAGTGAGTAACTGTGCTAATATACTATGTGTAGCTGCAAGCTATATTATTACCATTATTATTCAATTTTTTTCACGGATTGTTCAATTGACAATAGCAAAGTAGGTAAGAAATTCATCTTATCTTAAGTTGCAAGAAATTTTCTTATTGTATAACAAGTTTTTAGAACAACACTTTCGTGAACAAGATGCTTTGGCAAGCTCAGATGATCAACATTTAGCTTTAAGTACTTAGTCATAACTCCATAAATCGAAATGATGATCGGAACTGTTTCTATTTATTCTAGTTTCCAAATATGTTTTCGTTCGATTGAGAGATTTTCATATTTTTTTTATTTTTTAGTGTTTCATATGGAACACTTATAAGATCACCTCGGTGTCTGTCTGTCCGTGTGTTCACCCGATTTCCTCCGAAACTAAGTTGAAATTTAGCACTAATATGGGAATTTATGGCCTCATCGGAGCCGCGTAGTTTTGAAAGTTAACTTTTGGCTTAAGGGGTTAATTTTGGGGGTAAAATCGGAAGTGAAAAAAATTTTTTTACCAGATCATCGAGTGGGGTGTCCAATGAAAGCTTCAAAAATATATATAATGCAATATTTGCGCAGAGTTTTCTTTATATTATTTAAAAAAAATACTAAAAATCACGGCCCCCTCCCTTATCTCAAAAAGTACTCATCAAAAAATTTTGAAAAATTCTGATATATACTCCATAGGGTTTAGACTGAACGAAAATTATTATCATGGATGAATTACCTTTAATAATTTATCTAGTATACAAAAAAATTCAAGGTCATCAGTTTTCAGTAAAGATAGGAAAAAAACTTTGTTGAAAAACTCATTTGGGGTATGTTTTGTGAAGTTATTGATCATTTTATACCTCTGTCATAAAATTTTTTATTTTAAGCGGTTACATACACCTGGGCGCTGCAAACAGTATGTATAATTAAAAAAAAATTTTAAAGGCTATTACGTGAATAATACAAAAGAATGACGATTATATATTTTCATTGTACTTTAAATTATAAGAATTTTTTTTTATATACGTTTTAAATGTTTACATTATTTTTTATCGGTTAAATGGACCACTGATCAAAACTATGGCCCCTTCTTGTCTGCAAGATAACTTCACAAAAAATAATCCAATCCAAAAATTAATTTTGTAAAATAATGTAGTAGTTAAAAATTGGTGAAGAGTTTATTTTTTTCAAAAATAAAAAAATTACAGTGTTTTAAACTTTAGTATGCAATTTTCGACCAAAAAATTTATGTTTAATTATTTATTAGAAAAATTTAACAAATCTCTCGACATTTTGTAGAAAAAGTAATCATTAAAATTCAAAAAGAATGTTAAAAAATATTAAAAATTTTCCGATTAATATTGCAGGAAGTGCATTGAGACAAGCATTGGCCCCAATCCGACGCCAGATCACATTTAATGCTGTAACTTTCCAATATAATGGAATTTTCTTAATTGTTTTTTTCTGGATAATTTTTAGAAGTATAGAGAATAAAAATCGGTAAAAAAAATCGAATTTTCCTATAATAGTTGCTAGGTTACCTTTTTTAACAATAAATACCGTATTGGATCTATTATAATCTATTGTTCTATCGGTAAAGTTCGGTCTGTCTGAATATAATAAGTACTCTGTAACGTTTTTCTTGCCCAATGCTCATGCTGTTATTTTCAGTTCTAGCATCCAACTTGTGTCTGTATTATTTTTCAAATCCAGGACGGAATCTGCTTATTATGATTATCTTTTGAAACTCAAACTTTTATTGGTAGTTTACACCTATTCTGGAAAGTTTGGGGAGATTATTGTCTAAAGTTTTAACAATCGTTTTGTCAGAACTTCCTAAGCAAGTGGCATGCACTAAGGATGATTGCCTTCTGGATACCAATAAATGTATTCTTATGCAATTCCAGTTTTGCCAGACCCTTTTCCAAAATTTTTTGAATAAGGCCTTTGGTATCACTTCTACTCGGTCGAGTTACGACATCTGCTTTATTTCCGGTGCCAATTACTCATACTTAGTATGCTTTTTTCGATCTTCCTCCATCATCATGTTATTATTAGGCCCCGCGACATCTAGCAGGTAAGCAGTTATGAAGGTGAAAATCATCCAATTGTAATAGGGGTCATTTACGAGCAGTGACTTTGGTTGGTAATTGTAATATAGATTATAAGTATTTACAAGACTATATTTATTTACCAGCTTTTGATTAAGAATCTTGTAAACCTGGTTATGCCTATGCAAATTGTCAGCATTAGCTGTTATGTGCTCTAGAGTTTCTCTCTTTCTTCTGGTGACACTTTCTACATTTGTTCACTTTCAATGTTTCGATCCTTTATTACAATTTTTTTTTATAACTGTTTGTATTTATTACCTCATCCTGAATCGCTACCATAAATCCCTCTGAATCTGGGAAAAGCAACCTAGCTTCTAACCATCTGTTTGATGCTAATCTATCTATGTGAGGTTGGTGTAGGTCGTTCTGGTCTCGACCATGCAGTGCTTTTTGCTCCCACTACTCCAATTTTTCAGCAACAGAGGGCATCGTTATCTATTTATCTTCGATAGTGTGGTTAAGTGGCAAGTGACCTTTGTCCGCAGATCTTACTATGCTATGCAAGCTAGAGGACTCAGACTTGCGATAAAAGAAATTTCTCAGTTTATAAAGTTGACTAAAGTGTAAATTTCTTATGATTCAATTAGCAGTTCCCCCTTCATCTCTAGGTAGGTCGTGGATGACCTGAGATGATAAAGGTTATACTTAGGCATCATGTTGCGGGTCGTTTTCTGGAGATCTTCCAGGTCGGTATCATTCTGCTTGATGGTTCGAAAAGAAGGAAAAGTATACATGTTGATTGCTGTAATAAGATTGTTTGCTTTCAGTTGGGCTTTAAAAGATCTCTAACATGCTTAAAATATTATTCTCTTATTTTTTCTTGTGCCTGTCTATTTTCTAATAGTGACGTTTGCTGATATCCTAAATATTTATAAGTTTCCCCATTCTCCGTTAATAATGACTTCATTTGTTAGAGCAATGTTGTCTTTGACTGTTTTACTTTTTTTGATGTTCAATACAATAACCTTGTTCATTCCAAATTCCATACAAATATCTTTGGAAAATTTGTGAGTTACATTTATTAGGACATTTAGTTGTTTTTGGTTTACAGAGTACAGTTTAATGTCGTCCATATACAAAAGATGGCATAATATATGCGACCTATTTCGGTCGGCTTTAATTTTAAATTCCTACTTCGTATCGTTTAGCATATTACATAAAGGATTCATTGCAAGGCAAAACCGTAGTGGACTTAGAGAATCATCTTGGATGATTTCTCTTCTGATATGGATCGCGTCGGTGCTTATGGAACCGTTTGTGTTATGAAAATGTGGTCTCGTACGAAACTGTTGCATGATGGTGTCTTGGGAAGTTCTCTGTAGTAGAATGTACGTTGTATATTTAGAAACGCTTAAGAGGCAAGAGTGTGGCATACTATCCGCCGCATTTCGATAATCTATATAGACCATGTGGATATTATGTTGACATGTTGAAGTACTATCGAGTAGATTATAATTGTTCCGTATAGCCATAGTGATTCTTCCTCCTCCTCTGCTCTTCCGTTGCGGCACTAAAACTCTGCTGCCTCTTCCGCAATGAGTTACTTTTCTTGCACCACTAGTTTTGGATCTAGTCTATTCCGGAAGACTTACAGTTATTATTGAAATTGACTGCTCTATAATATCTTCCTTTTATGGTGCGAAATTGCATATCTGTTATATCAATATCTTTTCTTTCACCTTTTATTCGCCCAGCATCTCTTTCATGCTTCTTTGGTTCACTCCATATGCTAAACTAATGATTAGTTAGCGTTTTCTGTAAGGCAACCCAGTCTGTTTACTTTGGGGGGTCTTGCTTAACTCTGTCTAGAATTGCTTCTATTGACGTTAAAAAGCTTATTTTGTGTTTTTCTTTTCGATCATTTTATATACCTCCTAAGACGTTTGGATGTTGCTTTTAATTGTTGTCTCAGAGTGTCCATGTATTCGTTAAGGGTTTGTTGATAGGTTGGATGTACTTCTTTTAGCTCGATATTTATTTCTTTCAAATTCTGTTAATCTTCCAAGTTCTTGCCGTATGTCGTCGATTGTTCTGTCTAACCTACGCTGCCAGCTAGGCTTCTAGAGAATGGTGCATATGTGAACTTGCTGGCTATGTCTTCGAAGCACCGCAACTGCCGCAGAGTTTGTCAACATGTGCAATTTTTCTAGGGTATTGTAATCGACCGCCAACCAAGTATAGGATTGCTACCCTCAAATTAGCTTTACGGTTGATTGCACTTCAAATCAAGTTATCTTGGATATTTTGATGGTCTGGGTCTAATCCGATGTTTTTCTGCTCACCACCTATATGTTCTTCAGTCCGTGCATCCTTTATACTGGCTCCCTTGAAGTCGTAGTCAGTGTTGTTTTCTGTTTGTGATTCTAACTGAAATTCGTCTCGGATTTATTGCAAAATGAGTCAAGGTAGTAAATTGAGATTCCGCAGATTTAGGTAATTTTCAATAAAAGTATTATGAAAGGCGTATCAATAAGAGATTAAGTTACTTTTAAATTACGTTATTTTGAAATAGGGACGCATAATAAAAGAATTTATTTTAGTTGTTCATTTCAAGCACTTTCTACGTTTTTCAGCTATTGTGATCTGAAGTATATCGACTTGCGTCACCCAGAAACACAATCTGCCGGCTGCGATAAGTTGATATTATGTTTCTGACAGGTGTTTGTTGCGATAGGCTTATCCGACATCACGCCGCTTCCACCGCTAGCTAAGGAAGACTGTAACTCATTTAACAAATAAGATCCTCCGCCTATCTCTTGAGCGCGACAAGAGGTTTCGGTGGTACAATGCTGATTTACTCGTTTATTCCGTAAGTACAACATTTCATAGAAAATAAGATACATTTTGTACCTACGGTGATACTACACCAGCAGCCCCTAACATGAGAAACAGACGCTGCTGAGTTGCCGTTCCGAACATGGAGTCAGACACTTCTCCACCACAAATTTCATACGCCTATTTTCACAGCCCGTGACTTTTATGGGCCCTTTTTGGCAAGGACCACCAATCTTATAGTAGCCTTTTACGATAGACAGATTATACCCTAGACCAGGGCCTGCCCTAGTTTTTTTTGCCGCCGTAGGCAAACTCAAAAAATGCCGCCACACCAAGCTTAAAGAACGCTGTTAACCAACAAAGTTTACATTTTTAACGAGCTAACGACAACGAACTTACAAAGTAAAACTAGTACCTTCTATTTTCAGAGATAATTTAAATATACTTTTGAACAAAACTAGTACAATAACACTGGTCTACAAAATTTTTTTTTTTCTTTCACAAGGGAACGGAATATATTTATCCCTTCCATGTTGAGTTTAAATATGTTCTCAGATTTTATCCATCAGGCAGGTTTTTTTTGCGGCACGTGTTTAAAGTTTTAAAATAATTAGTACTTACAAAACACTGAATAATAAATACACGGCTAATTTTGTCTAACCTAAAAAGTTTTATATGATGATTTTCGGTCATATTTTGCCTTCGGGATGTCCCTTTTCATGGTCCAGCAGTAGTCGGCCAGCATACTGGGACTCCGTTTGTCTTAGTACATCTTTTCCATAGTAGAAATCTGCTGATGAAAATGCTCACCATGCTCATCAGAGACAATCCCAAGATTTTCAGAGAAGATGTCTAGGTGGGAGTTCAAGAAGTGAATTTTTAAGGACATGTTGCAGCCCATTTCTTTGTATGAAGTCAGATCATTTACTATTTCACTATAGTTTTCTTCTTTATTATTGCCAAGAAATCCTCAACAGATATTTTTGAATGATTTCCACGCTGCTTTTTCCGGTGGATGTAATAGTTCCTCAAAATGTTCATCATTCGATATTAATGATCTTTTTTGGAGCCGTATAAAAAATTCCTTCCTTCAATTTTGCGTCACTTATTTTAGGAAATTTAGATTTCAAATACATAAATGCAGCAGAATCTTTATCCATTTTTTTTTACAAAATTTTTATGTGCAGAGAAGGTAAACAAATCGTTTCGGAATCCACTAATGGGGTATTTGATACATTTTTATGCCCAGGAATAAGAGATTCACGTTTAGGCCATTGTTTCCTTATGTAGTGATACTCCTTATCGGGCTATCCCATTCACACAAGAAACAACAGAATTTCGTGTATCTAAATTGCAAACCTAACAATAAAGCTATAACCTTCAAATCACCACAGATATTCCAGTTATATTAGTATACTGAATTTTTTCTAACAGCAATTTCATATTTTCATATGTCTCCTTCACATCACTGGCATGGGCGACAGGTATTGATGGTAATTCATTCCCATTATGGAGTAGTACAGCCTTCAAACTGACTTTCGATGAGTCTATGAACAATCGCCACTCATCTGGCTGGTGCTGATATCTAAGAGCCTCCATTACTGCACAAATATCATTACAAAAAACTACATGGCCTTCTTTAGAGAAATAGTCACTGAAATCACTATAGCATCTACGATAAACGCATATCCTCGTATCTTTTTGGAGTAGATTCTAACCTTTGAGCCTGGAACTTAAAAGCTCAGCTGACTGTTTAGAGAAATTTAAGTCCCGTATAAGATCACTAAGATCTTCTTGAAATAAAAAGTGAGGTTTTGATTAACTACTTGATTCAAATGTAGGGTCACTTCTCTCGCTTTTTCTGTCTTCAGTATGAACTGGGTCGGAGTCGGAGTTATCACTTAAGGTCATGAAATCTGGAAACTTTGGTACAGGATACTCTTCTCTATGTGGCGCAGGTCTAATTTCAGATGCCAAATTGGGGTACTTAACTGTATATTTTGTTTTGGACGTAATTCCTTTAATGTTATTTAAGCAGAAATAACAAACAGTTAAATGGTCCTTCTGTTCCCTCCAAATCATAGGGACTGAAAACGACATATGATGAGTACCATTTTTCCAACCAGCGAGAAGCCTAACACATGATACACAGCTTAAATTTGGGGCCCAGTCTTTATCAAAATCACCAGCTTTACGGCCAAAATAAAGCTTATTTTTTCACAAGCGGTGTAAAATTTCGCCTCTGGAACTTGAAGGTCAGTTCACCACACACGTAGCAGAAATTGTTTGGTGATTTACACACTTTCTTGGCATTTTGAAACGTTTATAAAAAAAAACTTATAAAAAAAACAATAAACAGCACAAAAATAAGTAGGTACACGTGTTACCACTCACTATAATTACAATACTGGCTACTGGCCCTCTGTCTGCTAAAAAAATATAATATTTGTACAAGATAGGACAGGTTTGAACATCATTAAGCCTGAACAGAGTTAAAATATGTTTCAACAGGAATAAGTCTGCCTGGTGTCAAATTATTCTGAATACAAATTCCCACTTTTATATTTACAAGAATTATAACAACGAAATCCTAATATAGAGAAGTATATTACACAAAAATGACTGTCACAAGAAAACTATGCCTGATAGAAGAAATCTGATAACATATTTGAATTCAGTATAAAAAACTGAACTAGGGTCTCCATTAAGTTTCCTTGTGAAAAAAATCACGTTGGCCAGTGTAATATAAAAAGTCTGAACCTAAATTAAACAATTTTTTTCGGAGTTTCATTTCTGCAAAATCGCTATTAATTTCTTTTAGATTTAATTTACTACTCAATTCGTGTTCAATGGCCAATATTGCTAAACCCGATTTTGTGCAGTCATAGTTCATAAATAATTTTTTATTATTTTTAATTTAGAAAAGTTCTTTCGCCGGTAGCAAAAGTTCTTTCGCCGGTAGCAACAGTTATGGGCCGCGCAAAATTCTTAGAGCAATGCGTAAATTTGGCCCATTTTTACGGGAAGTAATGAATTTAAGAAGATCGATCTTCTTTCTTAGTTAAAAGTGAAGAACTTACTTACTTAGTCCAAAGTTTTTCTATTGTCAAGTGTAAGGCTGGGGGAGTTGAGTTTTACATTTTTGTCTCCATTGTTGTCTGTCTTTGAGTTAAAGTTCGTATTTCGCTCCATGCCATTCCTCTGATTTTGTCTATCCATTTTGCTCTTGGTCTTCCTCTCTTATTTCTTCCCGGCACTCGCGTTTCGAATACTGTTTTAGTGAGTCTATCGTCCGGCATTCGACACACATGTCCAAACCATCTGAGCAGTCCCTCTATAATTTTCTCGTTGAGGGGTTCGATTTGTAAGTTTCGTCTGAATGTTTCATTTCTAGTGTTGTCTCTTCTGCTCTTGTTTTCGATTTTTCTCATGAAACTTATTTCCATAGCGTTGGTGCGGGATTCTTATCTTTTATTTAGTGCCCATGACTCACTACTGTGCATAAGTGTTGGTCTGACCACTTTTTTCACAACCTCCTTCTTGATATTTTTCGGTACTTCTCTTTTTCCTAGAAATGTTGTCTTCATTGCATTGAATATTCCTCCTGCTCTTCCCACTCCTTCATTTATTTCCTCGTTCTCTTCTATAATCGCACCCAAGTACTTAAAATGATCTGCTTGCTTAATTAATATTCCGTCCAGCTTTATTTCGTGTGTTTCTCAGGTGTTTGATATTATCATGGTTTTTGTTTTTTTGTATACTGATTTTCATGTTTATCTTCTCCAACTCTTCTTTTATTATTTCAAGGTTAATTTACCCCGGTACCTGCTATCAAGGCCATGTCACCAGCAAATATCAGTTCATTCAGTTGTATGGGTCTCATTCGCCGGTACCCTAATGTCAACTTTTTCATCTTTTTCTTGGCTTTCTTCATTGCATCATCCAATACCGTTATATACAGAAGTGGGCTCAACACACATCCTTATTTGACCTCCTGGCTTGTGTCGAATTCTTTTGATTCTTCATTGTTTGTTCTAACTATGTTCGTATTTCCCTTGTACATATCTTTTAATACTTCTGTGATATTTCTGTTTACTCCTCTTACTCTCAGCGTCTCCCACACGTCTCTTCTTTAAACTCGATCGAAGGCTTTGTCCATGTCTATGAAACATACGTGTGCTTGTCTGTTCTTGTTTAATATCTTTTCACTTATTTGTCTAATCGTAAATATAAGATCCTTTGTACTTCTATTCTTTCTAAATCCGCATTGGGTGTCTTCTAGCATTGACTCTATTTCGTTCCTTATTTTCTTTTCTACTATTCTTGCGAATACCTTCCCTGGGACACTAGAAAATGCTATTCCTGTATGGTTGCTACAATCTCTTTTACCACCCTTCTTATATGTTGGTAATATAATGTCCGTTTTCCAGTTCTTGGGTATTCTTGCTTTCTTCAGAATGTCATTTATTAAATCCACTAGCTTGTTTATTCCTTCTCCTCCCATATATTTTATCATTTCCGTTGTGATATTATCTGTTCCGGGAGCTTTGACCAGTATTATTATTCTTATTGCTTCCTCCATTTCCTCCTCGCTTATGGTCTCTTTTTCCTCTTCTTCTACCGCTACCTCCGCCTCTTCTTCTTGGTGTCTCACTGTGTCGATAGCTGTTAGCTGTTCAAAAAATTCTCTCCATCATTCCATTATTTTTTCTTTATTTGTTATTATGTTGCCCTCTTTATCTTTCATATTCAGCATGATATATTCTTTTCTCTGTCTGAGCTGTTTTAATTTACCAAAGAATAGTTTTTGGTTCCCTCAGTAGTTTTCTGTCATTCGGCTCCCAAATTCCTCCCATGATTTGTTTTTAGCCAACTATATTGCGGCTTTAACCTCTCTTCTTTTCTCTCTGTATACTTCATATTCTGCGGCTCTTCTAGTGCTTAAATATTTTTTCCACTTTTCTTTTTTGTTTTTTACTTGTCTTCCTATGTCATCCGTCCACCATTTAGTTCTTTTTGTATTGTTATTTGGTATTTCCGTTTTACCACAGCTCCTTTCCGCTACATACAATATGCTGTTTCTAAAATATTCACACTTGTCCTCTATATTTGCACTGTTTATCCAGTCTTTCAATTTATTTTCGAGGATTAATTGGTACTTCTTTTCGGATTTTTCTCCTTAGTTTTGCACTCTTAATTTTTTCATTTACTTTCTTCCTTCTCTTAACATTTTCCTCCTCTTTCGTCCTTTTCATTTTCATTATTACTAGATACATCTTTTATTCTTTTCCATTTGTTTCTACTCAGCAGTAAGTAATTAATAATTGATCTCTCGTTCCTCGTCTCGGAAACTTTTGTGTACGTGTGTATGTCTTTGTGTTTGCTATGGTTAGGTCGTTTTCTATATTTAGTTCTATTATTCTTTTCCCATTATTATTAAGGGTTTCTTCTCCTTCTCTGCCCGTATATTGTTCTGTTCCCCCATTTTTGTTTCCTACTCGGCTATTCAAATCTCCCATTATCAATATCTGTTCGCCACTGCCATCTATCTGTCTCTGCAGCTCTTCGAAAAATTTATCCTTTTCCTCCTTTCTTGCATCTTCGTTTTCTCCATATGCTGTTATTATTGTCCATATTTCTTCATTCACCAGTTTTAGCCCAACTGCTAGCATTCTTTCGTTCACATACTCTTCCTCTATCACATCCTTTAGCCTGTTTAGGGCAATTATCAATCCGACTCCTCCTCTTACTCTTTCTTTTTCAGTCACTCCCGACCAGAGCATCCAGTAGCCCTTATGTATTTTCTTTTTCCTCTTTTCTTTGTTTCCGTAATTCCCAGTATATCTATTTCCTGTTTTATTATTTCTTCCACTAGTTCTTCCTCTTTTCCCGTGATACTTCTCACGTTCCATCTCCCTGTCTTGATCTCGGCATTCTTTCGCCCATTTTCCTGTTTTTCTGATTCCATTTTGCTGTTTTTCCTCTTTCTTTCATCCGCCACTTTCCTTCTCTTTTCTTCTTCGCCAAATTCGTCTTTGTTCCCCCACTCCGTCCTCCCTCCGTTAGTTTTTTGTCAAAAGTGAAGAAACAAGGCCTATTTCGTCAGCCAGATCTAAAGCGTTAAGATCGGACGAATCACTATCTGTCAGTTTATACACATGTCTTTAAGTTTATAAACATCATATAAAAATTCAAAAGAGTCATTATGACTATTCAGTAGGTTGAATCTCAATCAAAGTTTTTTTCTACGTTGATTTCGCTGGCTAAATGTTCAGCTTCTAAGATAATGTTGTCAAAGGATTCATCCGGTCTTAATTCTTTCAAAAAATTAATGAGCTATTTAATAAATTAGTGGCTTGGAATAAATCAAAATCTTTGGATTCAAGCCGCCGGATTAAAACAATTCAAAATTTTATACCAAATAACTATTGAACATGTAAACTTAAATTGTTTTATTATGTTCAATAAATTGCTGGCCTTATATCGAATCATATTACCTATTTCGGCATTCTCATAAATACTTAATAAAGTATCATGAATATCTCCTATTTGAAAACGTAAAGGTTTTAGGGAATCTATACGACTTTCCCAACGAGTGTCGCTAATGGTTTCGATGTAAGAGTATTGAGGTGTTCTCTTAATATGGCCTACCGAAAAGTCGATGAGGCAAAAAATGTATATAGCTTTTGAACCATATTAAAAAAGTTCGCTTTCTCCAAAGAAGATTTTGCCATATCGTTAATTACTAAGTTTAAGGAATGACTGCTGTAAGGTACGTAGAATGCTCTAGGGTTTAAAGTTTTAAGTCTTGATTGTACTCCCGATTTGTTGTCTCTCATATTTGAACCATTGTCGTAACTTGGACCTCTCATATTTTCCACTTTCAATTCATTTTTCCCTAACTCTTCCAATAAAACTTGAGATAATTCCTTACCAGTAGATCTCTCAATAGGAAGAAAACCCAAAAAATTTTCTGCTTCTGGCAGAAGCCTGTCTATTCCTCTTGTATTTGATTGTACTACTCATTTATTTTCTAGTTTCAAGTAATCCAAATATATTTTTGTGGGCTGTGTTTAGTAACCTCTAAATTTGGCCGCCGTAAGCAGTTGGCTACCTTGCCTACCGCCTACAGGCGGCCCTGCCTGGGCCCAAATTCTTCCGCGGAACTCGGACTGGGCTTATTAATTATCCGATGTCCAGAACCTCCCTTTTTACTGAATATCGAGGAAACAAACCGCCAAGTTTATAGTTTAATTCGTTTTACTTAGAACGTTTTTTCCCATTAATTTCTATATTTCTAAAATTATATAAAAACAACACTATGTTTTAATTTCCAATATATTTAAAGTAACTTGACAATTGTTTCTTCTTATTTACTTCTGAAGAAGCCATTGTATGGTGAAATAATTGTCAAGTTACTTTAAATATATTGGAAATTAAAACATAGCGTTGTTTTTATATAATTTTATTATGAATTTCCAAGAAGTATCGGCTAACACAATCAAAGATTTTATATTTCTACATCGAGAAATACTATATCAGGTTGTTACCTTGCAAACGTTTTTTGGTCTAAAAGGCAAGATTCCAGTAAATGTAACCAACTCGATCTCTCCTGGAAGATAAGGCAGTCTGAGACAGTTAGCAATACCGTACGAATATATATGATGGTAGTATCGAACACGCAACGCAGCATTATGACGATGGGTCATGGATGTCGTCAGTGGTTCTGGTTCTTTGTTGCATGTTCTATATTTAATATTGGCTAGTTCAATAATTCGACTACAATGTTATAGGGTGTTAATCAGACCATCCTGACAAGCTAGTTAGAATCGTTCGCTAACTGTAGAAAAATAAATGTTAGTGTTTTCAACAGCAGCAGAGAATCGTTGTTCCTACAAAACATTTTATGTTGAGGTTTTTCTGTTTGGTGCCTATAAAATTGTAGTTGTTCTGCTGTTTTAATGACTATCTTAAGTCTAAGTAGTACTAAATCTAGGACATTAATCTCATCATGTTATTGTTCGATGACTTCGCTGAAATTTAAAGCCAGACCAAGTTTTTTCCGCTGCTTCTTCCACAGTCCAAAATAAACAGAAATTCTCCCATTCCTCTCTTTTCATGGCGGCAGACCAATTCTAGGAGAGAATCGTAACTATTTGCAACACACGATTGTTCCACGACGATTCGATTATGCAGATACTCTAAGCTCAAAAGTCCTTTTACACCTTGATGACGTTAAAGATGTGGGATCGAGTAAGTACACTTTTATTCATCTGCATAATTTCTCGTGTGCTAACATCCAAATTTCACAGTTCTTCTTTCGTCCATTTCACTACTCCAAAGGAATAGAGAAGTACCGGTACAGCCAATTTATTGGAAGCAGCAATCTTATTACGTCCCGTGAATTCTGACAACCAGATCTTTTTTAGGAGTTTCCTATACCTGGTGCGGAGTTCTGTCTTAATAGTAGCTGCATTTTTCCTCGACATCTAAACGATGTAGAATTACATCAGATTTTCATCAGATAACTGCATGTTTTCTGGATATTCACGAAATCGTCCTCGGTCGAGCCTAACAATGGAACATTTATCCAATCCAAATTCCATACGAATATCTCGCGTGTATTCTTTAACTACTCTAAGTAATTAAGTTAGCTTTCGTTCTGAAGAAGCATAAAGTTTAAGGTAATTCGTATGAAATAGATGAGGGGCCTTATGCCTGCAATTTCCTATTAGACTACACCTCTACCCATGGCTTTGGCCACTGAACTGCAACTGAAAGGAAGCAGCGAAATGCAGAATAAAAGTAGGCTTAATGAGTCACCTTGAAAGACTACTCTTCTAAAACCCGGCTCAGTTTCTACCGTCCGATAGTCATTTTATGCTATGGATAAACTTCTTTTGTATTGCATGGAGTCTGAATGATACATCTTTTAATCAGAAGGATTCTCATTGTAACCTTCATGTTTTTTTTTTCCTCCACGTTGCTTCTGATATTTTGAGGGCCCGCACAGTGTGTCGACTAGTACAAGTGGTTACCTGATGTTATGGTAAATTTAGTTTCTTAGAGCGGGGGTTCTATGTAGTTAATTAATGAAGGTACCACTTTTAGCCTTCCTAATAGGTAAAGGATCAGTTCGTGAGTTGTTATGTCGAACGCTTTCCGATAGTCATTTTATGCTATGGATAAACTTCTTTTGTATTGCATGGAGTTCTGAATGATACATCTTTTAATCAGAAGGATCTCATTGTAACCTTCATGTTTTTTTTTTCCTCCACGTTGTTTCTTCTCAACTTTATTTCTTTTTGATTGAGGGCCCGGTACTGAAGTTCAATCGGCTAAGTAATCTGCTGTAATAATTAATAGTGATAATATTTTAAGTATGTGCTAAGACTTCAAGTGATCGGTATAATTTTTGGGGTTGGTCAAATCGCCCTGTTATTGAATAAGTATCATTCTTTTCTCTATAAACCACTTAAGAATTGGTTGTTCTTCGTTTAATCAATTATTAAATATTTTAGCAAGATTTTCGTGAATGCTTGCGAGGTTTTACCACCAAGATTTTTTGATGGCTTCTGATCCTGGGCGTCAAAGCTCTTTGTGTCTTTAATGGCATTTGAAACCTCTTTCTTTGTGATCGTATTACTAATTTCGTTCTGCTGTTGAAACTGTAAGCAATAAGTCCCGAAGCAATCTAGGGCAGGAGTGTCTACGTTTAATGGTTTTTTTGTCTCTTAAATGTTCTTCCAGAAAGTGGTTCCTTGTTCTATGGTTGACGTTGTTTTAACTTTGGGTATCGCTTCTCAAGTAAGCAAGATAGTTCTGTGAGGAAAATTCTATTATCAATAACAGATTTTATTTGCTTTGCGAGGCGTTTCTTTCCCAACTCTAGAGCTCGTATTCGTTTTAGGCAGTGCTGTTTGATAGTGTTCAATAAATCCTTAGAAAATGTGTAATGGGTGTGACTATTTTCCTCACCTTGATTGTGAATGGTTGGCCAGTTGTTATATACTCAAACACTCACTGAATACGACAAGCTTGTTGCCTAGCTTCCCAAATTTTTCCTGAGACCTGTTCTATACGCTTTTCATTGTTCTTTATTCTGTTATCTCCATAGCTATGTACTTTGTTTGGCAATGGTTTTAAGGCAAAGTTTAGTGTCTCGATCGATACATTTTCTGAAAATTCACTTCCAAGACATACGTTAGCATTTGCCAGATCTTGTGGCTTTATATATAGTTTTTCACGTATGCTGCTTTTTAGCTCGAGAAATCCAACGTCGTTGTTCAGAAGAATGTCTTCTACAGGTTGGTTTATTTGCTGAGCCACTGCCTCAGGTTTTTCTAGAGACGATTGAACGCAGCTATATTTATGAAGATATGCTAAGTAGTCTCGTAATCTTTGGCGCGAGGTGCTTTGATGTTCTGAATGTTTTTAGTACCAAAAAGAATGCATACGGGTCATATATCCTTTACACGTCGGCTCGGACTCTTGGTAGCAATCACACAAGTCATCCATGAGTCTATCAGTCCATTCGAAGCGTATTTGTTCATTGCGCGGGTCGTCATCTAGGGACATCCGTCCTGCAGCTCCTAACTTTACTCATGGTTTGGGTTGTTAGGAGCTTCTACCTAATTGTTCTTCCGAACAATGAATTTTCCGAGTTAACAATGAGTTATTGACATATCGCCTTTTACTTCGCAGTGGTTCATGGTAGCTGGTTTTTTCAAGGAGGAAAAACCAGGCCAGACAATTCTTATTATTATTAATTTTATTTCATATTCTTGGATTTTTTTTCAGGTTTCTGAGTTTTTTAGGGACGGACCTCATCTTGACCTAGGAACACTTTAAAAACTTGTACACGATATGGCATATTTGCAGAATGCAGATTTTGTGCATGGTCTTTAGCAATTTGAAAATTTCTAAGGTCTTCAGGTAAGAGTAAAATTTGCTTGAAATGACTTCTTCAACGGTTATTACAACTGGTATGATTGTTATGTTAGTCAGCTGCCATATATATTGAATTTCAGTGGCTAGATTTTGGTATTATTGACCTCTTGGACTGGGTTTTAGTAATATTATTTGTGAGGGGACAAGCAACATTTATTATAGTGGCTGTTCGTTCTATCTCGTCGGAAGTATGCCTGGTCGATTAAAGTCAACTGTCCTATCCATGATTATAGGTCTATCCTAATAGACCAAAGCACTTCCTGATTCCAATTTTCGAGGAATAGTTATAGAAAGGTAGAAGATTCTCAGCCTTAAAGCCAATTCTCCATGAATTATTTAACAATTTCATTGTGTTGCTCCAGGTATTCCGTATTGGCCAAGCTTAGATAGCTCCCGGTTATATACTTTATTGTTTCTCATAGACAATTGCATTTATGATATATGTCAGTCACTGTTTCCTTTTTCATAATACACTTTTTATAATTTCGTGTTCTTATGACCCGGTCGTGTATAGTTATGTACCCCTCCATCTCCGTGTGCATCTCTCTGTGTCTGAGCCATGTCCATAATGTGGTTTTATCAATTGTGGGTGCTCTATGGAGTTGAGGTATTTTTCCATGAATTTTGTTTTCTTCCCAATCTTTCTGAAAGTCGTTTTCTGTCCGTAAAACTACATACTGATTTGCAAGATTCAAAGGGATCAGATCGGATGCGATTTAATTGACCTTGACAAGAATGGAAGTATGTACAGATATTTGTTTCCTGTGTCTTACAAAGGTTGAATATACTCATTATTCCCTTTCCGCCGTACATTCTTGGTAAATATATTTTCCCAATTTCCGTCTTTGGGTGGTGAAATCCAAATTTTGTATGGAATCTCCTCGTAGGTCTGTCTAGACCATGAAGCTCAATTCTGAAAACTTTATTATTTCAAACGAATAAGTAAGCAGTGAAATTGCGTAACTCTTAATTGTGCTTACTATGTTCCTGAAATTTAATTTTGTATTTAGAAGTTTATTAAGTCTCTTTTATATTTCGCGGGAAAATAGTTTTTCAGTACGATGAGGCTTATTCGTTTATTTTGTTTACTTTCTATATATTTATATGTTCATTTGGTTTTATTTGCTGAAATGTGAGCAGATTTTTGTTGCTTCTATTAGCTTACCCTTTTTAACATATACTTCAGAACATTTCTCCAACCCAAACTACATTTGTATATCTTTACTGATTTAAAATTCCTTGGGATTTCAGAATACAGTTTTATATCGTCCATAAAAAGCAAGTGTGAGATTCTGCTATTGTTGTCTTTGATATCGAGTGTAAATCTTGATTGTGTTTGGCTGAGTAAAAAACAAAGGAGATTTAGTGCTAAACGAAACCTCAAAGGACTCAGCAATTCCCCCTGGTATGTTGCTCTCCTTACAGTAACCTTGGAGTCTAATTGACCTCTATGGTTAAGTTGCTTTACTCACGCCTACATCATTTGTTCCAAGACGACTACAATTTTGGCATCCACTTTACATATTTTTAAAATCTGCAACAACCAATTGTGTGGTATCCAGTCAAACGCGTTCTTATAGTCAATGTAATAAAATTTTTAGGTTTCGTTGTTTCACTTCGGCTTAGTTTATTATAACACTGTCAATCGTGAGCTGTTCTTTACACTCGATAGGTTATTGGATTAAAGTTTGATTGTAATAAGCTGGACTGGATCATAACGCTTTCAAAACTCGGTAAAATGAGCTTTGTTAGGTTCATGCTTATGAATGCTGTTTTTATTTTGTTCTGATAAATTTCTGTAAAATGATTTTGGGTTGCCTTTAAATCCTTTATTTTGCGCTTTTCCTTTTGTAGTTTCATTGTAACGTCGTTGTTATACATAAGCGGCGTCTTTCTTTTTACATGCCTAAATAAATTCCTATTACATAATTGATTATATTTTGCTATTTTTATGTCAGCTTAGTCTCTAAAGGTCGAGACTATCTTGTCCATCAGACCACGGGTAGTTTTTTGTATTGGACTTCTTCCGTAGAACCATCAAAGATGTTGGAATTGAAAATCAATCTATTCAAAATATGCCTAGGATAACCACTGTTGCGAAAAATATGGAACAGTTTTTTTTAAATTGTTTTGTAAAAAAGTATTGTCACTCATGTGAGTAACTCATTGCCACCACCGTATTATATTTTTGACTAACTGGATGATTTGAAAAGAAATTTCTAAATCTGTCAGAAGCTGTAGGTTTCTGATACCAATCCAATATAATTTTATTGTTTTTGCATCTTATGATTTCGGTATCCAGAAAAGGAATACTATCATCTGTCTCAGTTTCGATAGTGAACGGCAACCTATCACTGAATGAGTTGAAAACGTCCAACGTGAGCTGCACATACTCCTCCGGAACCGAATAGACAATATCATCTATAAATTTATAAATAAATGGAAGATGAAAAGGCAACATAGGTAACACGGAGTCTAGAAGATGGTCTAGAACATTGGTAGCCAGGACGGGATTGATGGGTAAACCCATTGGAGTTCCTAATATTTGTCTCTAAAATTTATCATTGAAACTGAAATATATATTTTCAAAAATGAATTCAATCATCTGAAAGAAATGGTTTTTCGAAAAATGTAGTGTATATTTTTATTTGATTCCATTCTCTATCCAGAATACTCACAATCGAGGTATATTCGTAAATAATGAAACTACATCCAAGGAGATTAATATGTATTTTTTGGTAGCACAACGTTGTTAATATCATTAACAAAAGAAAAGGTATCTTTAATATTGTAATTAGTATTTTCCCCCAGAGCATTGCTTAACATATTAGGCAAGAACTTAGACACATTATAAATGGTAGCATTCATCGAGCTAACGATAGGTCTTAACGGAACTCCTGGTTTGTGTATTTTTGGTAGACAATATAGTTTCGGTGAG